>WBNO01032995.1:0-59512 GCA_013400575.1 Peucedramus taeniatus
TGAGGTCTGCCAGTTCATGAGCTAACTTGGAATTAAGCAGGTTGCTTCCCTTGTAAACTGCAGAGGGAGGGAAAGGTTTAGAGGAGGAGCTGCTACAGTAAAACATTACCTCCAAAACCAAATATGCCAACAAAAGCCTCCAAACACTTTCAATTATTGAAGTTTCCCTATCAGCACTCACAGCATGATAATTCTCCCCTTGGGTACGTGATGCAGACACGAGAGCACAGCGTGGGAAGGATTTGGGATGCTGTTGGAGCTTTCCTTGCTGGTTTGAGCCATCCCAGCACATTCCCAGGCTGAGCTTTTTGAGCTGCAGTGATGGGAAGAGAGTGAGGAGGTCACATAACCCAACCCTGCAGCTCAGGTTTTTTGGTGTTTGGGTTTTTTTAAGCTGGTCAGATAAATGCTTTCAGAAGACACTTTAAAGCCATGGCTGCTCTCTCTGGGGAGCTGTCAGGCTGATTTCCTTTGGCCAGAGCACGGTCCCAGGGTCAGGCTGTCAGCTCTTACTAAGATTTGGATGTGTGTTGCTGAATGGAAAGCACTTGGCTCTTTGCTGCTCATTAGATCTTTATGGTAAATCTAATCATTAGCCTACTCCACTTGGCCCAGCTGAAGGTAATAGGGCTGGTGCTGCAGCCATCCCAGGGGAATCCTGACCAAATGGCTTTCCCAGGAAGGGCAGCTCCATCACAGCTGTGCCAGGTCTCCCCACTCCTGTGTCCCAGCAGGATGCACCTTCCCCAAATTTGGACCTAGAAGGATGGGTTTGGGTAATTAAGGGTAATTAAAGCTTGGCCATGTGTCACTGCTTCACACCTCCTCCTGCAGCCCCAGCAGGGCACGAGGCTGAGCTCCAGCACTGCTCCATGGGCATCAGTGGGAACAGAGGTGAAAGCTTCTCCTCCTTTTTTTTAAGGCTTGTCCATGGATCAATCTCCTTGCAACCCCTCCCAAGACGTACCCAGGGGTTGGAACCCCACTGCAGGTGGTACCCACAGGTGTAACAGGGCTGCTGGGGAGCCAGGCTGGGACTGAGCCATCCCAGGGTGCCACAACAGGGTCTGGGCTGGTGGCTTTCTCCCTAGAGATTTGGGCTGAAGGTTTCTCTGCTCCTCATGCTTTAACACATCCAGAGTAATGACTCACATCCCCTATCACCATCATCATTTATAGAAACTCCTCAAACTCCTGTGACCACCTCCTCTGTGGGCACATGGGTGGGCAGAGAGGTCCAGAGCAGCAACAGTTCCCTCCTCCTCTCCTGAGGGCATCCAAGAGGACAGCCAGCCCTTCCCCAGGGCACAGGAGCATTCTGAGACCTCTGATCACGGCAGATGTAGCAGCAGTGCCACAGCTCCCCAGCCTTGGCTCTTGTGGAATGCTTCCCATCTTCCTCTGCCTTCATGAGCTCATGAATTTATCAAAGACAACTAAGCTGCCCCTGGTTGAGCCATCCCAGAGAAGCTGCTGGAGTCCTTCTGCTCTTCCAGAGCCAGGTGGGAAGGGCTTGGCACCATCAGGCCAGGCAGAGCCTCTGCCTGGAAATCAAGCAGCAGCCAGGCCATGTGTGGTGGGAGCCTGTGCCTCCTTCCCAGGCCTGGGCTGCACAGGCTCATCTCCATGGATCCTGCTAGAGATGGGAGATGGAAAGCTAACACAGACAAGCATATTCTCCAAGGAATTTAGGGAGCTGTGGCAGGAGGGGTCCTGCTGGGAAACGCAGAGCTGTGTTTTGAGCTACTCAGGGGCAGCAGTGGCTCCCCGAAAACCATCAGATCATCAGGTCTCTGCTGAAGGAGGCTGCTGCCTTCTAGCAGCTAAGCTGAATTTTCTCTCCAACAAGCTGGCTGGAGTTTCACACCCTGGATTGATTTGCCCACGGTATTTTGGGAAGGCCTTGGGATGGCAGCATGCATCTAAAGCCTTGGGTGCACCGGGACCCATCCCAGCAGAGAAGACTCTCCAGATGGAGCCAGAGGCTCTCCTGGGATGCCGCAGGAGTTTCCCACGCCCGAGGCTGTCCCTGGCGGGGCTGATGCCAGCCCCTGGGAGGGTTGATGTCAGTACCTAGCAGGGCTGATGCCAGCCCCAGCGCTGCTGCCTGTGCTGACACGGCAGCCCAGGGCTGGTCCCAAACCACACATGGAGCTGCAGCCACAGACAGCAGGAGCGGCCTCCCCTCCCTCCCAGGCATAAGGGCTGCAGTTCAAAGTTCTCCTCGGTACAAAAACGGGCTTTGAGGGTAATTTGTTGCAGCTTGAAAGCAGCTGAAGTTAATTACAGAGCAATGAAATATCACACTTTAATATTGCTTCATTCCCCTTGGCTGGGCTGCCGTGGAACACTGCTCCGCTCCGGGATCTGGACCCGAGTGCTCTCATCTCCAGATAATGTCCCAGTTAAACCAGGGAGAGGCAGGCTGTGGGATGCACGACCCTCCGGAGCTCAGGAGATGCAGGAGAAGGGGGGCCGGAGCACGGGGCTGCACCTGGGGCCTCCCATCGGCGCGGTGCTGTTCAGTGCATCCCTAACCCACGCCAGGGCACTCATGGAGCCTCCAGCCCCGTGCTCTAAGTTCAGCCCCCATTTGGGATGTAGCCCTGTTCCCCCAGCCAGGCCCAGGGCACTCCCCAGGGCCCCTGAGCCCTGCTGCTGGCTGCCCTAGTGCTCAGCCCGGGAAGCCCCTGGCTTCAGGCCAGCACTGGCCAGGTGAGCTCCTGACTCACTCACAGCTCCTGGGCAGGAGCCGGAGTGCCGTGGCCAAGGGCAGTGCAGGTGTCTGCACCCTCTGCAGGCCTGGGAAAGGCTGCTGTGAGCAATGGAGCAGCAGCCTTTTCCTGCCTGGAGCTCAGGCTGGCTCTGTCCAGCAGCCAGATGAGCAGGAGTTGTCCTGCTCGCTGGGCACCCCAGAGAGGATGCCAAGTGTCCCTCTTGCCCTGATGCCACTTGGGTGCTTTCTCCTGCTTGGAAATGACGTGGAATAAAGCAACAGGGAACACCAGGGTGGACAAAGCACTTGCAAACAGAACCTGTGCAGCCCAGGCAAGGAACAGAGTTGGCCCAAGCATGGCCACAGCCACCACTACACAATACAAGACACCTCAAAGCCAGAAAGACGGGGATCCCAGCGTCCTTCTTAGTGTCAGCAGCCAAAACAGTTATGAGCACAGATTTGAGAGCCTTTCCACACTCTGAAGAGCCTCGGCCACCCTAGCCCATTCCACAGAGGCTGCAGCCCCTTTCTCAGTGCCGTCACCCTGCGGGGCCGCTCAGAGGAGCAGACTGCATTGCCACCTAACGGGATGTGCTGGGAAAGCCCGAGCATCCCGCTGGAAACCGGCGACACCAGGACTCTGAGGGCTCTGCAGGTGCCTCATGCTCCCTGCACCAGCAGGGCCGAGCTACTCAGGCCACCCCCGGCTCTGTGACACAAACCAGAGGGGCCAGGCAGGACTGAGAGAGGGGTTTGTGCGCTCGGAGCTGTGCCAGGGAACAAGGCAGCTGCTGGTGACCCAGTGCTATTACCACCCACATCTGTCTGGGCACACCAGGAAAAGGCTTCCTTGGGTCTCCAAGTCGTTTTCCCCTCGTTGCCTGCCACAGCCCATAAAAGCTCCTGCCAGCAGAGCCCGTTGGATATTGAGCTCCTCGAGGAAGCAGCTGTCCAGTTAAAGCTGCCTCCTTGCCAAAATGCTGCATGCGGGCAGGCACCACAGGGAAAACCAGCTCCACGGGGACTCCAGAAATGGATGTGGGATGGAAATCAGCATGGCTAGGAGAAACAGGGGTGGTTGTGCCAGGAAAGCCAAGGGACTGATGCATTGTGCCAAACCCACAGCACTGAATGCAGCCTTCCACCCCGCTCCTCTCCATCACCACCTGGAGAGCAGCACCTCCCCTGCGACATCACAGGGACCGCTGGCAGCAGCAAGGGCCCCATCTCCCGAATTATTGCACTGACAAAGTCACAAATGCACCGCCAGGAGAGTCTGCTCACCTCCCTGCTCCTGCCTGCAGCACCAGCTCACAGCCCTGCACAATCCAGCCTGGGGCCAGGGAGCAGCAATCACAGCAGCAGCTTTGATGCCTCGCTCCTGAGCCCCTCATCTCCCTGCAGAGCTCTCTTAGCTCACAACAAACCTCTCAGGGAGAACTCAGAGGGGACTGGAGACCCCCCAGAGCCCATGGTGGCGTTTGTTTCCCTTCCTCACTGAAGGTACAGTTCCTGCCCATGCCAGCCTGACTTCCAGGACTGCTTCAGCTGTCCACTGAAGGCAATGTGAGCTTGATTTTTACCCATATCCAAAGATAAAAGTGAAAATTGATTTCATCAAGTTCCTCCCTCCTTCAGCCTTGAGTCTCTCCTGTAAGCAGAGAAACCAAAACCCAAAAAGTATTAAATGGAGTCTGTGTCCTAATGGCAAACCCCAGCCCAGTTTCTGACACTCTCACCTTTTGTGACATAAAACCAATCGTCTCCCAAAACACCCAGAAGTGAAGGGTATGTTCTGGGAGCTGCTGCAGACCCTGCCAGGGCTGCACAGGTCACGCCTACTGTATCTTAGCACCATTTAATATCTTTTTTTTTTTTTTGCATGCATCAACTCCTTTTATACACTAGAAACTCTCCTGGGAGCTTTATATCAAAGCATTTGGTTCCTGAAAAGGAAATCTGCTTCCACAGTGAGCAGCAGTGTTTGGAGCAGCCACCTTCTCGTAGGCAGGAGAGGAAGCAGAAGAGAGCACACCCATGCACCAGCAGCTGGTTGAATCCTGTCCCTTGCTCTGCAGAGGGGCACTACTGTGCCACCCTGGCACTGCAACACAGCCCCAGGAGCTGGTTCCCAGCCATGGTCCCTGCTCCAGGAGCAGGTGGAGGAATGAGGAGCGGTGCCCCCCTCTCCCAGAGGGAACCGCAGCGCCCGCCACGCATTCCAGCCCGGCTGCCTTTGAAGATGCTCAGCACCGAGCTAATTGAGACAAAGCTTTCTCAGGCACGGGAAATTGGAGTCTCATTTGTAGCTGCAGTGTTCTCTTGGGAGGGTGGAGAGCACAGCAGGAGTGGTCCCATCAGATAGCAGCAGCCAGGCTGGGCTCCAGCACCTGCAGAGGAATTGCACGACAGCGGGAGGCACCGCGCCAGGCTGGGAACAAGCGTTTGGCAGAAAACTGGGATTAAAGCTGGGAACCAGAGCAAGCTCCATGGCATCCTGCCACCCACGGTGCCAGGTGTGAGAGCTCAGCAGGATCACAGGGAGCCATGTCATCAGATGGGATGTGTTGGCCAACATGGATGGGAGCTCCCAGGGCCAGGGACTCCCAAGGAGCTTTGGCCAGCATCACACAATCATGGAATGGTTTGAGCTGGGAGGCACCTTAAAGCTCTACTCCAATGCAGCTGCCCTGAGCAGGGACACCTACTATCCCAGGTTGCTCCAAGCTCCATCCAACCTGGCCTTGGACACTTCCAGGGATCACCATTGCTGCTCTAGAAAGCGTGTGCCAGGGCCTCCCCTCCCTCCTGTCACCTTCACATCAAATGCAAGTCAACAGAAGGCCGCCCCAAGGAGGACAGTCCATCCTTTTCCTTGATCTTCAGACCTCCTTTTTCCCCAAGCCCTGCCCCAACACCGATGGCTCCTGAGGTTCTCCATAAACACTCAACTCACACTAAACCTGCACGGACACATTTTTTGGAAGCAGCCCATCAGGTGATACTGTGAAAGCCCACCTCTCCTCTGCTTTGCTTGCTTCCTCTCACTTCGGCACAACTGATTCATTTTGCTTTTGTGAGCAGCACTAGAAGCCAGCTGGAATTTGTTGTGCACCTAAATTCCCCTTGCTCAGCAGGCTCTTCCACAGAAGAGATTCATTACAACCCTTGTCTGTGGGGGCACAACAGAACAGAGGCAGCAAGGATGACATTGAAACCTCACTGCTATTGTGCTGCCCAGAGAAGCTGTAGCTGCCACAGCCCTGGAAGTGTTCCAGGCCAGACCAGACAGAGCTTGGAGCCACCTGGGATAGTGGAAGGAGTCCCTGCCCATGGCAGGGGGTGGGACAGGATGGGCTTTAATGTCCCTTCCAGCCTAAGCCCCTTCTGTCGTTCCATAATTAAAACATCAAAGTTTCACTGTGAAGGAGGAAGAAGAAACTTGCTGGATCTCATAACTGCAGCCCTAGGCTCGATGTCACCGCTGAGGAACCAATTCCTCATGGAGAAGCTCAGCCATGCACAGGTATGGTCCATCATCCACAGCCTGGATGGTCCTAGCCTGCCCCAGCTGAGGGGGAAAGCTATGAACAGACATACAGGGATAGCACAGACAAGCACCAGTCACTCATCTCCTCTCTCCTTTCTCCCCTCCTCCCTTGGCAAAGCGAAGCCAAGGGGGAGGTTGTTGTTGAACTGGAGTGACCACAGGGAAAGCTGGTGGCTTTGCCCATAAATGTGACCTTACCCAGAGAATCTGCTCTGGGAAAGCAGGCAGAGCCAAGCACAGGACAGGACAGGCAAGAGGCAAATCCTAGGCAATGGGAATTTGGGATAAGAGGACAGACTACAGATGGTTTCACACATGCCCCTACGCAGAAGCACAGAGAGGACTTGAGCTGTATTATCTTCCCTAATTTAAGTAAGAACTGGAGATGGATTCATCCAACTGGCACAGCATAGCCTCCAAAACCCAAATCTTTACAGCTGGTTTGCTAAGAGATTTTTCTTGAGGTGTTGGAGTGGGAAGGAGGGAAGAGAAAAACACAGAGGAGGGACAAGAAAAGCTAGCGCTCATTCCTACAGCAAGGGGAGAGAAAGTTATTTCCTTCAGAGATTTAGCTTATAAACAGTTTTAAAGCAGAGTTAAAGCCTGAATAAAATTTTTAAAAGTGTGCTTGAGATGCATGTTGTCATACCACAGGGCGCGCAGCACTGCTTTTCCTGACTGGAATTAAAGTCTTTTATATCCAAAGCTCAGCTCTCCGTGCTGCTGGAGCGGGTGGGGGAGGCTCCTAAAGCTGCTCTGCACACCAGTGAGCCCCCCCCCCCCCACAGTGTCCCACAGCAGCTTCCCCAGCCCTACCCACAGCACAAAACACCTTTCCAGGTCTGGAATTGGGCTGCACACACTGCCTAGAGAATTCTAGCACCCAGAGAAGTTGGCAACACCAGGATGGAGGACACCTGTACAAACAGAGCTGCACTCTCCAGAGGAATCCTAAAACCACAGCAGGTGCTCCTTTCATCCCACACCCCTCAGAGCTGGGAGAGGGTGCTCTGGGCAGCTGGAGGGAGGTTCATACTGCTCAGGATCTCACTGCACTGGCTGGGAGTCCTGGGGGATTCAGGCATCCCTTCCAAAGAACAGATGGATGAGACGTAAAACACGGAAACAAAGCACAACAGGCTGAGCAGAAAGAGCCATAGCTCTATCCCACTGCTCCTTCATCCAGCACCGCCCCAGGCCCCAAAGCTCTCGCTAAGGGACTCTACACATGGGTTTTAATACAGGAAGGGGCACAGGCAAGACCTGGCTGCTTAACTCCAAGCCACTGCCCTAAATTCTGGAATGCCTGGCAGCACTTTACCTCAGTAACTGAAGCAGTGAGCCCCATGCTGGAAATGCAAAATTAACTGCGGCCTAAATCTGGACAGAGGTGCTTGAACGAATGCCAAGGTATCTCATTTCTGGAACTAATACTAAATGAATAATTTCTTTAAAAAAAAAAAACCTTCCAACTTGAACTTTCAGGGACTTGCAAAAATAATAATTACACTTGTCTTTTATACCCAACAACTCACTCTATAGTGGAGTCAAAGCAAGAAGCTGTAAGTACAACTGCTGGCAATTATTTTGACTATTTTTTATCATTTTAAGCAGAGATTTTTGCAGTGTGAATTGAGATAACCTATTTCCATCTCTCAGTGAATTTCTTATGCTTTGCTGAGGTCCAGTCAGTGCCTTTCAGAAGACGTTGTTGCTTCTAATGAACCTCATAGAACACCACGCATGACAGAACAAGAAATTAACTTTGTGAGAGCCAGGAGGGTACAGGTTTAATTTCTCTTGAAACAGCAGAACAACACTAATCCTGGATAATAATGTGCCACAGTCTTGAGGAAGAGAAAATTCAGCTCTGATGTTGAGCCTGCCCCAGCTCACTTGGCTATCCCACACTGACTATCCAATATCCCTGAGTTCCTCAGGGAAAACCAAACCAGAATAAAGTGGTTTTCCTTCTGGGGGTCTACTCCCTTCTGCTGGGGATGGGAAGTGATTTAAGCACTGTTTCCTTGGGCTACACAAATGATGTGGAGCAGGTGCACTGAACGTGGCTCCTCTTCCCTCAGGTCCTGTGGTCCATCCAGGCCAGGGCTCCAGCAGGAACGGATTTCATTTCAGCCAGATCCACTTGTCCCCAACGTCAGCGTTGTAGCCTGGCTTGTACTTGCGCCCAGGGAGCTAAAGAAAGCAGAAAGCTCAGTCAGAACTCTGGTCACTCCCCACAGAAAGTTCTGAAGTGCCTTGTGGGATCTACAGAACATGAAATACTGTTTTTACACTGTAATGATAAAACTTACAGAAAAATCAATCTCTCGGAAAAGACTGAGCTCTGCAGCTGAAGAAGGGACTGCAAAAACCACTATAAGAAAATGAGGCCAATGATCTCAGCACCACATTCCACCTGGATTCATCCAGCTCCTCCCAGCCTGAGTGAGATGGCTCCCCTAACTGCATCATGGAGGAGAGGAACTGAATCTCCTTCCAAAATAGGCACACACATTATTAAACATAGGAAATACTTCATTCATGAGATACCGAGTTAATTACCACGGTAAATTAAACTGTTCAAATGAAACTGCAGATTTAGCCTTCAAGAGCTGAACTTATCTTCATTAAAGCAAAAACAGTATTTGTCTGCCTTCATCAGCAAAGTCAGCAACAAATTTTTGATGGAAAAACCCAAAGATTTTTGAAGCCTTTAACCAAATTTCAAGGACCCTGAGACCTAAGCAGCAGCCTGTGAGTCTCAGTGCTGAAGCAGCACCTTTTGGAAGGTACTGACCATGACCTGGAATGCCAGAGATGGTGAGATCCTGGCTCCAAAAACAGAATCCATCTCCAGAACATCCATTCCTACCTCCAGGAACCAAAAACAGGACACCTTTGAGCTGCAATACTGGACCCGAGAAGCAAAGCACCAGAAGAAAGCCAGTGAGTTTGGTGAGAAAGGCTGAAGCCAGCAAAGATGCTGTAATAAAACTCTTCCTTTAGAAATAAGCTATCTGCTGGCAGCCTCTCCAAATAATTAAGCTCAGATCATCTGCTCTGTCTCCACACCAACACTGGTTTCACACAAGACCCCAGACTTGTCTTGAGGATTTTTCCTTTCCAAAAAAACATGTAAGAGGATCCTGTTGGGGAGAGCTGCCTCTGCAGAGAGAAGCAAGATGAAGCCTTGATAAAATCTGTACTCAGGCCACAAAAATGAACTATTTAATAAAAGATGAAGCCTGTTGTTTTGAGGAAGGGAGTTGTGTTTATATTCACTTGAATGTCAAAAAACAAGACACTTCTTTCCCTAAAAATCAAGCTGACAGAAGACCTGACTTCCTCCACAAGACACTCCCCACCCTGCCTTGTCACAAACCATTTGTGATCAGTTTTTCTGAGTTTTTTCAATTAATGTCTTGTCTAAACATCAGAAACCACACAGTCCTGTTGAGAGTTCCCCCCACTGAGCAAAGAGGAGATGGGAGATGAAAACAAATGATTACTATCTCTGCCCCATGGATTTCCAGCAGTGAGCCAGGGAGGACATGAGACCTCCTGTGACCAGCCTGTGACACAAAAACAGCTCTCCCTGGTCCTCTCCAGGCAGCACATAATTGGCCCTTTGATACTTGAAGAGATTCCCAGACAAGTAGATTATTAAAGCAACAGGAGATCTCTGGGAAAATACAGCAGTTTACAGTTTTGTTTCTGGTACATCTGCCCTCTTTAAAAAGCTACAATATCAACCCCAACAGAATCCAAACTCATTGTCCAAAACAAATTCCCTGTGTGTCTTTGGTTAAAGACATGCAAGACATCAAAGCAAGTGTTTTAAGTATTCATCCATAACTCCATCATTCACAGTGAGCCTTGGCAAAGGCAGGAGAGTTTGGGGATTTGTTACAGCTAAGCTTTCAAAACAGCCAAAAAGGAAAAAAAAAAAAATGGTAAGAGGGAAGCAGAGTAAACAACTCTCATATTACCTAGGAAGCAGGAGGATGGGAATTGATGCTCTGTGCACAAGCTGCACAAGTGACACGGGCCACTTTGCCAAACTCTGCTCTTCGAATCCCACATTTTCCAGCTGTGACTGCAGCAAAGGAGCTGCATGGTTGGAACAGGGTAGGATTCTGCAGAGAGGAGTGGCAGGAGCACCAGGGAAGATGTAGGGATGCGGGGCAAGGGGTAAGATGTGTTGGTTCTGGTTAGGCTGGTGCTCTGAAGTGCACCCAGCTGCAATTCCCAGGCTGCTCCTGGACAGCTCAAAGGGCAGGGATGCAAATCAGGGACCAGCCCTGAGGCTGCTGGGTTTGTCTAGGCTGAGCAGCCTGGCTGCAAGAGATGATGGAAAGGAGACAAGAAAAGGCTCTATGGGACTCAGCCAGCAGCTGAGACAACAGAGAGGGACTGAATATTCATTTTCTCTTGCAGTATAAGTTCCCTGGCAGTGTCCCAGGCCAAGTTGGAGCACCCTGGGATGGTGGAAGGTGTCCCTGCCCACGGCAGGGGGGCTGAGATGAGATTTAAGGTCCCTTCCAATCCAACCCATTCTACAATTTTATGATCACAGAGATCCCACCAGGCAGCCCCAAGAGCTCCCCCAAATCCCGGCAGCAGGAGGCAAGGCTGAGCTCCTGCCAGGTCACCAAGGAACAGATTTTTCCACTCCATGGAAATTGAGAATGAAGCCTTGGCCTACTGCATTACACTCCACAAAGCCCAAAAGCTGGCAGTGAGGATTATTTCCAGAGGGATGGGATAAAATCCACTACACAGCACAAAACTCCTGAAATGAGCTGAACCCAAAGGTAGAGCCAGCTCAAAGGCACCAAACTGCTCAACTTTAAAAGAGCATTAAGAAAAGAGATGAAAACAAGACCATCTCATCAGTTAAATTAAGAACCTGCCACAGAAGTGCCTGTCAAAACCATAAACATGATGAAAAGCCCTAAAAAGTGGCAGAAACCGTGGAAGAGCAACAAGCAGCTCCAGCCAGCTGCTTACTCCAGATCATTCCACAGCAGGCACGTGCAGGTAGAGCTCTGGAGAGCCAGGCATGTGCAGGTAGAGCTCTGGAGAGCCCTAACTACCTGAAGGGTTGTTGAGGAGGAGCCTGCCTTGTTTTCCAGCCTTGGGGAACAAACAGAATTGCCACTGTTGCCTTCTGTGTGCTGCTCTGTGCTGGTGGCTGGGCTCCTCAGCTCCAGGAGCTCTATAAATAGCCTGCACTGATCAAAGATCACTTAAAAACAGAGTCATTGCTCTGGGAGCCCGGGCTCATTCATCAATATCCCCAGGCTGTTTAGAACAGCCCCAAGAACAGCCCCTTTCCATCACTGCTGGGAGCAGATGACTGCTTCCTACAGGAGAAATCCTCGCTTCCAAAGGGTTGGCAGTGTTGTAGGCACACAGCTAAAATCTGGGAGAATCTAGGAACATGGAGCTGCAGATACTGGCTGGATTCTGGGAGGGTTCGGTTCCTGACTGCTCCTTATTATTCCTCCTTTGGCTCCTCTCTACAGCTACACAAAAGGAGGCTGTAGCCAGGTGGGGTCAAGTCTCTCCTCCCAAGTGGAAACAGCCTCAAGATGCATCAGGGGACACTGAAATCGGGTATTAGGGAAAAAATTCTTCATGGAAAGGGCTGTCACCCTTGGCACAAGCTGCCCAGGAGTCCCCATCCCTGGAGGGATTTTAAAGCCATGTGGATGCGGCACCTGGGGACATGGGCAGGTGGTGGCCTTGGCACTGCTGGGTTTAAGTAGACTCAATGATCTTCTCCAACACCACTGATCCTGTGCTCCAGAGCAGCAGTTAAAGCAGGGAAGGGGAGCGATTTCCCCTCCAAACACACACCTAAGGTGAGCACGGCTTGGTTCCCAAGGGACTGGCACAGACAGATGTTTGTCACAGCCTCACTCCTGCCATCTCTTACTCAAATAAAACCCTCAATGCTGTTAACATCCACCACAGCCCAAAAAACAAGAGCACCCAAAAGTTTGGCTGAATTGAGGCTAAAACAATTCCAGTTTGCTGGAACTGTTCAACGACTGCTATCCTGCCCTTCATTCATTCACTAGAAAAACAGACAATAAAAATCCTTTGGAAAGAGAAGTGCCCATAAGAGGATCAGTTATCCACTAGAGAGTGCAGGGAAAAGCCAAGGAACTAATCCAAGCCACACAGCACAGTGAAACACCTCAAACTGACTCTATTTCACAGTGTAAGATCCATGGAGACGCTACCCCTCTATTAAATTATACTCCAATTAATTTTAATTTAACAGAGATCTACCCTGGGGATCACATCCCTCCACAGGTATGGGATTAAGAGGGGTTTGGGAAAGGGGGATGTGCTCCCACATAAAAAAGTGTTTCCTTTCACAGGGACAGACTATCAAGTTGAAAATGGATTACTTTAATGCCAGTGAGATTTCATTGTCTTTTTGGTTCACAGAGGCACCCAGTGCCTGGGACAGCAGGGGCCATCACCTAAAATAAAACAGACACAACCACCAAACCCAAGATTTGAGACAGTTACAAGGTCTGTCAGGCTCCTTCCCTACTGTTTCTGGGATAGATATCCCTGCCAACTGTCCACGATACTTTTCAGGCTGAGCAGGGTGGAAAAGCTGCCTGTTCCTAAAGAGGGGATGCTCTCACTCTCCCCGTATGGACAGGATTGGTGAGAGCAGAGGAGAAGTGGGAAGGTGGGAAGAGGAGCAGATCCAGGTATCCTTGAGCAACAGCTCTGTCATTGCCAGGTTTTTGTTATTCCTCAGGTTCTTTTGGTCTTACTGATACCTAGCTAGGCAACATCTTGTTACTTTAGAAAGGGCTAAAAATATTTTTGCAGTGATAAAACAGAAAAAAAAACAAACAAACCAACAACATTAAATGAAGCCCCTTCGAATTAACTGTGTGTCTGTTTTCATTCCTTCCTGGATTCAAGAGCAGATAGGGCTGGTCATTACAGCTGTCAAACACCTCCTTTAAAACAGAATTAGGAAAAGGAGATCTTGATCCTAAAAAGAATGAAAGCTGCATCAAGCCAAGAAAAAAATGGCAGGAGAGAGAAAATAGAAGGTTCTATCTCAGGCAGCAGCTATGGCAACGATCGCAAACATGGAGAAGGAAAGATATCCTAAGCTCCCTGCTCCTGCAAAGACAAGAGCTGATCATGCTGTTGATCCAGACTCTGGCTTTCTGAAAGCTCAAGTATTCCTTTTGTAGCTCTTTCAGGAGATTTTTATGTGAAGAGGTCCCTGCACTCTCAGCGGAGATAGGGAGCTAAGGGCCCTGCTAACCCTCTGCTTGCCAGCAGCTACTTTCAGCTCCACAGCTGTCAAGAAGGGCCAGAGCAGCTCCTGGGCCCCTCAGACCTGGAGAGCCTTCCCTTAACACCCTCCCTTTTGGGGCTGGCTGTGATTTCCCACAGCAAACACAAGCTCTTCCAGCACTCTCAGTGTTGGGTTATGGGACAGAGCTGACTCATGCTGCAGGCTCACCTTCCACCACTCAAAGCTACTGCCCTGAAACCACCCCCAACCTGGAGGTGTGGCAGACACTGGAGGATTTTCCCTCCTAAGGCTGCATCCTCATGGAAAAGAATGACGAAAAGCCTGGGGAAAGAGTGTGGGATTCCCCTCCCCTCCAGCCTGTTCCATCTTCTCTGCTTGCTGCTACACAGGACTGTTGGGCCCTGCCAACACACATTCCCAAGCCCCAGGGCAGGAGGGAGAAGCATTAGGAGCAGAGCACAAAGATGAAGTTTGGCAAGGCAGCCGAGCTGTGCAGCTGCTGTGGAAGGAGCTGGATTGCACCTCACAGCAGTAGCCAGGACTCTGATCTGCTTGAGCTTTCCTTGCCTCATGTTCAGCATCCCTATATTCCAAAAGCAGTCCTCCACCAAGGAAAACAGGGAGGGAAATAAAATGAGAGCATTGTCTTACCTTTCCATGGCACAGGACAAGGAGAAATCACCTCGCACTGCCAGAGGTCAGGGATGGATGGGATATTGGGAAGGAATTGGTCCCTGTAAGGGTGGACAGGCCCTGGCACAGGATGCCCAGAGAAGCTGTGGCTGCCCCTGGATCCCTGGAAGCGTCCAAGGCCAGGTTGGACACTGGGGCTTGGAGCAACCTGGGACAGTGGAAAGTGTCCCTGCCCATGGCAGGGGGTGGGAATGAGATGAGTTTTAAGGTCCCTTTCAATTCAAAGCATTCTATGATTCTTTGATTCTCCAAATTCCAGCAAACAGCTGCACTTTTATGTACACAGAAAAGCACACGCACGGCAAAGATGCCGTTTTTCCCCACTCCATGAGATGCAGCAGGAGTGTGAAGTACATCAGCACATTATTTAAGTACACTGATTCCATTAAACAGAGCCATTTGTTTTCATCTTCACTGCAAACACATCTGCCTAAGTGCTCCAGCTCTCCAGCTTCACAGGGCGCACATGGAGTTTGGAGCATTATCTCTGGGGATTGTGTGCACTTGGAAGAAAGGCAGAGATACAGCAGTTGTTAAGGGAAAAAAAAAAAAAGGGTAGTCAAGCCTTTACTAGTCTGACAGTTCCTAAAATAATGTTGCTTCCCTGAAGAATGAACGTGCTTATCTCTGATCTACAGAACCTGACTGAAAGGTTGCTTTTCCCTTGCCAGAAGAGCATCCTTGGAAGTTTCTGAATGCCTGAGCAGAACTGCTGGACCCTGCCCGAGGACTTCATGGTGTAAGAAGGCTGCAGAAAGCCACCTCCTCACACATGAAAAGAGCCCTCACAGAAGAAATTTAGAGAAAATACATAAAAAAAAGTGAGTTTCAAGTATTCCCAACTGTATGTGGCCATCTCATTATTTCGTGGAAAAGCACACATACTGAAATCTTGAACTGTGAAGAGCGTTCCTTCCTCCTCCTTCTTGGTTGCTTCTAATGAATATTTTGAACAAAACCCAGCTTCTACCTGGAATTTGTAACTCCCTGAAAACCACCATTATTAGGCAGCTTGAATTGTGTGCATGGAGCTCTGAAAAGCACAGCAGTTTGCTGCCTATTGGAGAGATCAAGGATTTATGAGTAGTTACAGGGGGAAAAAATCCCCTATGCAAATCATTGTATTTATTTGGTAAACATCATTACATCAATTTTAAAAGCATGCATTTCCCACAAGGAAAAGTTAAAACTTCTGTAATTATCCCATAATTAAGCCTTTACTTACAAGTCAGCCTAAACTTTTACTTACAAGTGAGCCTAAACTCTTTGTCTTTAAATGCTAAAGTGGCAGCACAGCTGTGACCATCCCTGCACAGCCATGGGAAAGGCAGGGGCCTGTAATTCCCTCTTTACAGACCCAACAACCTCACAGCCCAAATCTGGGTGTCTGGGAGCTCATCTGCTCTGTGCCTGTGCTGGTTGGCCTCTTGCTGGATCACCTCTGCACAGGAGCCTTACCTGAGAAAAAAATTCAGCCCTTCATTTGCTAAACAAAGCTGGAAGGTTAAAAAAAACCCCAGATCTTCAAAGTTTCAGCACAAAGAATGCAATCCTCAGAACATAAAACAGCAGGTGGAGCTGGCTTTGTGCTTCCCCTTCCAGTAGCTGATGGAAAACAGGAAAACCCAGGATCTTTTGCATTGTGCACCATCCCTGTACGCCCCCCACCCCACTGAAGCATTACAAGTATCCAAGCATTTAGAAGAGAGAAAATGAGTATTAACGTAGCCTAAATTTAACAGAATGTTTCCTGAAACAAGGAGCTCCTCCTGATTCCAAAGGACATTATCACTTTCCACAGCACTTTCCTGAATCAGGGCCTACAAACAAGACTGTAGAAGGGAGATTATATTTTGGCAATGTTTTTTTTTGCTCAGCTTCAGCTGTCAACTAACTGGCATGGAGCAGAGCAATCCGAGAGCTTTCCTTCCCAGGTACCCATATTCCCACTCCTAAGCATCCCTTTGCTAGATCTGCAAGGCAAGTCACAAACTTCTCCTGGCAGCCAGTTACTGGATGAGCCAGGATATTCTCAGTTTCCTGCCAGCACAAAGAGGAATGTGCTGCTGTACAGCCAGAGGAAAAAAGGCTCTCAGAAGTCTCACCCCAGGCTCTCAGCACACAGCACCAAGGTCACATCTAGCTGTGTGTCAGGCAGCCTCAGTAATTCCCAGCTCTACTGCAAAGGGACATCTCAGCCCCAAAAAAGCCCTCTCATCTCAGGGAAGAAAGGCACAGGCAGTGCAGATGGATGCTGTGTGCTAGAGACGAGCCATGCAGCAGATCTTGCTCAAATCTGTGCTGCACAGCACAGGCAGCTCTTGGAGGGAAGGGCTCCAAAAATCCCGAGCCCAAGCTTGAAGTTTTGGATTTAAGAATATGACAGCAAGGAGGAGGAAATTCTGAGAGCAATTTCTCAGCTGGACCAGGGAGTTTTTAAATCCATTAGACAACCTCAGATGCTTTCTGCTGCTTTAACCTTTAGCTTTAGCCCCTTTTACAAGCTGGAAAGGTCACATCTCAAATGAGGCAGAACAGTGTGAACCCAGGAGCCTCTCCACTACACAGCCAGCCAAGGAGGAACAAATTATTGGAGTATTCTGTCTATTCCAGAAGAAAACATTGGTAAATCAGTTTCCAAACAAGTCCACAAATCTGTAGCTTACATTTTAATCTCAGTAAGAGACTGTATACTACCAGGAAAAGAAAAATGATAGGGTTTGGATTATGCAAATCATGGCTTCTAACAATTTATATTGCATATTCCTCCCTTTGTCTTCAGGATTGCCTGGAAAATACTAAGATGCAGTGGCAGAGAATATTTCAACCCACCTGGAAAACAGACGCTCACCTGTAACTTTGGCCACTCAGTATTAATTATCATCAGCTTCACAACTTCTCCAATGAGCTTTTCCAATACCTGGGCCATAGGCAAGCCCCATGTAGGGGAAGAGGATGCCATGCCAGGGAACCACTGAGCACCACTAGGGCAGTGCTCCAGGGGGATTGGTAGCTGCTGTCTCCAGAAGCAGCAAGGCAGGAGCTAATTAAAACCCTGTGTGGGAGCCTGCATGAGGTGTATGAGAGCACTGGGCACAACAGGCTTTGGATGTGTGCCCACGTGCAGAAACACTCTATTTAAAGCAACAGCACTTTGGGGAAGTGAGGCAGCATTCATTCCTCCTCTAAAAAAACACCACCTCCCTCAGCATTCAATAAGGAGTCGCCATGGGTTTCCAATTTTCTTGTTTGGCTTAAGGGACTCTTTTAGATTTCAGAGGTCACAGACTCATCAGGGCACAAGAAACAGAAACAAATGAAAACCATTTATCCTTTAGTCCACATCTAAAGATGAAAAAAAAAAAAAAAAAAAAAGAGAATCGGCTTATGAAACAAACCATTTGCTTCCTTACTCCTCTTGGGGGGAAGCTAGACTTCAGAAAAGGTGATCTGGGCAAAATGCAGAAGTTCCCAGCAGTAATGGGCAGGAGGGTGGCAGGCAGGGTGTCCCCAGTGGTGAGGAGCACCCTGGCCATGTCTCGTGGCTGTCCCCAGTGGTGAGGAGCACCCTGGCCATGTCCCCTGGCAGTGTCTCCAGCGGTGAGGAGCACCTTGCCATGTCACCTGGCCACATCTCCAGCAGTGAGGAGCATCCTGGCCATGTCCCCAGTGGTGAGGAGCACCCCGGCCATGTCCCCTGGCCGTGTCCCCAGCAGCACTCACCTCCCGGTACTCGTAGTAGATCTTGTCGAACTCGGAGCCACCGATGGTGATCTCGGGGATGAAGCGCGGGATGGACACGGCATCCAGCACTCCAGCCTTGTCCTGCACACTGAGGGGAAAAGGAGCACTCAGGTCACACCCTGCCCCAGCAACAGCCAAGTACTGTACCCAGAGAAGCTGTGGCTGCCCCATCACTGGAAATGTTCCAAGCCAAGCTGGATGGAGCTGGGATGGAGCAACCTGATCCAGTGGAAGGTGTCCCTGCCCATGGCAGGGGGTGACTGCCAGGGCTTTAAGGACCCTGCCAACCCAAACTATTCTAGGACTCATAATCATCATTCTATGATTAAAAGAGCTACTTTTCTGTTAAATAAAGCTTCCAGAGATTTGGGCTGTTTTCCAAACATTTATCCTTCTCCTCACAAATCTATGATGTATTGCCCCTCATCCTTGACTCCAGTTTGCTCCTGCTCCAACTCCCTGCCTCTCCATTTCCCCTCCCAGGTTCATCCTCCTTGGAGATGCGCCAACATTCCTGGAACCCTTCTCCATGAATTCCCTCTGCCTTTTTTGCTTTCTATAAAAGCAGTGTAAAAGCCAGTGGTTTTATTGAATGCCACTCATTACCTTGCAAAATTTTCATCCTAAATGGACCAGTACTGAGACAGTGAGAGGCAGTGCCTCCAGCATCATGCCTTGGAATACCTGGAGGAAGCTACAGCAGCTCCAGTGATGGATCTCAGGATCCACCACCAATCCACTCTGCACAGCACCAGCACTTCAGATATCCTAAATTTAAAATGCCTGAGAAACTGCTAGAAAGCCTCCTGCCGCCTGTGGTTATCCACAGGCCGACAGTGCCACCTGCACGTGGCTGGCAAAAACACATCCCTTTCCAGTCAGCACTGACCAAAACCCTAAATCCAATACCAGAAACACTGCAAATTGGACTGTTTGCAGTGAATTACATTTCTCAGCAAATAATGACATGCGCATCAAGCACATGCCCTGAGCAAAGCAAAGTTCATCATCTTTGAGCAATTATTTTTACCCCCAAATCATAAATTTTGGGGCCTTTCCTCCCGGCAGTGAAGAGTTACAACAAGTGAACTGGTTTCCTAACATACCCTGATACTCACTCTGTAAATTATCCCACTACAGACAGATTTGTAAGGAAATACAATAATCCAGTCAAAGTTCAGATGGGAGAAGGTGAGGATAAATGCCCTTTTCCAAGATCAGGATCAACACCAAAGATGCTACCTATAAACTACAACAATATTTAACTTCAACAACATTAAATGTGTATTTCACGTGCTGGAAGGTACAAAGGGAGTCCAGGCTGATGTAAAGCATAACATCACAAACGGAAATAAGGTTTTGTGGTCATCCACTCTGCAGTGGATCCACTCCTGCCTAAATCTCAGCCAAGTGGTCATTTGGAGAGGACAATTCCCAGGCACAATTAATTTTAGTTAAGGGCCAAATGACAAACTTGCTGCTCCCAAAACTTCTTTGCACAAGAAAATAATGAAAGCTACTGATGGCTTCTCTGTGTTCTCTGCACCTTCAAAAAATATTTGGAATACTAAGCAAAAGTACACCCAAAGACACCAGCCACAACAATGTCTAACCACAAAACCACAGCCACTCGCCAGGACTCCTGCTCAGCAGGAAGCATTTACAGATACCTTTTATGTTTCTTTTGTTTTCTTTCTCTCCCCTAGCAGAAAATTATCATTATACACTCTTTTCTGACCCTTTACCAGACTTTCCTGAAGGAACTCTCAGCATGCAGCACCTTGCCAAAGGTGCAAGGGATAAGGGAAGACCACTGGTTAGAAAAAAAATTGATAAACCAGGCAACCCAACAAAAAACACCTGAGTTTGCATAGCCTGGGCTGTGATTTCTCAACACCTGATGTTGGCATAGTCACAAAAATTCAAGTGACGGGAGAAACCTAAAAGCATTCACCAGCCTAAAAGCCAACACCACAAAACCATTCCAGGTCAGTTCTATGTTGATAGAGGAAATTAATATTCTTCCTCCAAAGGGACTCCAATTCCCTCATTTAACAAGACAGAACAGGTATGGCATGGGCAAGGTGAGGCACAGCCACTCCCTTGGTGAGCAAACACTCAACATCAACACCAAGAACAAAAAAAAATTCCAAAAAAAAAAGCAGGTCTGCAAGAAAAGGGGAGAAGGTGCAACAACAGCTCTTCAAACCTAGAAAAGCCACTGCAAAGAAGAAATCACAAAAGTGCTTCAACTGCAGCAAAAAGATGGGGTGGACAGGGCTTGGAGCAACTTGGAATAGTGGAAGGGTCCCTGCCCATGGCAGGGGGAGGGATGAGATGGGCATTAAGGTACCTTTCAACACAAATCATTACGGGATTCTGTGATTTTATGATGAAGAGAGAACCAAGGTGCTAAAGAAAACAGCTTGTAGTGCCAGAAGTTTTACAGTTAATGAGTTTTTTGGAGTCTCCATGGCAGAAGTTTCAAAGCCAGGTCCAACACATCTCTTGCCAGCCCCTCTAGTCCTGCTGTTTGCAATCAGACATTTAAACAGGGACACTTCCTCCCTTTGCTAGGCAAACCTACACTGGGAAGCAGAGCTGCAGGGTTCTGCAGCCAGGTTTTGAAGGAGCTGCAGGGACTGATCAGATTTAGCTGTGCAGTTGTCTGAGGCAGCAAGCGCAGCAAGGTCCCCCCACGAGCTGATAAATAACACAGGCAAGGCTACAGAGCCTGCAGCTCCTCCTCCCAAATGTGATTTATTTTGCAATACTTGTAGACAGACAAATGCCACTGGGAAGAGCCCAGATAAAAACATGCCTGAGACAGTGTAGTGGCAGCAGAGGAGCTCCCTGAGACATTAAAAAAGCCAGAATGGTTTCTGTTGGACTCAGCAATTGGAGAGGAAGGGAAGATGTGAAGAACATCCTCTGGAAGACACCTCCAGCTTCCAAGCCACAAATTCAGCCCTTTTCAACCTTTTACCAAGATCCCACAAGCACTCTGTCAGGGCAAGGGAGAGCACTTTAAGGCAGGCAGGGAGATAAAAGAGATCATTATGCAACTGATTGCCCATGGGTTGGGCTCACCGGTTTGATTAGCTGCTTTAATCACTCAGAAGCCCTGCTGGAGTTCCCATACATTAGACCCTACAGGTGTGCAATAAAAAGTTCTGCCCACCCCTGCTCACCCATCCTGGTCCCCCAGACACACTGGTACAAGCTTAGGGTGGAAGGGAACAGCAGGGCTGAGAACCCCAAGAGCTGGGAGGTCAGCAAAGGAAGCAACTGCAGAACTTCAATTAGATATTAGGGGAGATTTCCTCACTGAAAGGGTGGTCAGGCATTGGAACAAGCAGTGGTGGAATCACTGTCCCTGGAAGTGTTCCAAAGCCATGCGGGTGTGGCACTTGGGGACATGGGCTCGCGGTGGGCTGGGCAGTGCTGGGAGAGTGGTGAGCTCCACAACCTCAGAGGGCTTTTCCAAACTAAACAATCCTGAATAGCTGTTGGGGACTGCCAGGAACACCCAGGAGAGGGCAGCCTGTGCCTGCACACGAGCAGGCAACGGGAACCCGCAGGAAAACCACTTTCCAAAGGAAAAATTCACATAGGCATGGGACACCAGCACGTCTGTGGGGACCACAGGCTCGTTGCTACTTGGGCATTGCAAAAAGGGAGAAAAGCATCAACTTTAGGGTTCATGGACTCACACCCGGGCTGGGCATTGAATCCAGCACACAATTCTAACACGGCCGACCTGCAGCAGGCTCCCTGCCTTTCTGGAGTTACCATGGGGAAAGATCATGTCCAAACACACACTTTTACAAAGAGGCTCTTCCCAGGCGGCCTGAGACATTGTCCAGGATTCCCTCACTCAGCTGACTGAAGCATGAGCTCAGGATTGGCACAGGATGTGTTGTCACCCCTTTATCGATGCTCTTACAGCCCAGCACAAAAAAAGATTCAAAAGCAAACCACAGGAGCTGGGCTCGATGCTCAATGTGGGTCCCTTCCACGCAGGATATTTTATGATTCTGTGGTTTAAATAAGCAGTTTATTGCATTCTGGGATCTTCAAACAACCCCATGTTTTTGTCAAAAGAATAAATAATTTCATATTACCTACGGTGACAAGAGCCTTGTGCAGGAGACTCTCTCACCCCCCTCCAAGGTTCAATGAAAAAATGAGTCCTTAAAGCAATTTATTCCCTTCTAAAACTGTGAAATAGAATTTTTATACAGTATCTTAATACACTTCTCTAATTGTAAGGTTTCCTTCAACTCCCTCCTACTCATCACAATTAATAATCCTTTCCTAATGCCTGCACTAGTAGTGTGGAGCTAAAGGAAAACAAGCAACTTATTTCCTCTTTCAAAGGAAGTCTGATTGTGATAATTTTTTAGGGCCTAAGTCACCAGATGTTATCCTCCAATTACTACACACAAACCTCACCTTTGACACATAAAATGCAACCAAATCATGACTTGTTCCTCTCAGACACCACCTAGCACTGCTTTTCTGCAACCTAACTTCACTCCTTGACAGAAAAACCATACAACAGGAGCATTATCTCTATTTTCAGGAGGTATTTAAAGTAACAGCACAGAAAAGTAAAACGCAAGAAATATCACAACTCTGCAAAAAAAGTTTAACTTGCTTCTCCGATGCCTGTCACAAAGACACAAACTTAGGGGCATATAATTAAAAATCTGCGTTTCTATTAACCTGTGAGATGACCAGGAAATAATGAAAATAATATAACTCTTACATTTTGTTTTAAAAATGTAGCTATACTGAAATTTCCACCTGCACATTCAATCTGAAGACGAAGCTGCAGCAAAATGGGGAGCCTGTCCCATTTCTGGTATTAACAGCCTTACAAGTGTAGCTATATTCTTTATACACATCTTTGTATTGTATATCAACAAAACTGACAAATTAAACATGGTGCATTTGCAAAGAATTATTAAAATAAAATTAAATTCTATTCCAACAAGTCACTTTCCAGTGTCTGAGTCTGATCTCTTCCAGCTGGGCAGACAAGGATCTTTGACAAAAACCACTCAAACTTGTCTACAACCTTGTCTCAACAATCAGCTGCAAAAATGCTACACCACGTTCCAGTGCCAAGCACCAATACTACAAAATATAACCCCACCTTTAAAAACTCATGGCTTTGACCATTTTCCCTGGAATTTGATGCCAAGAATTGCTCAGTGGCTGGATGACATCACACTTACTAAAGTCTCAAGTGATGGAGAGAAACATCATCTTGCTCCACCCATGGCCCCTTGTCAAACTTCAGGTACTCGATGTCTTCAATTACCTAGAATCAGAAAAGAAAGCCCACTAAGGGGTGGTTTGATCCAAAAATCAATTAAATAATCAAAAGAGGTTATTAAACAAATGAGAGAGGCTTCACTGCTAAAGCTGTAGTAACAAGGCAAATGTCTGGAGATAACATGATCATCTCCCAGTTCTACTTCTGGAGGCTGTGGCCCTGCCACAGGAGCACTGGGCACACATGCAGGAGATCTCCTAAAATCCTATGCTTTTAGCTTTGGATGACAGGGAATAAACTGGCTGAGAGGTGCCTTGCTGCCCATTTCTTACCTGACCCAAAACGTTCTTCCTTAACCTGCCACTGGGGCTGAAAAGCAAAGAAGGTACAACCTCAGCCTTGGTGAAGAATGAGGAGGAAATGGAGGTAAGTCTAAATGTAACTCCTTTTTGATACAAAAATAAAGTTTGGTCGGTTTTATTCCCAGAGAGGCTCGGTAACACATTGTCTGAGACAGGCAGGGGAGCAGGTGTGGCATCTGCCTCAGTGCTGTGTGGTTCACAGCACAGAAACAAAGGCACATTTCAGGCCTGCAGGAGCTGCAGCAATGAGTCCAAGGGCACAGGATTTCACCAGCCACCAGGACCCACCCATGCATGAAAGGAAAGGCAACACAGCTCAGAACCCTTCAAAAGCAATGCCAGCTCAGCAAATCATTCCTTCAGCATCCCCAAACTTATCAATCCCTGGTTTGAGCTTCACTTACAACCTGGCTCCACCAGAAAGCAGATCTTTGCTGCTCCAAGAGGTAATTGCTTATCACACCAGGCTGCCTGGAGCTGAGGGAAACCTGCCCTGGTGTCAGGAAGATGCACTTCAGGTGCCTGATGAGATAGAGACAGCACCCTGGAGCAACCTGGGAAGGAGTGGATTGTTACAGCTCCAAACATCCCAGAGACCTTTTCCATGGGGAAAGGATAAAGCTGAGGTCATGACCATGTGCTGATGGCACACTGTCAACCCACTGACAGGTGAGCACATGTCAGCAATGAAGTGACAGAATGATAAACAAAAAATCCTTGTATTCTTTAAATACACTGTAATTATCCCCTGCAAACACTAAATCACAGCTATTACCACTTAAAAAATTATAACCGAGTGCTATTACAAAGTAGCCTCGACTATAAAGATCCAATCTTACCAGAACTGGTAAGAAATAATGATTTGGAAATGACTGAATACACACTTTTGAGGGACAAACTGCTGCAACATAACTCCAAGATAAGAGGAAGAGAGGTGTAAGTTAAGTTAGTTCCAACAGCCATTATTTCTTCAAATTATTTAATTGACAAGCTGAACAAAAGCAATTCCTTCTCCACTCCACAGCAAAGCTTTGGAAATTCTCTGAACCTGGTAACAGCACTAATCACAGAGTTGCTACAATGGGCTCACAATGTGCTACAGGGGCAAAGGAATCTGTATTCAAATTAGTTTTGCTCACTGTTATCATCACATCAGAAGATCTCTCTCCCAGCAGCTCCTTAACTATGGCATCAGCTTCCCAACCAGGAGAGAAGAACAACTTCTTAATTTATAAGGAATGCCGTGGCACCCCTCAGGAATTAGCAGCAAATATCCAAGGCTTTAAAAGAAATTAAACATACAGCTAACTTTGTATTCCCAGTTTTACCCTCAAGCTAAACAAGTGTGAAACATCCTAATGAAGCTCATTTCAACACTCATTATCCCGTCAGCCACCACAACCAAAGTTAATTACAACAGGAAACCCCAACTGACCTTTTTAGGACATTTAAAAAATAGTTTCTAAGCTCATATGTGTGCTCTGAGCAAATCAAAAGTTATTAAACGATAAGGCCATAAAAAAATTCAGCTCCCAGATCCCTAAGCAAACAGACTGGAGTAGGCTAATGAACACTGCTGTCTGTCAAGAGGATACACCAGTGTAAACACACACCTTACAAGCCCACCTGCCAACCCTTATTTCCAAATTTCTTCTGTGTCATCTGAAAGGGAACCTGAATCTGAACAGAAAAGGGGGGAAAAAAACCCCTGAATTCTTCCAAGTATCAGTATCTACCACCAACACCCAATAATACCAATGACAACATCACGGGCTGGATAATCTTACAGGGTCTTTTCCAACCTTAATCATTCTGTGGCATTACACTTTAACTTCCAAATAATAATCCTTCCCCTAGTCCAGATTTGTCCAAGCAAATTAAGGACTCCACTGGTGCGTCTGATGACCCTATTTAGAGCAATGACAAGATTGCTGAGTTCAGGAGTAACTCCTTGAACAATAAGAGCTTTAGACTGACTTCAAAACCGATTTAAAGGATTAAAATCAAATCTCTAGCAATGGGGTTTACTACAAAGAAATCTAGGGAGGAAACAACCTGCTTTATTCTGACCACTTGGAGATGTGTCCAGAGAGAAGGATGGGGAAAAAAACAGGCATTTAACCCCCATCCCAATTTTCCTTTAATTCACCAAGTACCCATCTTGAAACACCACAGCTCTCAACTCCTATCCTTGCCTCTATGTTGTTATTCAGAAAAAATAAATTGCTCTAGATTCTCTATATTCACATCACAACTTCAGCTTTTTGTCCATTTCAGCCTGACTTTTTGTGTATTTTTTCTATTTATTATCTGCTGTCACACTGAAGCCACCAGCCCTTTTTTAGGGGTATAAACCCACACCACCCCACAGGTCTACATGTTATTAATTATAACTTTTATTATCAAGTGCAGGAGCACCCAAAAATCCATCCACAACAGCAGAGGACCCAGAATGAGGCACAAAACCCTGTTCTTATAAAGGGAACCAAAAGGCCTAAAGACAAACAGCACTGCACCTATGGGGAAAATGGAGCGTTAATTTTAGGACCAGGGAAGTCCTTATCAGTATTTTCTGCTTCACACAGTCATATAACCAGAACCTTGAAGGACAACTAGGGCAAAAATGTAATTTTAGTCTGATTAGGGGTCATTTAAATATTAAAATGCATGCTCTGAATATGCTAATAAGCTTAATGAGGTACAGGCTACCGCATATATGTATATATTACTCAACTCTCAGCCAAGATCACACTGCAAGTAACATAGGAGGAGAGGGAGTTTGGGCTGTGTATAAATAGGGTAAAAATTTCACATCATTAGGATGAAGACCCAAAAAGCCCTTGGAGACAGCCCATGGGCAATTCTTCTCTCCCTCCCCCCAAGCGGGGACGATTCCTTGGCAAGCTTCCATGTAGGATTATTATTATCCAGTTAACATCATATTATTGCTATTAACAGACATCTATCCCTATAACTGAAATGGGCCCAAAACCTGTCCAGAGTCTCAAAAACCTTGGTGCTCTTTCCCTCAGGGAACAGCAGCTAGAGAGCGAAGTTAATAATGGTGAAGCAAAAGGCTTCTGTTACCCTGCTAATAACCCACCATGAGGGGGAAAGTTCACTGAACTAAGGGAAATCTATCAAACTTACTCCCAGAAAAGCAAAACTTACCTTCTCCACATCCTCAGCTGCAGATGCTGTGTACTGCAGAACTTCACTGCTCCCACTGCAAAGAACACAGAAACTGAATTTCCCTGATAAAACTGCTCTGCCCATCCTCCCCCCCACTCCAAAAGGAACAGAAATTAAGTTAAAAGGCATAAACACCGAACCAGAATCATTGCAATTTTTTAGATTGCTCCTAGCTGTTGCAATAGAATTCCTGTTGCACCTGTGAGCGGCTGCTTTGTTGGTGGAAAGTTGCTTTTAAAGGGCAAATGGCCTGGATCTCTACGTAACTTCAGTTGAAAAAAATTTTAAAAACGACACGTTAATTTGTTTTCATTTAATTAATGTGGATACTTTCCCCTATTACAACTGCCCAATCTACTCGAAAATAGGTGAAATTTTCAGTCTAACCCAAAACTGGCAGATTTTCCCTTTTCCAAGTGCATGACTCGCTGCGAGTCATTTCAAGAGAAGAATGCATTCAGTTATCACTCTTTACTCAGGCTGAGCTAGCTGAATGAATACAAATGCAGGCAGCATGATCTCTAAGTGCAAAAACATTTTTAAAAGGTAATGTTTCCTGGTTAGAAGATTGTTTTTTTAATCAGCCAGCAGCCTTCAGAGAAAAGGCACTTGCAGAACAGAGCCACAACAGGAGCTCCTATATGAACCTTCCACACTAGACATGTTCAGCTACATTCAACAATAGCTGTTTCCAGATGGAAAACCTTGAAGGCCCTGGAATAGCTGCCCAACATGGACATTATATCAAACATCACACAGCAAAGTTTAGGAGCATGGAGAAAAATTCAGAGAATCCCAGAATGGTTTGGGTGGGACAGGACCTTAAAGCTCATCCTGTTCCACCTCCTGCCATGGGCAGGGACACCTTCCACTATCCCAGGTTGCTCAAAGTCCTGTAGGACCTGGCCTTGGACACTGGAATTGTTCCCTGTGGCAACCTGGAATAAAAGATCCTCCTCAATATCAGCCCAAGGGAGAGGTCAGCCTTCAGCAAAGCCTGACACCAGCAATTGCATTATCGACACCAATCAAATCACTCCATCCCATCTCCTGATTTAACTCTGCAGATTATCAGTGCTTCATTAAGAGAAAACAGCTGCTCAGTGACTCTGCAGATTATCAGAGCTTTCCTAAAGAGAAAACAGCTGCTCAGTGGAAGCAGTTTTGGATATGAAAGAGAACATTACCAATCTTAATGCTCTGCTCCAGAAGAAGAGAAAAGTCAAACAGAACCCAAACACGTTCCAAATCACCAGGCAGTACCTAACACAGCACCCAGTTCACAAATCTCACTACCAATAAAAACATTAAAGACATTCATAACAAGTCAACTAGAAAGAAAGAAAGCATCAACTTTAAAGCAAAAGTCCACTATAAACCACTTTAGGCAGCATCAGGCTGCTCTGGTAAAACAGCACAATATAAGAGGAGTTTTGCCCAGTAACAAACTGCTCTCCAAGGAACAAGCAAACAAACTTCAACATGGAAAGCATGCAGGAGTTTGCTCAGCAGTCTATAACAACTCTTTTTAGCCTGTTTGGACCAGATTTTGGGCATCACCAGGAGTCAGGGAATCAAACTAGGCAGACTAAGAGGTAACAGCTAGGCATGAACGTAGCCCCCTGCACCCCTGCTAGCAAACAAACAGTTAAGGCAGCCGTGGCTTCTGCATTTACCCCAGGTGGGAGCCACCCTGAGGTGCCGAGGTAAGCACAGAGCTGGATTCACACACTCCCAACTCCCCCAAAGCCAGGGGACAGAGACACAGATCAGTGTGACAGGCTGCTGGGAGCCCACCTGCTGCCAGGAGGCCGAGCAGAAGGGCTCTGCCTAACAGGCGCACTGACCATGTACAAGCAGAGGGCAAGGAGGTGAAATCACAGCACAGTTCAGGATTTAGCCTTGCTGAACACCACAAGATGCATGTGGGGCTCAATCTGCTCCAGAAAACAAGCAGCAGCTTTCTCCCCACCAGTGACTGCAGCAGTTTGCCTCAGCTGGATGACACCCCCAAGGCTTCCCATTCCCTTCCAAGAGCCATGTGCTGGCGGTGGGGATACCAACAACCCCCGCCTGCATGAGTGACAAGCTCAATATCGAGTTACTCACTTCAGTAGCTAGCAGAGCCACCACACTGATCCACACAGGGAGACGGAGCAAGCACCAAGGGGACACAGGCAGGCTACAAAACACCTGGGAATCTACTCTGATTTATATCAGCCTCCTGCACACACCAGAACTTACACGGTTAATTAATCTAATACCCTTTGAGAGTTTCCCTTCCAGAATTATGCGGGACCATAATTCTGCTTTTAGATTTTTAGGACAATTTTCATTTTCCTAGAGCTCTTTTATAAGAATTGGGAGAGCTGGCAAGCTCTGTTTCATCCCAAGTTTACAGGGTTTTTGCTTCCCAGGTAGAAGACGCTAGGAGAGCCCAGAGAGAGACAGGACACAGGTAATGGCTTCCAGAGAGCAGGAATGGATGGGATATTGGGAAGGAATTGTTCCCTGTGAGGGCATTGAGGCCCTGGCACAGGGTGCCCAGAGCAGCTGTTGCTGCCTCTGGATCCCTGGCAGTGTCCAAGGCCAGGTCCTAGAGGGACTGCAGCACCCTGGGACAGTGGAAGTTGTCCCTGGATAAGCTTTAAAGTCCCTCCAACCCAAACCATTCTGTGATTCTGTGACAACTGAAAGGACTTTTTGAGGAGAGAAAAGCCCTAAAGCTTTCCAAAAAGGCCTGAGAAAACCTTGTATTGCATCATTCTTTCCTCAGGTCGTGCAAACACATGCAGCCATAGCTGTGGCATTCTGCACAGCATTCCTGAACCCATTTTCATCTTCCAACACTGGCATCAGGCTCCTGGGATGGCAGAGGTTAACTACACTCACACAGCTCTTATGCTGTGAATGCAGCACCCCTTCACTAGGGCACAACACTGTACCCTGCAGCACAAGGAGGATTTTCTCACATGATTTGTTGATACTGGCAGAGATTTTAAGGTTTGCACACATCTTTGCTCAAAGACCTAAGAGGCAAACCATTTTGCTTTGCTAACCTGATCTCTGGTAGGAAGGTCTTCTTGTAAGCATCCTCAATGCTCTGGAGATAGGAAGGAGACACCTTCTTCTCATATGGCTACAAACAAACAAACAGAAAAAGCTGTGGAATTAACTTTCCCTCTTTTCCCACCACCACAGACTCCAAGGTCTGTTCCACCTCCTGCCAAGGGCTCAATTTGGGATAAGCAGTCAAACATCCAAGTGAACCACGTGCACACCAGTGACAGTTTCAAAGAATTGAGAGTGTTATTTGGAGTGTTTGGAATTCCTTACATGCCATGAAATATCTAGAGCAGCCCCCAGCTATCCAAGGACTGATTCATCCCTGCTAACTACACATCCGAGGCAGCTGTAACAGCCACCCAGAGAACAGGAGAAGACTGTCTGAGTCCACCTTTTCCATAACGAGGCCAATTTTGCACCCATTTCCACAGTTTCAGACAAGTGTATGGGCAAACAGCCACTCCAAACTCCTGTGAAATTTCATGGCTATCATCCCTGCTGTTAACCAGCTTGTTTTCCACACAGTGTACTTTCAGTGCCACATTTGCAAAACACCAGGAAGTTCTCTGATCTACCATGTGTTCCCCAAACAAGTCCTACAGAGCTCAGCACTGCCACTGACCCAAAAAGTCACAAGCTACATCAGTAATTTCTGTCCAAAGGTTTCAAAAATGCCACTGGTTTTCATGCTCAGGAGGGCTAAGAACTTACAGGTTCCCCCAACACATGAAGAACTTAACTGAGAATTTTTTCTAATAAATCAAAGCTTCCTTTTAATCTTTTAGGTTTTCCAGAGTTACACTGCATTTCCCATAGCCTTTCAAGAAGGCAAGACAAACATCTTTGAATCCTCGTAATACATCTAAGTATCAAAGAAAGAGGGGACAAAACTCCCAAATTACAAACCTTACTTAGATTAGTCATTCCCCAAAAGCACCCTACAGCTTTCCTGAGCCAAGAGTAGCCCAATAATGCAGTCATCCAGCAGTGATTTGCTGGATTTCAGGGAGTTCAGTGAACCTGCTGATCCCAGGTGACTCACACATGAACCCCAGTACAAGTGTGAGGAAGCACTCAAGTGGGAAGCAGGAGCCAGAGAGCCCAGCTGGGTTCCTGGCACTCAGGAATAAGAAATATATCATCTCTAAGTGCATTGCAAGCAGCATATCACCTGCCCACAACTCCTGAAGTGGCAGCTACAGAGTCTGGTATAAAAATTCACTTGCTCTTAAAACAATTTCTCATTCCACAAAAGACAACATATTGATGCAGTCACACAAAAAGCAGATTTTTGCTTTTTTTTGCCTTTTTCTTTTTTTTTTTTTTTAAGCAAGCATAAGAGAACACCTACAGAGTCACCACCACCACAGAGTTCTCACACCTCAGAGGACAAGCAGCTCCTCAGAAGCACCATTCAGCAGCAAACCCCACAGGACTCGCACATGAAGTGAGATTACAACAGACATTAGCAGGCAGCAATTGTGAGAGACAAGTAATGATAAGAGATAAATAGGCAATCAGAGATCAAATTACCTTGCCTTTCTCTTGAATCCTCTTCTGCACCTCTGGGACAGGCACATCTATGTAAATGACCAAGTGAGGTGGCAGAAACTCAGAAATGCTGATCTCCTTGACCTCTTTGTAGTGATCAAGGCCTGTGTAGAACACAAATAAATCATATTCTCCAGCTCTGTATTTGCAGTCTCTTCTCCCAGGCTCATAGAGCAAGTTTAGGGTACGCTTTTCCTCAAACAGAATTCAGGAAGTTTACAGAAAAACTATCTCCAGAGATGTTCCATGCATGAGATCTAAGAATCTAAACCCAGTTGTATCAAAGAGGGACTTTATTCCTGACTCAGGTTTACAGGAATCTCAGTTTTTCCTCCACCATTTAGAGACAGTAAGCAGCAGTAGCTCTAATCAAGATGCTTGTTCCCTAAGGATTCCAGTACAATCCAAACTGGGATTTTGTATTAAATTGTGGTTTGCTGGGCTTTGCTGCCTCAGCAATGCAGACACAGGTCATTAAAGCCAGCTCACAAAGCCATCCAGCAACTCACAGCAGATGATAAAAAACAAATAGATACCTCTTAAATCCAACAGCAAAACCAGGAGGCAGTCAAGAAAACAGTTATGTCCACCTCAGGAGCAGCCAAAAGAACAGATTTACAGATTTAAGAACAGGCAGCAACAGCTCAGGAGCTCAGTGCCCATAACCCCAAATCAAATCACTCAAGTTGGGAGGAACACCCCCAAATCATCCAGTTCAACCACTCTGCTGAGATCTCCAGCCACAGCATTCTAAGTATCTTCAGGGGGGAGATCCCAGGTGATTTGCTCCAGGGTTTGACTCCCTCCACAGCAGAAAAGGGGGTTTTTCCTTATAAATGAAACATTTTGCATTTCAATTCGTGCCCTTTAACTTTTGTCCTCTCACTGCCACTGAGGCGAGACGGACAACATATGAACACTGAACATTTACAGGAATCCCTCCTTCCAAGCAGGAATGTTTTGTTTCTTTTTTAAAGTAAAATTAACTGGCAGACTTCTAAGAGATTATGGCCCAAGAGCTTCCTTTGGCTGGCAGGAACTCACATCTCTTGTGGACATATCCCTGCTTTAACATGGCATCCAGGAACACAAAGTCGCTGTAGGGAGAGCGCTCCAGCACCACGCCCTGACCTGCAAGGGAGAACAGGCTCCAGGTTGGAACAGAAGGAGCTGCAAGGTCCCTTAGAGCCCAAAGCATTGCACAATTGCCCACCTGTGCTGAGCAGGTGCTCCAAGGCGTCAGCATACTGCAGGATGCGGTTCCCAAAGAGCCAGGACTGCAGGCGGTACGAGTGCCCATCGGGGAACTTGGGCTCCGTGTAGAACTTCTCCAAACTGCAGAAACCATTGAACTTCTCAGGCAGCAGCTTCCCGTCCCCCGAGAGCCTGTCCTGGTAGTGGATGTCTGCCTCGGGGAAGTACTTCATTCCTGAGAAAGAGAAGAAACCCACAGCAGAAATCAGCTGCATTCACCTGCACCAAACGCCTCTTTGGCTACCAAGCACACAGCTGCTGCCTGGCCAGCTCCCAAACAGCCCCATCCCCTCTGGCCACCACAACAGAGGGCAATGAATCCAAACTCCCAGCTCTGCCCTGTGGTTATCACATTTCACTGAACATAATTCCTTTGCTCAGGATTTTATCCTGAGAAGCAGAAAAGACAGAGAGAAGCCAGAGATGAAAAAACAATCCTTATCTCATTGACTTCTCCTGTGTTGTGCTCATGTGGAATGTGTTAGGAATTGTTTACCTGAAGCGATGAGCCTTGATTGGACTCTGGTCAGTTGTTTTCAATCACTGACCAATAGTCACAAGAACTGTGTTGGGAAAGAGTCATGAGTTTCATTATTATTATCTTTCTAGCCTTCTGTAAGTATCCTTCTCTATTCTTTAGTACAGTTTAGTATAGTTTTCCTTAGCATAATATAGTATCATAAAATAATAAAATAGCTTTCTGATCACATGGAGTCAGAGCATCATTCTTACCTACCACCAAGGGTCAGGTTTTTTACAACACTGCCTCTGTGTCCTAGACTGCAAGGCAATGTGTATTCTATCACCATCCATTAGAGGTGGGGCAGTTATCTTCTGTTCATTGGGCAGTTTTCTTCATCTCTTCCATAACCAATCCTCCCTCCGGGGAGACATCTGCTGTTTATGGGCCAGTGAGTGTCACTGCAGGACTGATAAAATTCCATCATCCCACTGGGAGATGCTCTGCCCAGGGGGAGGAGCCAAGCATTCCTACCTGGTTATAATCTGAGATTTGGAACACCACAGCCTTTTCCCACTGGATTCCCAGAGGAGCAGCTTTCTTTTCCACTGCATTCCCAGAGGAAGACCAGGCCCACCTACACCACCACCGGACCTTTAGAGGAAAACTCCACCCTTCTACAGGATCACTGCTCCCACAGAATCACACCTTGCACTGCAGGAGGAGCAGCCACCATGGAATGGGACTGCACCAGCACCCTGACCTACAGGGATTCAGTTCCTATTTTGACTCTGGCAGTGTTGTTTTGGATTACTGCATTTTTTATTTTATTGTTATTTTCTTCCCTAATAAATAACTGTTATTCCTACTCCCATATCTTTGCCTGAGAGCCCCCTAATTTCAAAATTATAACAATTCCGAGGGAGGGGGTTTGCATCTTCCATTTCAGAGGAGGCTCCTGCCTTCCTTAGCAGACACCTGTCTTTCCAAACCAAGACACCCTGCCCAGGGAGAGCTGAGCTGCTCCAAGCACATCCACATGGAAAACCCAAGCTCCAGGAGCACAGCGAGCACACAGACCCCACTAGAACTGAAGCCTTACTTCCAACAAATCCCCATCCCAAACCTCAGTAAATCCCCATCCATGGACCCTCCCCAGTCAGGAGTTGCTGCTCTGGTGAGCTCCCTCTGCACAGGAGCCACGATCAAACCCTGCCAGGGTGAGGCATACCCAGTTTGTCTGCCAGCTGCTGGGCCAGCCTGCCCTTCCCAGCAGCCAGGTTCCCCTCCACGGTGAAGACTTTGCTGAACTCCGTGAACTTCTTGCTGGTCCTTTCTCCCAGCATGTAGGCCAGCCACCCATACTGCAGGCTCTGCTCAGGGCTGGTGTGGAGTCTTGCCTGCAGAAAAACACGTGGAAAACAGCAGATTTGGAGGGGCATTCTTAGGTAAAAACGCGGCTTTTTCAGACACGCTCTAACACATCTAATACAAGGAATTTTTACTCAGCAGCCTTAGCACAGTCATTTCAGCTTAGCAGCTGCAGCAGTGGTGAGCCTGGAGAGCTGGTCATGAAAGCAAAGGCTGAGAAGACAGAAAACATGGAACAGTTTTCAGTCTGAAGGCCAGACACAGTACACACACAGAGCTCCCAAGAGAGACCCCACATCAGACTTCTGCTTGTATTTCGTGTGGTTTTGGGCACATAGTAACACAAAACCCGCTCTCAGGAAATCTACAGCTTCATTTCATTACGGCTCAGTGAGCAAAAGCTTGGACGTGGTAACCCTAGATGTCTCTTCCAGCCTTAACTATCCCACGATTTCTGAGAGGTGGCCAGAGGAACCCCGCTGGGCTATGGGGCTGAGGGCAGGGCCCTTCTGAGCGCAGCTCTGAGCCTCCCACAGACCCCGATGAACACTGCACAAACCCCATTCTGAGCAGCGCAGCGCTCTCCCTCACACAGGGGCGCTCATTTCTATTTAACACTCCTTTCCCCGCAGCACCGCTGCCCACAGCCGCGACCCAAGGTCACCGGGCTCCGTTGCCCAGCATCTGCTCCGCTCCGCCTCGCACTTCGCCGCCTCTCCCGCTCCCTGCTGAGAATGTCCCTTCCCAAGGGACAGGCGTCTCCGGCCCCGGGTGTCTCTGCTCACTCCCCCCCGCAGCAGGACAGTGCTCCGGACACAGCACAGCACAGCACAGCACAGCACAGCACAGCCCAGTCCCCAACACTCACCGGCAGCGGGACAGAACACAGCACAGCGCTGCCCGACCCGGAGCGGCCCCGGGCGGCCGCGGCCCGGCTGAGCCGGGACACCCACAAGGACATGGCGGCGGCGGCGGCGGCGCGCGGCGATGATGTCAGATGGGAGAGGCGGCGCAGCGGGGCGAGGCGGGAACGGAGAGGCCACGCCCGCTGGCCACACCTCTCGTAGGGGCTAAGGCCGCGGTTCGTGTGGGATCCGACTGGGAGAGCGGGGACAGGGGGAACAGGGACAGGGAACGGCCGGGAGACGGAAGGGCCTGGGTTAGGAATGGTGATATAGAGATTTTTGGAGTTCACTTGAATTAGCAATATGAATTAAGCATTTAAAGTTTAGCCTGTAGAACTATGTGTTGAATTTTAACCTTTTTACTTAAGAAACCTCTGCCACGGTACAAAGGGCATAGGAAAATGCAAATTTCTGAAGTTTCTTGCATAAAGAACAATACCAGAGAAGACTAAGAGATACAAAAAGTCCAAAAAAAAGAGCTCCTCTGTCTCCAAGCCGACAGACTACTCAGATAAGCACCAAGGGACCAAGAAGCGCATGTGCAAAGGAGAAAAGTTCAAAAGTTCAGCCATGAGGAAGACCACAAATCTTCGGCCTCAGAGACCACCAGAGACCCCCGGACAACCACCACAGCCAACAAGGCATACCCAGAAGGGCGTGGATCTGATTAGCATACGAGGCGAGGACAGGCGGGGCCAGGGGTTGAATATGCACGGAAAAGTTGCGCAATGTATTGCACATGGAATACCTTTGTGAATAAAGCTGTGGGACAGCCCGGGGCTCGGGGCACAAGTTTTCACGAGAGCCATCTCGCTTGTGCCGGGTGCTGACATACATACCCACTGCATAACTAAACCTAGTTGTGGAGTTCATTTATTCCGTGTATCGCTTCAATGGGACTAGGCGGCGTAGGGAACAGCCTGGTTAGGGAATAGGGACTAGGCGGCATAGGGAACAGCCTGGTTGGGAATAGCAGTTGGAATAGGAGCAGGCAGCAGGCGGGAGTGGGCCCAACCGAATTAGGGAGCAGTGGGATAGGGAACAGGCTGGAGCGGCAACAGCCGGGTGGGACAGGGAATAGCCTAGATTGGGAGCGGGCGGGATGAGGGACAGCCGGGTTAGGGAACAGGTGGGAATGGGGAACAGGTAGGAATAGGGAACAGCCGGGTTAGGGAGCAGGTGGGAATAGGGAAGAGGGGAGACCGGGAACAGGCAGGATAGGGAATAGGCAGGTTAGGGAGCAGGTGGGAATGGGGAACAGCTGGGTTAGGGAACAGGTGGGAATAGGGAACAGCCGGGTTAGGAAGCGGGCGGGTTAGGGAACAGGTGAAATAGGCAGCAGAGGAGACCGGGAACAGGCGGGATAGGGAATAGCCAGGTTAGGGAACAAGCGGGTTAGGGAACAGGCGGGATAGGGAATAGCCGCACGTTAGGGAGCAGGCGGGATAGGGAGCAGGCGGGACAGGGGAGGGGCTGATTCGGGAGCAGGTGGGGCCAGGAGCAAGTAGGATAATGCACAGCCGGATTTGGAGCAGGTGGGAATAGGGAACAGCCGGGTTGGGAGCGGACGGGATAAAGGACAGACAGGATGCCTGCGCTGTGTCTGCCCGCAGGTCCCCACAGGAGGGAGCCTGGGATACGGCTCTTTCCAATACCTGCACATCCAGTTGTCCTAATTCCCTCCGCACCCTGCTCCACGTCCCTGGCCAGCATGTCCGAGCCTTCAGGCCGGGAGCGCCTGCAGTAACCCGAACCCTGATTTCAAAACGCTGTTAAATCGCTGCGCCCGGGAAGGTCACAGCCAGGCGTTTCACACATTTCCGTCAAAGCTCTGCTGACTTGGCACTTTTGTGGCACCATCAGCGGCTCCTGCTTTGCCCCCTGGCAAGAAGCAATCAAGCTGCATTCCAGGGATTTATCCCTGGAATTTGCAAGTACCTTGGAAAACCCGGCCAAACAATCCACAAAGGATGCGTCGAGGTTTCCTTAACACCTCTGGCTGCAGTCAGACCAGCTGCATGCTCCAAGCCCTATCCAGCCTGGCCTTGAGCCCTTCCAGGGATGGGACAGCCACAGCTTCCCTGGCCAGCCTGTGTGAGGGCCTCTTCGCTGCAGCTGGAGCTGGTTTTTGGGGGAAGAGCAAAAGCTTTGGGCAGCATTAATTCAGGGAAAGGCAAAGCAACAGGGAACAGGTTGGCTTTTCCTGAAGGGGCATCAAGCTCTGGAATGGTGGACCATGGACATGGTGTTTGCCAGGATTCCATGTCCCTCTTGGACAGTGGCCCACAGACATGGTGATTCCCACAATCCAATGTTCCTGGAGGATGGTGGCCCAGGATAAGTTTCCCACAATTCAGTGTCACCTGTACATAGGATGGTGGTCGATAGTCATGGTGTTTCCCAGGATTTGGTGGCCCCCTTGGAAGAGTGGCCTGTGGATCTCGCAAATCCCCTTGCCTGGGAATTTCTCGAGAGTCCTTTTCACAGCCAGATGGTTTAAGAAGAAGTCAGAGTCGCTTTGTCTTCGTTCTCAAGGTTGTTTATTATTTCTTATCTATAACATGTTCTCTCTGACCAGCCGTGATGCTCTCAGCAGGTCAGTCCAAGGCACACTGCCCGCCCCCGGGTCTGTGTTGTCTTTTTATACTATAAACTACGTAGACATTATTTACAGTTAATTTCCAATACCTATCACCTATGTTAGACAGTGAAATTCTACCTTAAACCAATCCCCAAGTGCCAACATCACCAAGAAAATGGAGACGATGAAGAAGAAGGAAGGAGGGCAGTACACACCCAGATTCCTCCATCTTGACCCCCCTGTACACTTCTTGACCCCCCTGTCATATACTTCTCATATGAATCCTAACATTCTATTTTTCTACTTAAAAATAAGCTACTTATTTTATTCTACTTTCCCTGGTTTGTAATTCCTCATATAAAGTTGGTAACTGTTTCCATGGCTCGAGATCAAAAGCAGAGGGATCTTTGGCTCCATTCCAAGCTCTCTGAGCCCCCTGCCAGGGTCTCAGCCCATCCAAGGCAGCAAGAGGGATTTCCTGGTTTCCCACATGTGGACACGGTGTTTTCCAGAATTTGGTGTCCCCTGAAGATTGTGGCCCAGGTGCATGGTGTTTCCTAGGATTTGGTGTCCCCTTGTGAGAGTAGCTCAGTGTTCCCAGGATTAGGGTGTCACCAAGGGACAGTGGTCCAGGGGCACAATGTTTCCCAGGATTTGGTGTCCTTGGGCCCGGGCTCCCACAGGCATGGCCCGTGGCCCCCAGGCATGGTGGCCACCTGTGGGAATCCTTAAAATCAGAGGGTTTTGGGAAAGCTACAAAAAACAAACCTCAGAGACAGTAGAATTGTGGTTTTTGTTATAGATTTATTTTTAGCTTTGTTTTTATTGGGAAAGGATGCCTTTTTTTTTAAGCTGGTGAGAGGTTTTTGAATAATAAAAACGTGTTGTTTTTGGTGATTTTTTTAGGATTTGTAATGTTAATTATGGATTTACTTTGTAAACACATAGTAGCATTTTTAGTTTTTGTGAGGGAACTTGTAGGAGTCATTAAATTTTAATTATTGGGTTATAATATGTGAGAAATTATAGCGATAGTTGTATTAGCATTTGGTATGTTTGTAATGTAGATCGTTTTATCGTGGTGAGCTAGGGTGTAAGTTAATTTCGGTTTTTTAGCCGCCCAAGGGCGTGGCCGGGGCGTGGCCTGTGCCAGTGCCCCGGTGCCCCCGAGCCCCTCCCCGGGCGCGGTGCCGCCGCTGCGGTCCCGGTGGGCGCTGCCGGGCTCGGGAGATGTACGCCAGCAGGAAGAGGAAGAAGCCGGTGCCCAAGAGGTAGGTGCGTGGGACCGGGCAGGGCGAGCAAAAGCTGGGCAGTGAGAGCCCGGCTGGTTCGGGCAAGTGCCCGGAGCCGCTCTAGTGCGAGCGCTGGGGGAGCCAAAGGGAGCAGCACGCTTGGGTTACTCGGTTTTAATCAGGGTTAATTTGAGCTAGCGCTATGTTGGCTTCGGCACGCTGGTGGGAGAACAGAAGTCCCAAAGATGCTTGTCCTGCATCCCGGTGAGGAAGCTGGCTGGGGAGTTTGAGCCGCTCAGCAGTGATTTGCAGGCTGGGCTGTGTTTTGGTGCCCGCCTAAACCAAACATACAGCAATTAGTAATTACCAAAACGTCTCGATTCCTTAATTATTAATTACCACGCTGCTCGGTAGCTGTTGTATAACATCCCCGTCGGTGTCCCCGGTGTTTCCTGCCTCCCTCATGCCTTCCCCAGCTCCCAAGTCCCACCAGCCTATTTAACCTCAGCTTTTCCAGGTGTGTAGGAACTAAAAGTGGGTATCTGTTTCTGGGGGAGGATATGGATGAGCTGAGTCCGAGCCCAGGATGAAGCAGGGAGCATAAATACTTTAAACCCATGGCGAGGTGACCCTGAGCCTCTCTTGGGTATTTAATTGGGAGTCTTGTTGTGCAGACATGAAGGATGCTTGTTCTGCCACAAACCTGTCTTCTGTTCATTTTGCAGTGGTGATTCCAGCCCTCTGGCATACCAGCCTGAGGGTTTGGGCTGGATTTGTGTGGCTCAGGGTGCAGGAGAAGGTATCTCTTTGGAGCAGAAGGGCTCTTATTCCCTGGTTCTGCAAGGTCAGCCTTGGGAATGGGAAGAGATTCTTTTTCTCTGTGATGGGTCAGGTCTTGGAGCAGGATCCTGCTGGGAGCGGCCAGGCGGAGCAGGGTTGGTGGCAGTGGGACGTGCAGCCAGCTGGAGGGGGCAGGGAGGATGGGCTGAGCAAGGGCTTCTCCAGCCCCTCTGCAGTCTGCCCGGGGCTTCTTACCTACTGAAAAAAAAAAACTATTCATAAGAATTAGGCGACGATAGATCAGCTCAGGCAAGTTACGCTGTTGGGAATAATCTCCCTTGGTACTTGCCAGCTTGCAGAAGGGATACACTTCCTACTGGGTTCCTGTTCAAAGAGCAGCTGTGGAGAAGCAAACCCCAGCAGTAGCACAGCCTCTGGGGCTGGGAGCTGAGCTTTTGCTCAGCACGGGGGCCACTAGCTTCACCACAAGCCCCATGGCACAGCGTGCTTCATAACCACTGGGCCAAAGGGAGGAGAAATTAAGCAGGTTTTAAATGTCTTGAGCAAGCTTTGCTGTTTCCTTGAGGCATTTTCCTCACTGGCATCCCCCCTCTCAAGGCTAGCCATGGAGTACCCTGCGTGCTGCAGCTGGAATGTGCAGTAACAGAGGTGTTGGGTTGTCCTCCTTGGGCCTTGGGGTGACTTGCTGCTGGCTGTGTCCCCCTGTGTGCGTCAGCCAGAGGATTTTCAGTGTTTGGCCAGGCTGTCCCAGCAGTTCTGTTATACCTCAGTGTTTTACCCACTGCCATGCCCATCTCCAGTCTCATTTTCTCTTCTTCCTGTGTGTTTGGAGCTGGATTTGGATGGTAAGTGGCCAGAAGACTTTAGGGCTATCTGAGGAATCTCAGACAAATTTTCTTCACCCCTTTTTTTCCCCTAATCAAATGAAAAATATGTTAATTTTTCTCCTTCCTGGTACATGACTGTGATTTCAAAAGTGTTTAAGCTTTGTAAAAGCCCTGGTGCCAGTGTGTTTTACCAGACTAGTTTGGAGCTGGGTTATGCCAGCCTCCCTGCAAGAGGGGATATCCCTCCTGATGCTGCTCCTACAACCCAGCAGGCTTGAGCTTTCCTGGGGAAATGCTACAGTTTTCCATTCAGCCTTAAAAGACTCCTCAGTCTCTCTCTGAGCTGCAAATTCAACAGGCACTTCAGTGCATTTTGTTTAACGCTCATTTCCTCTTGTGTCACGTATTCGAGCAGCCCTGCCAGATGAGATTGGAGAGATTGGTGGTAGAGGAGAGAGCTTAAATTGCTGCTAAACACTAGCAGATCCTGTTATCCAAAGCTCCTTCCTGAAGCAAGGATGCGTGCAGAGAGGGAGTTTGTGGTTAGACAAATTACATCAAACCAAATGAGATGCGTGTTAGGGGATGCAGCTGAGGGAGACACAGAGCTGAGGGGTACTGCAGGGTTTGTCTTTGAGCTATGAAATTCAGATTGGCATTAAAAAATGAAGGACACAGGGTGACGTCCAGGACAGGTTAAAGTTGTTAACTAAGCTCTTACTGCTGTGCTGGGGTTTTGGCTGGGGCGGGTGAAATAACTACAGCTCACAGAGATGGGACCTTCAGGCTGCTCTCCTGGACACTGTTCCTTCTGCAGGCTTAGGGTTGCCTTCATGGCCTAAGTTTGGCATCAAATGCTGGTTTAATTTGGAAATGCCCATCTGAAAGGGACAAAAATCAGAATATTGGAAGAAAACAAAACTTTTTATCTCTTCTTTTTTTTTTTCTTTTTTTTAAGAGAGGCTCTTTTCACAGTGCAGTGCCCTGTGAGTGCCCTAAACCACCCTCTGCGATATCTCTTTGTTTAAGTCATAGAATCCCACAATGGTTTGGGTTGGAAGGGACCTTAGAGCTCATCTCATTCTCCCCCACGGCTGCCCCATCCCTGGAAGTGTTCCAGGCCAGGTTGTACAGGGCTTGGAGCAACCTGGGATAGTGGAAGGGGGTGGAACAAGATGGGCTTTAAACCACTCTGTGATTTCTAAGAGGAGCAGGGTGTGTGTGTAAAAATCTTAACCATTTCACTGTTGTGGCTGCACCAAAGCCAGTGCTGGGTTTGGAAGGAGCCTGTTGGAGAATCCCCGAATGACTAACCTCTCCTCTGCCTCTTCCAGCCCCAAACCACCCCCCGCCGAGGGTGTTAAGTCCAACCCCTCCAAGCGGCACCGGGAGCGGCTGAACCAGGAGCTGAACAGGCTGACGGGGCTGCTGCCCTTCCCCGAGGATGTGCGCTCCAGGCTGGATAAACTCTCCATCCTCCGGCTGGCAGTGGGCTACCTGAAGGTGAAGAGCTACCTGATGGGTGAGTGTCCCTGCTGGGAGGGGGGGAAAAGCCCCTGGGATCAGTCCCCACTGCACAGCTTGTCTTCCACCCCAAGCTTTGGGATGGGAAGTTGTGTTTCCTGAAGGAAGCATGATGGTGAGTTATGGGAGCAGGCCCTTGGATGTTGATACTGGCAGGAAAATGTCACCATGGATGGTGGGAGATTCTTGGGGGCCTGCCCAGCAGCTGAGACCTCCTGCAAAGTTCCTCCATCTCATTAGCAGCCAATCCTTTATGTCCAAAACTCCTCCTGTGTCGCACTCCCAGCACCCTGTGGAGGAGAGTGGTGGGTAAAACAAGGGTGTCTTGCTGAACTGCAACAATGCCCTCATCTAACTGAAATGGCAATTTAAAATTAAATTCACTAAATAATTGAATGTTCATAATATAATACATAATACATGTTCCCTTTTATTATATTTCATATTCTGTATTTCCTTATCTATTCCATATTTGGTATTCTTATATTTATTCTGTATTCCTTCTCCCTCCCTCCCTTCCTCCCTGTTCTTCTTCAACCCTTTGTTATTATTGCAGTTACAGTATATTTAATAAATTTTAACATTATATATGGTGCAGAGCCTGGCTGGGGGCAGTGACCACATTCCCAGGAGTCACCAGCACGTGCAGATAAAAACGTGTTCCCTCTCCAGTGACTTGGGCCTGATGGAATGGGTGATGGACCCTGGGGAAGGCAGAGCTTGTGGGGCAGGAAGGCAGCAGCAGCAGGTTTTTATATTTAGAGGCTCCTATTGCGTCTTCTCCCCACCGCAGATTGGATAAACTTGGCTCCCTTGGCTCTTCCCTCATGCCTACTCCTCTGGGCTCTCCCAGGGCCCTCTCCAGCTGGGATGCTGGGCTCCAGGAGGAGACTCCTGTGCCAAACTCTCCAGGTGGGACCTGTGCCTCTGAGCAGGAGCTGGTTCCCGGTGGATGTGCTCAGCGTGTGCTTCCCAGGGTGAGAGCTGCTCTGGAAAAGCATTTGGCATTCCAGGGGTTCTGGAGCCCTGTTCTGCCAGGTCAATTATTCCCATCTGGCCACTTGCCTGTGATTTCCAGCTCCTTCCCCTTGCTCTGCCCTGAAGTTCATCTTGTTTGACTTCAGATCATCCCAGATACATCAGGGTTGGCCTGGGTCTCGGGCGTGCCTGATGAGGACCCGTGCCAGCTGCAGGTCACAGCAGCCTGCTGCTGGTGTGTCCTGTCGGGCATTTTGGGGAGACATGCTCGCACCCCTTGTGCTCTGCTTTCTGCCTCGGGTTTGCTGTCCTATGCTTTGTGCAGGCTCTTCTCCTGCAGCAGGAGAGCATGGCATCATCTGATGAGCGTCCCTGTCCTCTCCCCATCCACAGTCCAAGGCCTTATCTCCAGGCAGGAGAGAGATGGATGTTTTGATAGAGTGGTAATTGCCTTATCTCTAGGCAATTGAGAGACCAGTTGCACAGTGGGCTCAGGGTGATGCCCTGAGGCTACTTTTTTCCTTGTGCTGCATTTCTCCAGCCCTAGAGTGGATCCTCCCGGTGTTGTCTGCGTCTTGTCTGGCTGCTAACACCAGGAGAAATCTGAGAAGGGGCTTCCAGCCTTCTCCATCTTCTCTGGTATTTCTGAGGTGCAGGTGCTGCATGCCTCTGGCTTGGGAGCAGACCTGTTTAATGGGGTGTAGGAAGCCAGGTGTCAGAGCCTGGGGCAGTGTTTAGGGTGGGACAGAGCAGAGGACAACCACCGTGGGTTTGGGTGCTGGGATCAGAGCCTGCTTCCACAGTGGATATAAGGAAAGGGACTTGTCATCTGCATGGAATCCTGGTTTCCATTGCAGGGTAGTGACTCACTGCATGATCCTTTGAATCTGCTTTGCTTTTAAATATTCTTCTCCATCTGTGCTTTAACGAGAAACCAGACTAGTTAGTAGTTTGCTGGAAATGCTGAGCTTCGGGCCCAGAGAGGGAAGCTCTGGGAGCTCCCTCCATTGCCTCTGATTCAGGGTGTGCACATCTGTAACTCCTCTGTGCCCCGGGGCAAATGCTGCAGGTGCTGCACAGCTCTCTGCTGCCTGGGATCTCAGCCTTCCCTGCACAAAACCAGGGGGCTCAGGGCTTGGTCTCCCCAAGCTTTGCCCATCAGGTCCAGCCCGGGAGCAGTGCTGGGTAGTGGTGGCAGCTCTGGTGCTATCTCTGCCTGCCTCAAAGGCACTTTAAAGGTTTTGTCACTTGTGTAAACAATGACTGATCTGTGCTGAGCTCTGTCTGCAAGCCAATTTGCAGTGGTTGCTCCTTGGACCTGTGTCTGACAGCCTCCCAGACAAATCTGGAGCTGCTTTGCTGATCCTGCCTCTTTGAGAGCAAGTGCCCAAGGAGAAAAGCTGGTATCTGTGTTGCCGACTGCCACAATGCTCTGGCCTCTCTGTGGTGTGACAGGAGCCCCACTTGCTGCAAAGAGGGAGATCTCATGAAAGCTTGGATGGATTTTAGTGGCTTAGTAAGGCTCCAGCTAGCTGGAGAGGTGTGCTGGGGTTTGTTTCCTACGGTTCCTGTAACAAAGGAAGCAGATGTGGCTCTGCCAAGGGTGAGCAAGAAAATGTGGCTTAAAATGCTCTCTGAGGTGGAGAGGGTGCGATTAGGAAATGTGTTGCCGTGCCTCCTTCCTATGACACCAGGCAGGGAGGTATGCAAGAGAGAGGATCACTGAGTCCCAGACTTGATTTGGGTTGGAAGGAAGTTCATCCCATTTCACCCCCTGGCATGGGCAGGGACACCTCCTATTATCCCAGAGTGCTCCAAGCCCCATCCAACCTGGCCTGAAACTCTTCCAGGGATGGAGTACCCACAGCTGCTCTGGTAATCTGTGCCAGGGCCTCACCACCCTCACAGGGAAGAATTCTTTCCCAACATCCAACCTAACTCAATCTCTTTCAGAACCCATGGAAAACCCTGTCGTGGTGTGAGACCACACTCTGGAGTCTGGCAAAGCTCGAGATATCTAACAGCTCCTAGCAAACAGTGAACAGTGGGCTACCTCCCCATGCAGCTGACCTGGCTGGAGCAGAGGCTAGGCTTAGGAGGTCTCACCAGGTCCTTCCCTGCCTCTGGTGCTGCTCTCACCAGTTCCCTCCCCAGTGCTCTGTTGCAGGGCAGCTGGCAGCAGGTCTCCCTGGGTAACTTCTCTGCCATCAGCACTAAATTAGCTTTTCTATTCATCTCCTCTCTGTTTGTTGTTACCAGAGCTGGCTGTTGGGCCAGATCTGCAAGGGTCTGGGCCTGAAATAACTGAGGCAGTGAAAGGAGTCAAATCTGTCCCTGGGCAAGATCCTGCAGGACTGTGTGGGATGAAGGTTTGCAGCAGCAGGTTGGAGAGGCTAGTGTGGGCTTGGTGATGCCAGCACTCCCCAGGGCATTTCTGTGCTCATCGGAAAACACCGAGTGACTTTTCCCAATAGTTTCTAATCTGTGGGTTTGGCATTTGTCTGTTTCACTTGGATGGCACGAGCCCGCTCTGCTTGGCACCATGCCTTTGTTAAGTAGCTGAGGCAAAGGTTAGTGCTGATTTGACAGGGCTTGGGATCAGATCCAACACGAAAATGCTTGTGCATGGCTTGGTGTTGCTTGAAGAGCTGGGGGCTCCTGGTTTTTGGATGCCAGGCACCTCTGGAGCCTGTTGAAGGAGAAGTGTTTGCCATGGGTGAAGCTTGTCAGCTCCCCCCAGTGTAACCCAGTCTGAGAGAGCAGATCTGGCTCTGGGGTTGTTACCAATAACCTTTTATTTTCAGCGCCAAATTCATGCCAGAGGCAAGGGACGTGTTTTAGCCTCCGTGGCTGCCTTGCCATGTTTTCCTTTGGGAATGTGATGGGCAAAAAAGTGAAGAGATTAGATGACTTTGCTCCTTTTTCCTTCTTTCTCCTGCTGGAAGTTTTTCCTCATTGCAGGGCTTAGGAACCTCCTTGCAGAGGCAAGAAAGCCAACCCATAGTGAGGTGCTCATAGGGATGTATGGGGCACATCCTGATTCATTGATGCTGGAAGCTCTACTGATCCTGTCTGGCATCTTCCCTGGCTGAGTGAAAGCCTTGCAGTCTTTGGGGAATCACACCAGCAGCTGGAAACCTGCAGTGCTCTGGCTGGTTCAGGACAGAGCCGGATTTTCCCCTACTGTCTTAAAAATTACACACAGCCTCTGTCCCAGCACTTTGAAAATGTAAGTGATCACCACACTGCTCCAGCAGATGCCTAGAGCTTACCTGGTAATGCAGATGGCTTTTGCCATGGTCTTCTTCATAGGATTATGGAATCATTAAGCTTGGAAAAGACCTCTACGAACATCAAGTCCAGCCAGTAACCCAGCACTGCAAAGCCTGCCACTAACCCATGTCCCTAAGCACCACATCCACATGTTAATTCCCATTAATTGTCCAAGAAGCACTGCAGGAAATGGGAAAAACTGTGTGCAAGCAGCAAAAGTGAATTGTCCTTTTACCCAGTTACTTTTGTTGTTGTGGATATATTATAGATTGGACACATGTTGGACCTGTTTCCTTTAATCCCAATTATTTGTGGTCTCAGCTGCTTTGTGTGGGAGTCTGAACTGCTCCATAAGAAGGAGTGTGTTAAATTGGATGAATTAGCCAGCTTTCAATACAGCTCTTCACCAGCTTTGTCCTGCCTGGCAGCCAGTGGGGGTCTCTTCCTCCTGCCAGCCACTGTTTCCAGTCCATCTTAGCTCCTTGGAGACCTGGCTGAAGGGTCCATGGCTCCGGGTGGGATTCCAGAGGGTGGCATCTCCCCCATCTTGTCTCAAGCAAGGGGATGTTTCAGGACTGACCCCTCTCTCCCATGAAGCTTCCTGTGTTGTAAATGAGCTGGGATATGTTTAAAATGTTGGGTTTTCCCTTCCAAGTCAAGAAGTGGCTGGGAACAGCCTCTGTACCCTTGGTGGTTGCAAGGGCCTGGAGTCCTCTACCTGGAAGTGCTTGGGTTTCTCTTGGGGCTGCTCCAAGTCCCGATGGTTCTTGGCAGTTTGATGAGGATGAGTTCAGAGACCAGTTTGGAGGAGGAGAGCCACAAGAGCAGCGTGGCCCCTGGCTGTGGATGCAGAGGACTGGGCTGGATGTGAGCACCAGCTGCTCCACACCACCAGTACTTTGGTGGCAGACAACATCTCTTTGAGTTTCCTCCCCTCTCTCCATGCTCCAGACCTTCTCCCCAGGTCAGGTGTGTCCCATGGGAGACAGATTCTGGAGGATTTTTGAGCTCAGCTGTGCAGAAATGGACTGCTCTGTGTTTGAGAGAAGGGGAAGTGAGCACCTTTGGTGGGAGATGAAAAGCCCCTTGCTAAGATCAGTGGGAGAGGTGAAAAAATTTTGCTGGAAAGCACAAAATGGGTATTTCCTGCTGGATTCTGAAAGCCACAGCAGCTCTCCCCAGGTTTCCCTGCAGGTGCTGCTGGTGGACACTGGGAGAGAGCTGGAGACCAGATGCTCTCAGGATGTGCATGCTCTCAAAAAGTTCTGTGCCTTTCTGGAGCTTTATTTTGGAAGAACTTGTTTCTTTTTTGAAATCCCCTGCCAGCCTGCCTCATTTCAATGCTTTAGAGAGGAGTCAGCCCTTCAAAAGAAATCAAATTTTAAATGAGTATCTATGTTTCATTTTGAAACTATTATGCTTCATGAAGTGCAAATTAAAGCCATGTGGTCCAAATGGCATCTTTTTCCTTGGGGATCACACGACAGTCATGTGAGGAGACATTTTGCTTGGTGTCTCCAAGCAAAGATTCTGTTGAATCTCATCTTTCCCAACCTTTCCCTGAGGTCTCACATCCCCTGAGTAGGCTGGTCTGACAGCATAGGATGGAAAAGAGCAGAAGTTGTGGCTGATGGATAAGGTGGAGATGCTGCCTGAGCATCTCCAAGGAGTGCTGAAGGTTTGAGGGAGCAAGAAGTATTCCAGCTCTGTCAGAGATGGAGATGGAGGCTGACTCTGCTCCAGAGCACCCTCTCCACTGCTTTTTGTGTCACCTTATGCACAACCTGCAGCTAGCTACCCTAACCCTACTGTATCCATGCCCTGGCTGCTGAAAGCCTCCATGGGCAGGTGCTTGTTGGCACTCAGGCTCCAAGTGTAAATACATCCCAGGGATGCTTGGATTCCAAATTAGTTTTGAATTCAAACATGCCAATCCATCAGGGAAAATGCTTTTGCATGTTGATGGTTTGCTGCAGAGCAAAATGTCCCAGATCAGCAGTTGCATGTGAAACTTCTTTAGATTCCAAATTGTTTTGGCTTTGAACTTGGTGTTATCAGGGAAGAAACCAAACAAACTTTTAAAATACTTCATTGGTGAAGTGAGAGCTTCTGCCATGGAGAAAATAAAATGTATGGTCAGACTTGGGATGGTTTGAGGTTCTTCCTCATATCCAGAATTCAGAGGATCTTTTCCCTTTGGATCCAGCTCCATCTGGCACCCGGGGCTGAGATGGGGCAGGCAGTGCTGTCTGCTGGGATGTGAATTACACAGGGTGCGTGAGCTCAGTTGGACCTCAGGGAGCTGCAGGAGCTGGTGGTGGTGGCAGAGGTGGGGTGGTTCCTACACAGGAGCTGCTTTGAGCTTTTCTGTGATTTTTTTTTTTCTTGTGTGAGCTGACACAAAAGCATGCCTTGAAAACCCTCCTTTTGCTGGCAGCTGAGCTTGGATTGAGTTTTCTCAGTGATATTCAGCAGATAAAGGATCATGCTGGGGATGTCCCTGGGAGCCTCTGTCCTCATTCCTATTCCCTGAACAACTGATCCTGTGGGAGCCCTGTGATGCTCGAGGTCCCACGAGCAGGGCAGCAGGAGGTTTCATGCTGGCTGCATCCAGGGGTTTTGCCTTGAAGGCATCCAGTGCTGAAGCATGAGGCAGCTCCTGAATCAGCCTGGGAAGGTCACGGCAGTGAGTCCTGGGAGCTGAGAACTCTCAGGTGTTACTGGGAGTGCCATGGCCATCAGCAGCTCTTGATCTGTTCCCAGGCAGCCAAAGGTGGAAGGGAGAAAACAAGTATGGGTGCTTTGATGGCATCTCAGGTGCTTTGGGAAGGTTTGTTTCTGTCCTTCTCTAACCCTGGAGGGCAGCAGAGCAGACAGAGCACCCCAGTGGGGTGGCTTGAAGCCAACTCCAGCTCTGCCAGGCTCTAACCAGAAGCCTCCTGGCTGTGTTGGCTGGTGTTCTCCAGCCTGGGCAGCCCAGAAGCACTCAGCCCCTCCCTGTCCTTTGCATCTCTGCCTCACACCCTGGCAGGAGTGAGGTTTCCCAGACACCAGATCAAGCAGGGGAAAGAATCTCTTGGAGGAAGCCTTGGGCAAGCTGGGCATGGCTCTGTAAGTGGGCTCTGTGCCAGTTCCCACTGATGGTCAGACCTTCCTCCACGCTGGGTCCATGGGCATCCACTAGCTGCATGAGCAGCCCTGGGGTGGGGGGAGGAGCGGGAGGCTCCTGGCTTGCCTCTTCCACACTGATTTCTTGCCTTCTCGCTTGCAGCTACAGCTCCAAACATTGGCAACTGCGTGGATCAGCCCAGACCCCCAGGAGGGGACAGATGGACAGAGCCACAGGGTGACAGGGAGCTGTTTCCTGAGGGGGAGCTGTTGCTCCAGGTATGGTGCTGTGGCTTGGTCATTTGGGGTCTCCCCAAGCTGCTCTGGAGCTTGTGGTCCCATCTGTGGAGTGGGAGGATACCCTGCCTTGCCCAGAGCTGCTTCACTGTGATTCCTGCAGGCACTGACTTCCAGGGGACAGAGACCAGTGGCACTGCCTGGCTGGGATGGGTCCAGATCCCCATTCCCACCATTCCCTCTCATCCCACTGGAATTTGCTGCCCCTTTGATTATGTTCTATCTCCTGGACACAAGCTCCATCCCAACCAAGAGGTTCAGGGATGTCATATGGTGGTGTAAGGATTGCTCCCTGAGTAGTTCCCAAGGTGCTGGGTTGGTTCATTATCTTTAGCAAGGGCCAAGAGGAGAATGTTGAGAGCTGTGAGACAAAACATCCCCCAGGAACTCCTTGCCCTACCTGAGGCATTGTGTGAGCTTCATAGGGATGAGTTCACAGTCTGCCTGGGATGGGAAAAGCCCAGCTTCAGTTTGGAGGTTGTGGGGGAGAAAAGAAGAGCAGTTGGATGTTGGAACACAGTGGTGGACAAAGCCAGTGGGAAATGAGAGCTGTGCTTTGTAGAAAGGCCACGTGTGTCTCATGACACAGCTGACAGTGAAGCTCGGAGCATGAGGGGCTGGTGAATCAGCCTTCCACAATGCTGCTGGTTTGGGCTGCCACTTATAAATGTGAGCTGGAAGGGCCTAGCAAAGAAGGTCACATGGAAAGGCTGACTGCTGAACAAGCATCTGGGCATGTCAGCTGAGGAACAGGCTCACTGGGGCTGCAGGGCGAGTCTGTGCAACACCTGCAATCATTCACTGTTCTTGGCATCTCCTGTGCCTGGGCTTTCACAGAATCCCAGAATAGTTTGGGTGGGAAGGGACCTTAAAGCTCATCTTGTGATGAGCTGCCATGGGCACGGACACCTTCCACTATCCCAGGTTGCTCCAAGCCCCATCCAGCCTGGCCTTGGGCATTGCCAGGGATCCAGGGGCAGCCACAGCTTCTCTGGGCAGGCTGTGCCAGGGCCTGCCCACCCTCTCCAGTTCTCAGCTCTCCTCTAGGCTTTCTGGGCCTTCAGTCCTTTTCTCCTACCTCTCCAAAGACCAGCAGTTGGATGCCTGGCTCTCTTTAAGCCTGCCTTTCGTCGCTTGAGCCCTGCTCCTGCAGAGCCCTCCAGGCAGCAGGCAGTGTGAGCAGACCCCCAGCAGGAGCCTCCACGTGGGATTTTGGCAAGGCAATGACTCCTGGGAGCTCAGTGTGACTTTTGACAGTGAATCCTAGACAACATAAGGTCCCCCACGGTCCCAGCTGTGTGTGAGTGTGATGGTCAAAGAGAAGCAGCTGGATACCAGGAGGGAGCCCATGGCTGCCCCAGCCCCAGCCTGGAGCTGCTTCTGAGCACTCCCTAGGGCTTTGGACTTGGACCATATGATGGCAATTTGTTGAGCCATCAACATCAGAGCATTGGCAGGCTGGGGTGATTGAAGGCATCTGGAGAGCTTATGAGGTGTTACTGTGACAGAAATCCCCCTGCTGAGCTGTCTGGTGGCTTTTTTTCCTCCCCTCAAAGATCGTTTTAAGCATATACTGTGATTTGCAGAAATCTCTGCCTTGGGATCCCTTAGAGGGCTGCAGCACACAAAGGGAAGGGACTGGTCCCTCAGCGAGCTGGATCTGTACGCCAGGTTTCCATTCAGGGTGTTCTTTCCCTAATTTCTCTCCTTCCATTCACTAATAAACATATCACAGTCAAGAGCGGGGGTCATGAGTTACTATCCAGTGCAGTGCTTTGTTTTTGGGGGAAATCAGCCTGAAATGGTCACCAGAATCCTGGAATATCCAGAGTGGAAGGGACCCATAAGGATCCTCATATCCAAAGCACAGCCCTGGGAGAGTCTAGCTATTCCTAGCTGGAAAGGAGGACTCCAGATCCTCCATGAAGCATCTTCTTAGCTGGTCCCTCCTAGATGATGCAGGAGCTGCCCTGTGGTGAGAGGGGGTTCCATGGGGGGTTTGGAGAAAGTAGTCAGTCCAGCTTGGATCATTGCTTGTGCTGAGAACAAGAAACTCCACAGAACTGAATCTTGCATGGTTACCAAGTGCTGTCCTTTTTTGTGTGGCTCCTTTTTGAGGAAGAAGGTCCTGGATCCTGTCCCTGGATGCTGAAGAAACATCTGGGGGATTTTATCGTTCAGCAGCTGGATTGAAGCTGAGCAGAGTAAGTTTGGACTGAACTTTTGCTTTCAGGCACTCAATGGATTTGTCATCGCTGTGACTGGAGACGGCTACATCTTCTACATCTCCCCTACCGTGCAGGACTACCTGGGATTCCACCAGGTGAGCACCATGTTTTTCTGGCTGGAAACAGATGGATGCAGTCCTGCTGTGGGAAGGAGGTGCAGATGGGGAGCAAAGCTTCCCAAAGGGCAGCAGCTCCTGTGGCAGGGGAAGGAGCTGGAGTTTGCCTTTTATTTACACTCAATCCTGCACTTTTAGTGCCCAGGAAGGGAAACCTTCTGCTGTGTCCTCCTCCTGACAGCTCTGCCAGGAGCAGACACTATTCTGTTGTGTCATTCCAGTCGGATCTCATCTACCAGAGCGTGTACGATCTGATCCATGCAGACGACAGGGCCGCCTTCTGCCGCCAGCTGCACAGGACCCCATTGCATGCTGCTGACAGTGAGTGCCAGGGTGATCCCTGCAGGGCATCATTTGAGCAGCTCTGTTCCATGAGCTCAGGGTGTGCAGCACAGCTTTTGCTTTTGCTTTTCCAGCTTTTCCCCCTGAGCAGCCGCTGCTTGCTGGATGCAGCGCCATGTGCAGCCCCCAGCAGCTCCATGCTGAGAAGCAATCCTTCCTAGAGAGGAGCTTCACCTGCCGCTTCCGCTGCCTACTGGATAACTCCTCAGGATTCCTGGTAATGCTGGGACACCCCTCTGCTCCTCCTGTGCCTGCAGGGTGTTCCCCCAGAGCCGCTTGTGTCCCATAGGGGTGAGAGCACAGCCAGTTCCCACTGCCCTGTTTGCTTCACACCCATGTTTTCTAATCGCTGTAAGGCCTTGAATTTCCGTGGGCGCCTGAAGTTCCTTCTTGGGCAGCAAAAGTCAGCAGCAGACAAGTCCCCAGTTGCTCTCTTTGCCATTGCCACACTCCTCCTCCAGCCTCTCTCCATCCTGGAGCTCCGGACCAAAACACTGATCTTCCAGACAAAGCACAAGCTGGACTTCACTCCCATGGCCTGTGATTCCCGGTAATGCATCTCTCACTTTCCTTGTGGCAAAATCCCTGGTGCTGAACAGAAAACTAGACCTGGTGGGGACGAGGAACACCTGACCCAGCTCCCATAGCCTGCTGTTTTTGTCCCTCTACTGCAGGCCCCCAGTAACACAGGGAGCAGGTTAACGGGGCACCAGCACTTCTTGTCTGCTGTGGTTTGGGTGGTTTGTGGAACAGGGGATGCAGCTCAGCCCAGAGTGGAGCACTGCACCACTCAAAGTGAGGGTCTCTCCAGTGGGGTGCAACTGTGGGGGATGCATCCCTGATGTCACTGCATCCTGTGCTGTTTCCAGGGGCAAGGTTGTCCTGGGATACACGGAGGTGGAGCTGTGCAGGAGGGGGTCCGGGTACCAGTTTGTGCATGTGGCCGACATGATGCACTGCGCAGAGCACCACGTGAGAAGTGAGTGCTGGGGGTCCTCTGGGGGGGTGTTTGTGGGGTCCCTCAAGGCTCTGGCCTGGCTGTACGGTTGCTTGTTGGTGCTGTCCATCCCGGGGCTGGAGTAGCTGTGATAAAGGCTCTTTCTCCTGGATGAGCTTGGGGAGCTGGCAGAGGGATAGCATACTGCATCTCCTGCCCCCGTGGCACGGCCACGAGGTGATATTCGACCTCGTGGCATCTTGCATGTGTCGTTTGTCTGCCTCTGTGGAGGAGCTCTGTCTGTGGCACTTCTTTTGTGTCCCTGCCCCAGTGATGAAGACGGGGGAGAGTGGGCTGACGGTGTTCCGGCTGCTGACCAAGAGGGGCAGCTGGGTGTGGGTGCAGGCCAATGCACGGCTGGTGTACAAAGGGGACAGGCCCGACTGCATCATTGCCCGCCAGCGAGCCCTGTCGTGAGTATTGCTGGCCCCCTTCAGCTGCTCTGGGCGTGGGGGGCTGCCCGAGGCACGCAGAGGCTGTGAGGGTGGAGGAAAGGGTAGGTGAGGCTGGCACTTTGCAGCATTTGTTCTCCTGTAGTGTGAGTGAAAGGGCTCTGAGGAGGTGGCTGTGGACATGCATGGGAGCAGCAGCCCTTCCCTGAGCTGTGCAGACCTCCCCGTGGGCTTCTCAGAGCTCTCTTGTAGCTGGTCCAATCCAGCCCCCTTTTCCTCTAGAAAAGCTGGGGCAGGGCTGGGAGTTCCCCCCTTGCTGTCAGAAGGGTGGTTTTGCCTGGCCTGGAGGAGCTGCTCATGCTGTTTCCATCCCTTTTTGCCTCCACACCAAAGGAATGAAGAAGGGGAGGAACATCTCCAGAAGAGAAACCTGCAGCTGCCTTTCAGCTTTGCCACGGGGGAAGCAGTCTTGTATGGGAACGATTTTCCTGGGTTCTTGGACTCATTCCAAGCCAAAGAGGAGTTGCAGGTGCAAGCAAACTCCAACTCAGAGCAGCGCTTGGTAGACCCCAACTCTCTCCTTGGGGCCGTGATGAAGCAGGATGCATCCATATACGATTCCCACGCTGATGACATGCCTCAGTTCTCCCTGCCAGGTTTCATCCCTGAGCCTGATGGGCTGACCTGGAATGCTGAGGATGTCAGCAGTGCCATGGAGGACAGCGACTCCCTCCTGGTGGTCATCAAAACCCTCTTTGAGAAGAGCGAGGAGGATGGAAACATCTGCCAGAATCTGAACGTGGGCAGCACGGGGCAGCAGCAGTGGGAGGAAGCTCTGCTCAGCCTGGGGGCAGAGGAGGAGCCACCAGCTCAGGGGCTTGGCCAGAGGCCAGGCGCCAAGGTGACATCCTGTGTGGAGCAGATGCTCCTCAGGGAGGGTGCAGGAAAGAGCCTGGACTTCCCACACTGCCATGAGGAAAACAGTGCTGTGGCTCACGTCCAGCGCTTCTGGGCAGCTGGTTCAGCATTCTCAGCACAGGCGCGGTCACCGGGCACGTGGGGAGGCTCCATGGGCTCGATTCCACCTGAGGGCAGCTTTGCCCAGCCAGAGCAGCAGGTCCTGTTTAACTCAGCCGGGCCACTGGCAGGGACTGTGCTGGGTGTCCCCGTCTCCAGTAGCAAATCCTCTGCAGCACTTCAGCTGGCAAACCGAGCGTTTCAGGCAGAAGCTACCCCCTCTGCTCCCATAGATAACACTCTTCTTACTGCTCAGAGCCAGCCTGGGTGCCAGCTGGTGGGCTCAAGCTGCTCGCCTCCATTGCACTCAGACACATTGGTGACTCCGTGGCACAATGTCCCCCTCCAGGCAAACCCAGCCAGTTGTCCATCGGAGACTTCTCTGGCCATAGCTCCGAAACAGCTGGAAGCTGCAGGGGCCTACTTGGAGTCCCAGACTCTGCCAGGTGGCAGTCCTGAGAATCCCCCGGGGGCTGGGCTGTGGTTGCCACCCCCCTCCCAATCTTTTCCTTGCCCTGCCCAGGGCTTGCACGAGTCCCAGTTCTCGGGGGATGGGAAGCTCTATGATGTGGAGGCTGCTCTCCCTGCACCCTTAGGAGCCAGGCAGCTGCCAGGGCACAGCGGCTTCCCCAAAGAGCCCCTGGTAGCCCATGTAGACTCCAGCTTTTCCTGGGAGGGGGAGCAGGCAGTGCTCCAAGAGGACAAGTGGTTCTCACAGCTGTGGCTCCCACAGGCTGGGGCAGCTCCTCAGAGGAGCCATGGGGCAGGGCCAGTGCACCACAGCGGACTCCTGCTGGGCTCCAGCATGGATCCCAGCGCCCACCGGATGGACTGCATTATGCTGTCCGAGTGCCAGTATGGAAACAGCCTTTTTAGGCATGAGAGCAGCTTCCTGAGGGATGCTGCTAAAGCACCCCTTCCCCAGCAGCCAGGCGCTTTGCCTTGCCCTGCTGAGAACCACCCTGCTGAGAACCACCCTGGAGCACCCTGCTCCTCACCCGGCTAGGTTTCAAGGTGCTCAGCAGCTTCTCCCTGTGAAGGTGGGGGCAGGAGCACCCCCGTGCTCTGGGCAGGGCCCTGGCTGCCCGTCAGCTCACTTCTCAGCTGGGCAACCCCTCTGTGCCTGTGAGATCCAGCTCAAGATGAGATGCGAGGGCTGCAGGACCTGAGGGGTGCCCGGCTCCTGTAGAGGGAGCAAGGGGTCTGCCTGGGGTGCAGCCACACCATCCTTTGTGGGCAGCCTGGTTTGGAGCTCACTGTGAACTAGGAGCCCTGTCTTGGAAAGCTACCAGCAGCTGTGAACTTTTCTCACACCTGCCAGTGGTGCCCTGTGCTCCCTGGTCTCGCAGGATTTTGTCTTCCAATGCTGTCAGGCAGTCTAAGATGAAGTGGTTTGAACTTTCTGTTCCATGAGGAGTCTTTCAGGGAGATGCAGCTGTGGCACTGGTGAGGCTTGCGGGCTCCTGGGGTCCAAGGAAGGACATTGCTTTGCTGGCACATCCACGTGCCTGGGGCAGCCTCTTGCAGATGGAGCTGCTGCCTCACAGGCAGGTAGCACTGAACTGTTACTCAACAAAACAGCATGGTCTCCTCCTCTCCTGTGTTGGACTACCCTTGTCATGTTGCTGTTTGGTCCCCTGCATCGTCTCTGCCAGTCTGAGCCTCTTTTCCTCCTGTGCCCTCCATGTCCTCCAGAGACCATCCAAGTCCTTTGGAAAAGCACTTCAAGAAGAAGCTCAGCAGCACTGAAGGGTCTCGGTGGGAGGTGGAGTTGGTGGGAGTGGAGGCATCTCGGGGGTTTGGGCTCTCCAGCAGCCTCCCAGGGAATTTGGGAGAGGTGGGTACCAGGCCATTGTGACCTTTCTGGGATGCAGGGTGGGGAAGGTCCAGCCAGGCTCCCCTTGGGTTTGTCACTGGCTTGTCCTTGCCTTCCTCTTCTCTGCTCCGCAGTGCCATGGGACAGAGAACAGTGGGCATTCCCACTGTGGTTTTGCCAAAGCAGTGAGAAGGAAAGGCAGGGAGGGATGCAGTGACCACTGGCTGCCTCTCCACTTCAGGCCCACTCAGTGCCCCTCAAACCATTGTTCTGCAGCCCAGCACAACCACTTTGTTGAATTCTCTTCCTTTTCTGTATATGTAACCTAAGATGTGAATGAATTGTTTTTTCCCCACCATGAGAGCAAAGTCTTGCAGATCCATCGGGGAAACCCACAAAAAAGCAATGATTGGCGAGGGTGGGGATGATTTGAGACCACTATGACTTGCAACATTGGGTCGAAGAGATCAGAGTGCTTGGGGACAGTCACACCTTCCCCTCATGCACCCGTCACCCTGAGCCATCACATCTGCCTCGCACACCAGTGTTAAGCATTTACGGATCAAATTCAATCAGGTAATTAACACAGGGCCAGCAGCAAGTCTCTTACTTCATGCCCAGCTTTGCCTCCTCTCATGGGGCCTGGGAAAGGCCAAGCTCCTCTCTGCAGGCTGGGAGAAGAGCAATGCTAAAACGTGCTGGGCTACTTTAAGGTGGCTTTGAGGAGCACCTAGGCCAGGCAAGGAGTTACTGGCTGTGATCCAGATCCAAAAAGCAGCAGGATGGACTCTGCTTACTGGCCTCTGTTGTTCTGGCACCTGTTAGAAGGTGCTGGGGGCATACCAGGGGCTTCCAGCACTGCAAGAGATGGGCCTTGGGGTGGGGGCAGTGCTGCTTGGGGCCATGACAAACCCCCCCTCCCCCCCCCGTGCTCTGTCACTGGTGTCTCATCTCTCTGTATCTCTAGGCTGTATAGATAAAGTCTGTTCTGGTGGCAGCGTCTCGTTTTCTGCTCTGTGATTTCTTTGTGCTGCTGTTGGCAGTCAGAAGGTGCTTAGGATAAAAGAGCTGTCTGGAGCCTCACCTTTGTGTTTGGTGATGTATTAAAAGGCAATTTGCTTTGTGCTGATGTTTGTTTTGACCTGAAACCATGTCTCTCAATTTCCTCCTTGACTGAGCAAGTGCTGGGAAAAGCCTGGCCGCGGTGCTGGGTATGTGACACTCTCGTTGTCACTGTCCCCAGCTACTGTGGGCATGCACGGCAGCAGAGGCATGACAATGTCTCCCCTCTGCGCCCCCAAACTGCCCTGTGGGGTTGTGGGATTCACAGGCAGGGTTACACTCGGCATTGACACACGTGGTCGTTAATATCCGACTATTAAAGAGAATTACAGAGATGCCTCTGCCTTAAATAAGGTGTAAACTGACACCATATGCCAGTCAGTAGAATGGATTTTTATTCAACAGAAAACGTCAGGGGGAGAGAGGGAAAAGATAGGAGGGTGGAGAGAAAGTGACTGCAGACTACATCCACCGAGTGGGGAAGGGAAAGAGTCCAACAAACACCATGGGGTTTATAACCCATGGGTTTATATGATATAATATAAACCATGGGGTTTATATTATATATATTCTGCTGAGAATATAGTGGGAATATCCCCTGTACCTCCCCCTGGGGTGGGGAGCTTCACGCTGGATAATATTGTGGGTCGGGGGACACTTGGGGACTCTTTACACCTTCTGAGATGTTGCAGCTGTCTCCAAGTGAGCTTAGCTGAATTAATTATGGCCCATCAGTCGAGGTGGGTACCTTCAGCTCATGTGTGAATGTTCCCAGGTACAGAATTTTCACAGTTGAGCCATAACGTGAGGGAGGACGCTGGCATGATAAAGACTCACGCCACATTGCAGGATTTGCCTCTTATCAGCCTCTTCCCTCACCTGCAAGCCTCAGGTGTGTTTGCCCTTTTGCACCTGAAAGGCCGCTCTGTGCATCCCTGGCAAAGCACCGGGTGGATTGTTCGAGCCCTCAGCACCCACGGTCCAGTCACCACCTGTCCATCAACATCCTCACATCCCTATCCACAACCCCTTCACCTCCTCATTAACCCTCTCTATCCCTCCCACCCATCATCCCTTCGCTCAATCAGCTTCCTCTCCCCCTTCAGCCCCCAAATCCCTTCTCAGCTCCATCACACACCAGCCCCCCGCAGCCCCAAATCCCCGTCCGTCCCCCGTCTCCCCCCTCGCCGGGGGCGGGCCGCTCCCGTACCCGCTGCCATTCCCGTTGCCTCTCTCCCTGAGGGACTGGCGGTCGGGCGCTGCCGGCCCGGCCATGTACGCGGGGCGCAGGCGGAGGAAGCCGCTGCTGCGGGCGTGAGTGAGGGCGAGGGGGCCGCGGGGGCCGGGGAAAGGCTGAGGGCTGTCCCCCTTCCCCGGTAACGCGGCTGTGCCCGGCAGGACGCGGCCGGGCCCGGCTGAAGGCGGCGGCGGCTCCAACCCGTCCAAGCGGCACCGGGAGCG
>WBNO01032995.1:59519-104247 GCA_013400575.1 Peucedramus taeniatus
CGGCTGAACCGGGAGCTGGAGCGGCTGGCGGGGCTGCTGCCCTTCCCGCCCGACGTGGTGGCCGGCCTGGACAAGCTCTCGGTGCTGCGCCTCAGCGCCGGCTTCCTGCGCGCCAGGAGCTTCTTTGGCGGTAAGGGCTGGGTGCGTTCTCCCGCTTCCCTGCCCGCAATTCCTGCCTGGAATAATTGCGTGCTGTCCCCCTCCTCCCTCAGCGCCGCGTCCTCCTGCAGCTGTGTCACCCCCTCACGGGATGTTGCTGCACCCCTCGGCGATTCCTTCCCCCTCCCCTCCAAAATACTTAGTGGGCTTGGTATCCTCCACGGAGTATTTTTCACTTAAAAAATGTAGAGGTTTGTGGGTTTTTTTGTTGGTTTTTTTTTTTTTTGTTTTTTTTTTTGGTTGGTTGTTTGGGGGTTTTTTTGGGTTTTTTTTGTTGTTGTTCGTTTGTTTGTTTTTTTTTTTTTTTTTTTTTTTTTTTTTTTTTTTTTTTTTTTTTTGTTCCCTGGGGTTTCCCTCACCAAAAACTTGTTTTCTTTCCTTTCCAGAACCGTGCTATTTTTTTTTTTCAGTCTCTAGGACTTTTTGGGGTTTCCTCTGCACTTCCAGGAGTTTCATGTTGATCCCCCTCGAATTTTGTGGGATTTTTTTTTCCACTTCCTGAATTTTGATGGGTTTCCCCTACTTGAATTGTGTGGGGTTTCCACCCTCCAATGTTTGTGTCTCTAACAGCGTCAATTTTTTTGTTTGGGGTTTGTTTGTTTCCCCTTGAAATTGATTCCCTCCTTCCTCCTCGAATTTTGTGGGATTTCCCTCTCCCCCTCCAATTTTGCTGTTGGGTTGGGTTTTTTCCCATTCGAATTTTGGGTTTGATTTCTCCCCTGCCCCACCCCCCTTGGATTTTGGGGCTCCCTCCCACCCTTATTTATTTTTTCCACTTCAAATTCTGGTGGGTTTTACCCCCTCGAATTTTGTGTCGTTCCTGTCTTTACACCTCTGGAATTTTGCCGTGCCTCCCTGGAATTTTGTTTTCCCCTCCCCCAAATATATTGTTTTTTACCTGCCCTAGAATTTCATCTTTTTACCCCTCAGACTTTTGGTTTCTTTCCCCTAGAATTGCTTTCCCCCCTTTTCTAGCCCACATTTCATCGCTGTGCCGTCTCCAGCTGCCAGTTTGGGGCTGCGTTTGGTGCTGCCGTGGGATCAGAGGGATTTGGAGGGGTGAAGTTGATCTTGCTTGTGGGTTCTCCTGAGATAAAAAATTCCGGTTTACGCAGGAGGGTTGAGGCAGAGCCATGTGCATCCTGGCTGGGGAATTTCCCCCTGGAAGAGACTGTTTTCCCCTCTGTTTTCCCCTCTTTCCCCTGTTTCGATAGGTTTGTGGTGCTGGCAGTGAGCAGTAATTCCCTGTGATCTCTGTGCTTACAGTTAATCTGGGAGCCATTTATTTTTGGGAATCTTTTATTTTCGGGACCCGTTCCACCGCCCTATAATTGTGATTAAGAGGAGCCCTCAGGAGGGCATTGAGGTATCCCTGGATTTTCCTGGTGGAGTAGCAGTGGCTCGAAAATGCTGTCTTTTCAAGGTACAGAGTCACCACAATTTCTCATTAAATATATACACAATGCTTATCTCCCCTCTTTCCACTCTCTTTTAACCTTGCTGAAAGGACTGGCAAGTGAGTGAGCTGGGAAAGGAATGGCCTGGGAGAGTTGTTTGCCTTGCCACATCAGGAAATTTACCGTTCTGAGATTGTCTCATTTGTTCTGGGTCCTTTTTTCCCCCCTGTTGTTCCATCTGGTTTAATTCCAGGGCACCGATTTCCAGCTTGTCCGAGGCTGTGGGATGGCTTTGAGGCAGGTGTGGCGGGGAAGGAGTAGCGATTGCAGACCGAGCTGAGTCCTTCATGGTGCTTAACACCAATTTAAAAAGAATCCTTAAATGGACCTCTGGGCAAGCTTATAAAAAAGAATTGATTTTAAGTGACTTTATTTATCTATCTGCCCTGCTTGAGCGCTCCCTAAAAGAAGATTGCAAGAAAGCAAGGAAAAAATCTGGGATGTGCTGCTGTGGATTGTGAGAAGAAACAGCTGGAGCAGGTCTCAGGTGTTGCCCATGATCGCTGACAGCAGTTCACCCAGCGGGTTTATGTCAGGCCATCCCCTGCCAGAATAATTTATTTATTTATTTATTTATTTATTATTTATTATTTATTATTTATTAATTAATTTATTAATTATTAATCGGTTTAATAATTAACAGCACATAATGTTACTTCACCATCTCGATTTATGCACAGCTGATATGCGGGGAAGTTTGTATGGGCTTGAAGGTCTTTGATTTTTATAAGGATGTGTTTGTCCTGAGGACATGGGGATTTTTATTCTTTACATAGCCCAAAGGGAAGCTGTCCCTGCTGCCTCTCTGCCTGCATGGGGGCACCACTAAAGGCCTATAGTTCAGTGAGAGGAACTGGAGGATTTAAGGCTGCTCAGTGTTGTGTTGTGTTGTTTAATCTCTGGAGTGGTTTGGCAATCATCGAGCACTGCCTTTGCTGAGCAGGGTTATTTACCCAAACACTCTTCCCCAGGCTGATGGGCTGTGTTGGCAGCTCTGCTGCCAGCCTGGTGCCGGCTTTCTGCAGGGCTTTGGAAGAGCAACGGGCAAGAGCATCCTGTGTGTGTTTGTGGACTGATTCCACTCTCTTTTTTCCACTCAAATCTCTCCAGTCTAACAAAGCAGGGAGCAGAGCCAGCTGTGTTCAGTAGCTGTGGGGGAGGAGGGATCTCAGCTGAGGTCTCCTCCTAATCCATGGCAGGTGGAAGAGGCTCTCTGTGATGGGGCAGCACCACTATCCTCTGTGAGATTCCCAGGTGCCTTTCCCTTCCCCCGTTGCCTGATTTTGCAATCCCAAGTTCACACAAGTGCTTCCTTGCCATGAAAAGGGTGAGCTTAGGAGGGGAGCAGGATGACGGGAGGGATGGAGACATTGAGAGAGGGTCCTGCCAGGGAGCAGGATATCCAGCCCATCTTACATCATTCCTGGTGGAGAAGCAGCACTGACCAGAACCCAGCACCTGGACCAGAAGGGCCAAAAGGAGCTGAGGCTGCTTCCAAGCTGAGGGTCTTATCCAAACATCAGTGCCAGCTGATTTAAAGGCTTGTATATCCTCCTTTCCCATCCAGGTTTCTTCCCCTACAGCAGTCCTCCCAAATGCCTTGTTTCTTATCCACCTTGGTGAACAAGTATTTTTAATTCTTATTCACTACCTTGACCTTCCTCCCTGCTCTCCTGGAGGCTCTTTCAGCTCATGGGGTTTGGTAGAGGTGGGACTGTGCTGCAGGGCACCTCCCTGTCCCCTAGCCCGTGTGCACAGCATGTCACACCAGCTGTGTGCCAGCAGCTTATCCCGGTGGTGCCTGGCCAGGCTGCTCCCCTCTAATCCCTCCCTGTTCTGCCTCTTGTAGCAAGGCCCCAGCAAATGCTGCTGGGAGAGGAGGAGGGGTCCCTGTCTCTGCCACCTCCTTCACCCTCTGGAAAGAGGGAGATAAGGAATGATGCTCCAGGGGAAGGTTTTCTGTCTTGCTCTGTGAGAGGATTTCTTATCAAAAAAAGAAGATGCCTCAAAGGCACCTTGTCATGTGTTTGTCAGGTGCCATCTGTGTCACTTGGGCCACTTAAACTCCTGGTGAGAGGCCAACTGGCAGATGTCACAGTGGTCAGGGGCTCACTTTAGAGAAGCGTCTCTCGCAGTTTGTTCCTGCAGAATGCTGGGAAGGTCATCCGAGCTGTGCTTCTCATCCTGTAGCAAGATTGGCCCTTCTGGTGTGTGAGGGTAGCCCCTGCTGGGCACTCACTTGCCCCTGGGTGCCCACTGGGTGTCCCCAGGGCACCCTGTGTCTGTCACAGACCTGTGCCTGATGTTCAGTGATCAATCTGTGGGATTTCTCTTGATGCTCTGAGTCAAGTCTAGGGTTTATGAGATGTAGGAAGAGGTCAGTCCGTGATGCTAGGAGCTGCATGTTTGAGCCCCATAGCAATGGGCTAACCCTGCCTTGAGGTGGGCATCTTCGGAGATGCAGATGCAGGTCTGCCCATGTGCAGCATCCTGCCTGGCTCTCTGGGCAGCTCAGGTACAGCGCTGGCTGGGAGGAGAGGGGGAAACACCCTGGCACGTGTTGTGGCCTTAGAAACTTTTGGCTTGTTGTCTGCACAGTCTGTGATTGTGGGTCAGAGAGTTGTCCTGGGCTCTCTGTGGGTTTGAGCTCTTCATGGGTCTCTTCCATACGGAAGCTTAAGGTAGTGTATCTGGAACTTAAGCAATTTTTCTCTCCCATGTATCTTTAAAAGATAACACTCTTGTGGATGTTGGGGGCTTGGGGATTTTCCCAGAGTCCTCTTAAAATCGTTGGTGGCTGCTGTAGGATCAATGTGTTTAAGAAAAACAAAGCCTAGTCCTGTGATCACTTTGCTCTCTTAATTGCCTGGGTAATGAGCTGACCTCGGAGGAGCAATTTAAGGTGGAGAATTCTTGTGACTCCCCTTAGGTAGGCAGTTTTCCTGCTGTGTGCTTTCCTTGCCAAGTGTTTTTCCCCGACTCCACGGAAAGCAGCTGGTAGAAGCTGTTGGAGCTCCCTGGGGTTCACAGTGGGCTCCTGGGGGCTGCCTGCTCTGCTGCCTATGAGCAACTGGGCTGTCTCAGAGCTCCTGCAGAGGCAGGCAGTAGAGTGGGACTGGGAAGAACCTCCAGGCTGAGGCTTTGGGCTGGGATGATCCTTCCTGGTCTAGTGGAAGGTGTCACTGTCCACAGTAGGGGAGTGGAACCCAGGTGGTGTTTAAAAAGTCCCTTCCAACCCAAACGGTTCTATGGTGGACACTAAAGCTCCTGAGGGAGGAGCAGTGGGAGGGGGAAGGTTCAAACAGTTGGTGATGCTGCAGGAAGAACAGGTCCTTGTCATCTTTGTCCTTGTTTAAACTCCTGCATGTGCTTCTCCCTGTGAGACCCAAGTGACACAACCAAAAGCTACACGTAGTCAAGGCCTCCTTGCTTCTAAAAGTGCAGAAAGATCTTTTAAGAGGCCATCCATTATTAACCACAAGTGTTCCTGGAAAACAGGACATCCACACCATTCAGGCAGGGATAAATAATGCAGCTGTTTAATGAAATTTTTGCCAACAGGGAGCTGTGGCAGGTACGAAGTTAAGTAAAACCATGGTATCCATTATGAATTAACAAATAGGAAGTCAGGAAGTATTTGCCAGTAGCTGGAAAACGAGCTTTGAACAGCACTGATGAGAACCCAACTGATGGTTCAGCAAGGCAGGGAAAAGACGGTTCTGTGGCCTGATGTCTGCAAAGCTGTGCCCACTTCCCTCACCATTTACATGATATTTTCTAAATTCCCAATATTTTCTCTCTTACTAACAATAAAATGTAGGAAAAAGCAATGTTGAGGGGTTATTTGATGTGAGGAGGGTGTACTGAGCAGCAGAGCTGCAGGTCCCTCTGCCCATGAGGAAGGAGAAGCCGGAGAAGTGGATGGGAAAGGGAGATTTGAAGATTCACTCATGGGAGTAGAAACTTTACTGTGAGGTAAGACCAGCTCTTCAGGGGATTGGCACGAATGACGGAAAAAGAGAGAGGTGGATAAAAGGCAGTTTTTTAAGAAATCAATCAATCCTTCCCCCATAGTGGCTTGTACCTGCTGGGGTGTTTGGCAGAAGGCTTGTAGGGAGCACCATTACCAAAATCCTTCTCTGTCCCCTCTCCACGACCTGTTCAGACTGACAGTGGCCATGCAGATGGCCCAGCCCTCTCCTGCAGCTCTTGAAGAGTCAGGAAGCAGTTCGGTTTCCTTCTCCTTCATCAACACCTGGAGCAGGTTTGGGATCAAGTTGTTTATTTTTTGCCTTTGCAGTCAATGGCTGATGGAAACCCTGCTCCCACCAGGAGCTTTTGCTGTGTGGAGGGAAGAGGCCTGGGAGATATCCTCTCAAAAATGTTAATTCCTGCTTGGTGCTGCAGAGATTTCCCAGGTCTACAAAGCCCCGGCAGGTTCAGGAGCTCACAGAGGCTTGGTAGGCAGCGAGGTGTCCCTGCAGCACCACATGAAACAGATTTTCAGGCTGGGAAGCACATGGAGATGGAAGGAGGAAACCCACCCCTGGTGGCCTCTCCTGCTCTCCTGGTGACAGCACGAGGCCAGACAGCAGAGAGCTGGTGAGCACCGTGTGTGAGGATGACCATGGGGCAGGGAGCATCGTCCTCCTCTGGGGAGGCAGGTGTGGGCAAGGAGCTTGTTCCCCAGAGGTGAAAGAGATTTTCTTCGTCTCAGCTAAAAGGCTTTTTGTGGCCAAATAGCCTGCAGGGCCTGGCAGGAGCTGTTTCTTGGAAGAAATAGCATGAAAGCTGTGCAAGCCTCACTGCTTTCAGGTGACCAGCTTCTCACCTTTCTCACCTTTCTCCCTCCAGCAACAAAGGTGACACTGGTGGCCAGAGGGAGGGAGCCCAGGAAAAGCTACTTCTCTCCTTTTTATTCTCTTCTTTTCTTCCTGCAAGTGCCTGTCCCCAGTTGTGCAGCGAGGGCAAAGGTTGCACCTGGTCTTGCTGCCCTAGGTGAAGGAGTGCGCTGTGCCTGGAGCATATCCCGCCTTTCACGGTGCCCAACTCCAGCCGGGATGCGGGATGCATGCAGCAGGGAGGATGTGGCTGTTCCCCAGCTCGTTCTGCTCCGTCAGCCTGATTTGCTGTGACAGTTCTGCTGAATTGCTGACCCCAGGGGCTGCATGGGGCTATTTGTGGACACACAAAGCCGGGGACACCGGGCAGGATGCCAGCCTGGAGTGGCCACAGCCAAGAGCCCGTCCTTTTTAGGGATCCCTGGATGCCTCTGGCGGAAAAGGAGCTGTTTGGTGAAGTTCATGGGGGAGCCTCTGTTGGAATTCTGATTTATCCCTCACACCCCGGTGGTTGGATGCTGTTTGGTGGCAGACATCCCCATGAAGGACAGTGCGCTGTCCTCTGCTGTTAATGTGTCTCCTCTGGCCCCGCAGCCCAGATGCTGATAGTAAAGCCTGGTTTTAGACAGCAGTTGAGATCAAGATTTCCGTTTGCAGGGGAGATATCAAACCATTAAACCAGAGCCCTGAGCAGAGGGCAGCACCTTTAGCTGCTCTCCTGTCAGCCAGGTTTAGTTTTATCTCTCACCTCCAGCTCTGCAGGCTGGGAGCTCATGGAGGAGGACTGGAGACCTTTAATAATTCATAGCTCCCGCATTCTGCTCCCAGCGATCAGAAAAGCGACTTGCTGGGAGGCCACTGGCACAAACCTGCTCCATCCACACCACTGGGTCCTGCCTGGGTGCTGTGCCCTCTCTCATGCTGTTCTGCCCGATGGCCTGTCCCTCTCCAAGATTTTGTGTGGGCTCCAATCTGGACAGGGGACCCCAGGTAGTCCCGCGGGGTGGGGAAGAGCGAGGCCACAGGAGCCTGTGCATGTCCACCCCAGCTGGCTCGGGCCTGACCCACAGTTGTACAAACATGTGCTGTGACCTTAGTCCTAGTGTCAGCCCGTCCCTGGACAGCTCCTGGAATAGTCTGCGCAGGCTGAGCTTGGGGAACTCTCCAGAGCTCCCAAAAGCAGCAGGATTGCTGCTGTGTCAGGTGTTTTTCTGTAAGTATTAGGACTGGGGTGTGCTTTGCCTTTGATTAAGGGGCGAAGTCGATCTTTGGGGTGGTCCTGTGCCTGGTGGAAGAACTTTGTCCCCAAAGCCTGACTCTGGAACATCTGCCTTTTTGCAACATCTGAGATCCTTCAGGATCGGCTCCATGCGGATGGAGGAGCTGAGTTTCAGCAGCTGCTTTAGCAAAGCACAGGGAGAACAGAGCCTGTTACAGAGCCTGGCTTCATTTATGTGCTGGTGGCTGTTGCGTCCTGACTTGCTGTCCAATTGCTTCCAGAGTCCACTTGATGCTCCCATCGCCTCTGAGCTTGGCAGCCCTCCTGCTGTCCAGGAGCTGGCAAAGGCAGATACAAGAGAGCTCTTGCTCCCTCTGTGTGCTGGCAGGCCACAGTGGTGCTGCAGCTGGTGTTTCACACCTTTCCTCCTGGATCCCAGTGGGAGCAACAGGTTTACCAGCCACCAAATGTCCTCTGTCCTTGTGGTGCTGGCAAGAGGCTTCCCAGCTTTCCTGTGAGCTCCTCTGTGGGCCTGTCATGCCCAGGCTTTTTGTCATCTTACCCTTTAATTTTTATCCACACCAAAATACCCTCAGGAACTGCTCTCTTGGGGAGCACAGAACAAAATTTACAGGCACATCCTTCAGTTCAGCTGAGTGACAGATTCCCTCATGCGTGTGGATTGTGCATGGACCACTGTTAGATCTCAGGTGTCTGTGTCTGGGTCCGTGTGTTTTCTGTGTTGTTTTTCTCCCACTGTGAGCTGTGGCTTGCCTTAATTTGGTTGAGTAAAACCACTGTGTTGCTGAACTGTAACGAGACATCATTGACTGAGCTGTGTCCTTTAAAACGGCACATTCCTGATCCTGGGATTTGCTGCAATGCCTCCTGTGTAGGGCAGACTTCTGCTGCTTTTGCCAGCAGGTGGTCAGGAAGGCCATGGTGTGGCCACAAGGCCAGGGCAGTGACTGTCCCCTGTCTGAGCATTGCTTATGCCACACCTTGAATCTTGTGTTCAATTTTGGCCCCTCACAACAGGAAAGACATTGAGGGGCTGGAGCATGCCCAGTGAAGGGAACAGAGCTGGGGAAGGGGCTGGAGCACAAATCTGCTGAGGAACAGCTGAGGGAGCTGGGAAAGGAGGTCAGCCTGGAGAAAAGGAGGCTCAGAAGGGACCTTGTTGTTCTCCACAACTCCCTGACAGGAGAGGGCTGGGCTCTGCTTCCAGGGACCAAGGAACAGGACAAGAGAAAATGGCCTCAAGCTGTGCCAGGGCGAGTTTAGTTTGGGTATTGGAAAAAATTTCCTCACAAAAGAAGTCAGGCATTAGACCAGGCTGCCCGGGGCAGTGATGGATTCACTGTCCCGGGAAGTGTTCAGAAGACCTGTGGATGTCGCACTTGGGGACATGGTTTGGTGGTGGTCTTGGCAGTGCTGAGGAATGGCTGGGCTCTATGATCTTTCCCCAGCTTCAATGATTCCATAATTCTATGATTCTGATGCCTACCTGCTTTAAGGATCCCTGGCTTTAACTGCTTTTTACTTACAGGTTGTTAAAAGAGGGACAAAAGGAGTGGGGGGGAAAAAAAGCCCAGACTGAAACAGTTGAGGGTGTTTGAGGGGTGGGGAAACATCCTGTTAAAATCGACTCTTGTGAGGGGTGAAGCAAAGGGCTGCGACTGCATGGTGGCTTTCCCTGCACTGTCCAGCTTGCAGCATTCCAGCTGTTGTGGCAGTGTGTTCCTGCAGCGCTGATGTCCCTTCCCTTTTCTTGGTGCAGTTGCTCTGAAGAATCCTGGTGCCAAAGAAGCCCAGAGGGATGCAGCCTGTGGCACTGGACCAGCTCTTGGCTCAGCAGCGGTTCCAGAGGGTGAGCTGCTCCTACAGGTTAGTGCTCCTCACAAATGCCTTCACAGGATCTTCCTCTTGTCCCTCTTCCAGCTCCTTTGAGTTGTACTCCATAACCAGGTTGCTCTTTTGGGCAGGTGATTTGTGATTTCATATGGTGTAGCTCACTGTGCTTCTCACTGGGCAGAAGTTTAAGACCTCCAAAGGTCCCTATGGCAGAAACTGTTGCTTCTTCCCTGCTTTTCCCATTATTCCTGGGAGAAGTTGCCATTTTTAAATAGTCCATATGTAAGGAACATCTTGCTGGATTTCTGAGCATGGTGATTCATCTTATCAGCTTCTCCGCCCTCATGTCTAAGTATGCCAGAGGTGTAACATGGGAACCAAACTGAGCAAGGTGATTGAGTGCAGTTTTCAACATGGGCACGCTGATCCTGACTTGAGGCTATTGTCCAAATGCTGGTGTAAACAGGGAAGAAAGCATCGTGGGAGTCTCCCCTGTTTTTGAGGCGGTGATGTGTGACTCTGAGCACACAGTTAGGTGCTGATGGGCCATGTGCTCATCCCTTAAAGACAGGGTAGGTGGGTGTATCCCAGCAGCTCTGTTTTTCCCTAGTGGTCTTCTCTGGTGATGCTGGAGACAAGGCTGCTGGTGCTGCAGCTGCCGTGCTTTGTTCAGAGGTGTCAGGAGGTCACCTTCTGTCCCCAAACTGTGCACAGAGAATGGGAAGATGTGCTCTGGCAGCAGGAGGTCCTGCGAGGACACAGGTCTGCCATCCCCTGCCCAGCACCCGGGCACAGGCTGTGGCACTGTCCCCTGCCCACCTGGCTGTCCTCCAGCATGGGCTGAGCATGCTGGGCAGCCCCAGCTCCCGTCCAAGCGCTCACTCAGCACAAAGTGTAATTACTGTCCTGCCTGAGAGCTGAGGATCTCTGTGTCTGGTGGGAGAAGTGCTGAAGTCAGCTTGGTTAATAACCAGAAACCTGAGGGTTTTCCCTCAGGATATAACAAAAACTGCTCAGTAGGGCTTGCTGGAGGTTGATGTCCTGCTCATCAGCTCCTCCCACAGTTGGTACCATCCTTTTAGAGGTACCAAACTGGGTGTGAAAAGCTGGTTCAGCTCTCTCAGGGTCTGTCTGTGTGACCCTGGATGTGGCAGGAGCTCAGAATCTGTCTCTGTACCCCCGAAGGAAACATTCCTCCATAGTTATAAACATACTTCCACCTGGTCTGTCACCTCTGATGGTCAAACTTCCTTTGTTTCTTGGTCTGCTCTGATTCTTCCCCTCTCTTGCTCTGAAGCTACTCAAAGGGTTAAAGTGCATTTGGCAGCACTAATTAACTTCTGCAGCAGATTCCCACACACTGAGATCAACCCCAGTAAATAGAGAGAGCGTTTTGTGCCTGGAATAAAGGGAAGGAGAGGGGGGAGAAGCTCTGACCTGGACAATGAAACAAGAGTTGGCAGCAACAATAGCTGGACTTGGCTCGGACTACAAGCCAGGCCCTAATTAATGCTGATGTCTGTACATTATGAAGTGGGGGAAGCAGGCCAGGGCTGGCTACTGTGGCTTCCCTGCCAGCTTAGTGATACAGGATGGTTTTGGCTCTGAAAAGCCACACGGCCCACACTGCAGGAGCCCTGCCTTCCAGAGGGGTCCTGCTTCATGCTGCCAGAGTGTCCCTGTGAGGATCTGTTGCCCTTAGGGAGCAACACCACGTGGTGGTGTCAGGGCAATAAAAGCTCTTCAACTTCTGGGAAGATAAACCAATGATTTTCATGGGGTTTCACTGCCTTTGCTCTTGGGCAGCACCACAGGCTTGAAGGTGTCTGCTAGGTGACTCAGGATTTTCAGTGCTGGGAAGACTGAGCCACAGAGTGGTGTCTGCTCAGGGAGTACTGCTGTGGGGCTACTCTCAGCCCTGGCAGGAGGATGACAAGGTCTCCAGTGCCCTGGGCTCTGTGCTACAGAGGTTTGCAAGGGTTGGTGCCATACCTGTGGCATTTGAAGGTGCTTCCCTGGATCCTGTCAGCGCCTGTGTCAGTAATGTTCTGCCTGTGGGCTCCTGCCTGCTGGATGGAAAGCCAGGGCTCCTGGAAAGGAGCTGCACTCCCAAACTGGTAGGGAAGCTCCTCTGCCTCTTCTAGTCTTCTGCAGGTGTAAAGGACACTGTCATCCAGTACCCTGGTCCCTTCTCATGTGTCCTGCCCTGCCAGCTGTGGTGTTTTTAGCTCAGGGAAAACACCCAAATTACTTCCCAAATTTATGAAACCGGTAGCAATGAGCACCTCTTGAGTAAGACAGAGGCTCTGATTAGCTCAGCCCATTCCTGCCAGGAAGCCCAGTGCTCCCTTGAATATTGACTTTATAATCCTGGAACTTGAGGAGTGGATGGAAGGGCCAGTGAACTGTGACATGTCTAAGCGTGTAACATTAAAAATGCAATGGAAACTTCAGATTGATGGCTGCATTTGCTCTTCTCTGTAGGGAGGGCTTGGGGCTTCAAATCCACACAGGCACAACAGCTTTGGGTATTTATTTTGTGAAAATAGAGCACAGCATTCAACCTAAGGAGTGTGGGGTCTGCATGAACCAGGTAGTGTTCCAGAGGAAGTGATCTTGGAGGCGGTGATCTTAGAGGGATTCTCCAACCTAAATGATTCTGTGGTGTATTGGCTGAAAGGAAAAGGTGCTGTGGGGTCATCCAAGGATTTTGTAGTTTTCCCCCAAGTTCAGGCACCAGACTCAGTCTGAATTCCCTGCTGCTTTGGAAGAAACTGGCTTTTCAGAAATCAGATTGTTTTTGCTGCAATTTCAAATCCAAACCCTTATGCTTTAGCTTTTGCTTTTCCATTTCCTCTCGTTAAGGCCCTTTCAGCACTGGCCGCCTTGAGGAAGGAACGGGCAGCAGAGACAGCACCTTCCTTGGCCTTGCTCCTTGCCCACAGACAGTCCAGGCATTCCATGGTCCTTCTCCAGACCACTCCTCTGGAACCTGGGATGGCCACACAGGGCTGCCACGGCCCTCAAGGCTGTTGGAAAGGCTCATTCCTACCAGAATGGACCTGTTCCTGATGGTGTCCACCTTTAAACTGCAAGCAGTTCAGAGGGTTTTATCTGCTCCCTGCACAGGATGAGGATAAATGTCCAAAGTTGAGTCTGAGTGAATGCTCCCAGGATGGAAGCACAATTTTCCATCAGTCTGAATTAGGATATTCCCAGGCAGCTGTGTGGAAGACTTCGTGAGTTCAGAGAGGCCATCTGTGGTGGCTGGGCTGCCTGCTAGCCAGGCTTTGGGTGCCCAGTGACCTGCTGGAGAAGTGAAGTGATCATGACCTGTACCTGCTGATCTCCTCTCTCCTACAGGCACTCAATGGCTTCGTGCTGGTGGTGACATCAGAGGGGCTGATATTTTACTCCTCGCATACAATCCAGGACTATCTGGGATTTCATCAGGTTGGTAGGACTCTGACTTGTTGTGGAGAGCCAGTTTTTCCTTGGTGGTGGAGAACAGCCCCAAGTCCCCTGCAGGGAGGAGGCTTTGCAGGAATCACAGGGTCTCAGGGAGTTGTTTGGGACTTTTTCTTGGTCTTGGGAATTTGGACCCTGTATTGCCAGACGTGGTCACTGGTGGGTGACAGAGCCCGTAGATCCTTTCCAGCAGCCATGTTGATGGGCCTTCATGGGGCTCATGGCCATGGTGAGATGTCTGGGGTTCCTTGCCCAGTTTGCCTGGGGCACCCACTCAAATCTTGCTAAATCCTGCAAGGCTCCAGCACTTTGGGCACCCAGGTAACCTGGAGGACACTAGATCATATTTACAGGGAAGTGGGACTTACCTGCAGTCCTTCAGCTACTGTGGTTTAGTGTCACCCACACACAGCTGGTTGTCCCCAACACCTGGGGTAAATGACACCTGGGCACAGGGAGCAAGTCCCAGGGTGTTGTTCTCTTGGGAATAGTCTAGCGATGGGGTGCCCTTGCTGCTGTTTTGTTCCCAAATCCATGTTTTCATTTCATTTCTTAAGTCGGCACTAGGATTTTGAGTTATGGGGATGTCAGAAGGAAGCTGTATTGGCTCTTTGGGCTTCTCAGGGGAGGAAGTCAGGCCCAACATGGGCAAGGGGTCCTTAAAGCCAGATGTGCTGTCTGTTCCGACCAACATCAGTTCTGGGGGAAAGTTTCCAACCTCATTTAGCCAGGGACCCATTTGAGCACCAGGGAAACTGGGTAAGATAAAACCAGCTGGGGCCATGACAGGCTGTTCCCAGGTGAGACATGAAAGCTGGCACTGGGGACAGGCTGCAGAGCTTACAGATGGCGTGTCCCCTCCAGACAGATGTCATGCACCAGAGTGTCTTCGAGCTGATCCACACCGAGGACCAGCCAGAGTTCAGGCGCAACCTCCACTGGGCCCTGGACCCACCACACGCTCCCGAGTGTGAGCCTTGTCCAGCAGGTAAAGCCAGGCTGCCATCCTGGGTGGCATGAGGTGCGTGGCTCCCCAGGGACACTGGGGGCCCAGCTTGCTGTCACCACCTGCACCCATGTGGCTCAGGCCACAGCTTCATCCAAACATTGTGGCTTTTCCCCCCAGTTTCTGTTGCTGCACTCTGCAAACTCCTGCGGTGCCCTGTGCTGGGGACCTCCAGCCCTTGCTGGGGTGAATCCTTACTTGATTCTTTCTCAGTCCCTCTCATCCACAGCAGGGAAGAGTCTTAGCTCTTCTGCTGTCGTCTACAAGCCGGATCAGCTGCCCCCAGAAAACTCCTCCTTCCTGGAGAGGAGCTTTGTGTGCCGCTTTCGCTGCCTCCTGGATAATTCCTCCGGCTTCCTGGTGAGTACAGACCCTCCACAGCAGGAGAGGGGCAGGCTCACCACAGAGGTTCGTACCGCCACTGAAACCACCCCCTGGAAAGATCCCGTGCTCCTTTCTGCCACATGCAGCACTTGCCTGTCTCAGCAAGAGACCTTCCCTGTTTTTCATAGGTTTGGCCTGTACCTAGAGCCTCTCCCTGTGAGTTTTGCTCCTCTCCTCTCAGAAATGCTAAATTTTGAATAAAAGCGCTTTTCTCCCCTGTGTTTTGCTTGGGTTTTCTGTTAAAAGCATGTGTTAAGATCAAGTAAGTGGTGGTTATCCCTCATCCTGTCTGCACTGGAGAGCACAGGGTGCCCAGTGAAGCTGTGGCTGCCCCATCCCTGGAAGTATCCAAGGCCAGGTTGTATGGAGCTTGGAGAAACCTGGGATGGTGGAAGCTGTCCTGGCCCATGGCAGGGGGATTGGAACGAGAAGATCCCTAAGGTCATTCCAAACCCAAACCATGCTGTGATTTGATGATTCTATTCACACCAACTCTGTAGACAGACATCTTCCTTTCCATGCAGCTCTCTTCCTTCTCACTTTTCTGCATGACACTGAGCTTTTCTTCTCTTCCCAGGCTTTGAACCTTCAAGGCAGGCTGAAATTCCTTCATGGGCAGAATGAAAGGTCTGAAGATGGCTCTGTCCTGCCGCCCCAGCTCGCTCTGTTCGCCATCTCCACACCTCTGCAGCCCCCGTCCATCCTGCAGATTCGAACCAAGAACATGATCTTCAGGACCAAGCACAAGCTGGACTTCACCCCCTTGGCGTGTGATGCCAAGTAAGCAGCAAAGCTTTCAGTGCTCCATTCCTGACATCCCACCCCAGCCTTGCCTGTGAGCTCAGTGTGCTCCCCGTGTCTCACAGGGGGAAGATTGTCCTGGGCTACACCGAGGCGGAGCTGCGGATGTGTGGCACTGGGTACCAGTTTGTCCATGCTGCTGACGTACTGTACTGTGCCGAGAACCACGTCAGGAGTAAGAGTTCCCTCCCTGTCACTTGTGCTGATGAGTGGGCTGGGACCGGAGCAGCTCTGTTGGCTGCTCTGTCAAGCCCAGCAGTTCTTTCCCCACAGGATGCTTTGCTGTGCTGCTCCTGTCACTGCAGGGAGCTTGATGTGGAGTGCAGCGAGGGGTGTTCAGCTGCACAGTGTCCCCTGTGCCTGCCAGCCATGCTGCCCTGGAAAAGGCAGTGTGCCATGGTGACAAGCACTGGTGCTTCCTCCCGGCAGTGATGAAGACGGGGGAGAGCGGCCTGACGGTGTTCCGGCTGCTGACCAAGGGCAACCGCTGGAAGTGGGTGCAGGCCAATGCACGGCTCGTCTACAAGAACGGCAAACCTGAGTACATCGTGGTCACACAGAGGCCCCTCGTGTACGTGCTGGGGCTGGTATGGGCGTAGCCTGGCTTTCTCCATGGCTCTGGGATGTCCTGAGCAGAGCACAATGTTGGATTTGTCATTGCTGCTTGTGCCTTTTAAAGGAGAAGCTGTGGGATTCTGTGCTTGGTGCTGTTCAGCCACATCCCTGTCTGATGCCCTACCCGTCAGTAGGGCAGATGCTCAATTGTGCTGCAGATGTTCGGTTTTTGTGTGTGTGTGTGTATTTGTGTGAATGCATGCTGGCTGTAGCAAAGGGGCTTTGGCTTGCAGGAGGGATCACAGTTGCTCATTGCAGAAGCACTTCTGCTTGGGGTGGGTTTGTGTACACAGCCACAGTGTCCCCTTCTGCCCTGCAGAGATGAAGAAGGAGGAGAGCACCTTCAGAAGCGGTCCATGCATCTTCCTTTCACCTTTGCTACAGGAGAGGCACTTCTGTACCAAAGCGCTCACCCTCTCCCGGGCTTCCCTGACCTTTTCCAGAGCAGAGGGAAACCCAGCAAGTCCAAGAAACCCTCTTGCAGGCATGTAGGGCGCTCCCAGAAGAATGGCATTGACCCCAGGTCTCTGCTGGGTGCTGTGATGCGACAGGATAAGGAGGTGTACACCTCCCACTCAGCTCCCATTCCGAACCCTTCCTCCAGCAGCACTTTCCAGCTCGAGGGTGTGTCCTGGCCAGATGCAGGAGGGGATGCCTGGAGTATGGGCACAGCTCCAGCTTCTTCAAGGAGCAACAGCTTCCAAGAGAAGCTGCAGGATTTGCAGCAGGAGGACCCTCTCTTGGCCACCATGGACTTGCTCTCAATTAAGAGTGACCAGAGCTGTTCCAACCATCTCTCCAGTGCTTTGGAGGGCCTGGGCTTGAATGCTGAGAATCTGGAGCTCCTGCTGCTGGATGAGAAAATGATGATGGTCAGTACAGACCCAGCCCAGTCCCCATCCCTGAATAACAGCCTGGCCAGCAACCAGATTCTCTCCTACTCCCTCAGCCCTCCAGTGGATGGGCGTGAGGGAGGGCAGCAGATCTGTCGCCTGCCAGACACGCCCCCCAGCCCACAGGGAGGCACTGCTCCGTGCCACATGGACAAGGAGGACTTGAGGTGCCACCTGGCACAGCGTGCAGGGCAGCCCAGCACTGTCCTGGCCCAGCCCCCTGTCCTGCTCTGGGAGCAGCCCCTCAGTGCTGTGCCAGGGCTGCTCCCAGAGCTGGCTGAGCAGGAAGAGCTGTCTAGTGGCTCTCAGTGGAGACCAGCTGGGGAGGAGACTGTGCTCCACTCCTTCCAGCCAGTACAGGGCACCCCATGGCACAGGGCCCCCAGCTCAGCCCCGGGAGCTCCCTGCCTGCAGGAGCCACCTGGGGCCCAGCAGCAGCAGGGGGACTTTTCAGCTGTGCAGCCCCTCCAAGAGGATGCCCACCAGTCCTTCTCCCTGCCCAGCCAGTGCCAGAACCATGTGGCACCACCCAGCCAACCGAAGCACCATCACTTGCTGATGAATGGGGTATGTGGCCACAGCCCCAGCTCTTCTCCACACTCCAGCCCATGGCAGGACTATGTTTGCTTGCTCCTGCGGTCTCCAGCTCAGCCTGGCATTTATGGCCTCAGCAAAGACGTCATCTCTCAGCCCCAGGACTGTCTGGGCCCCAGGCCTGGCGTGCCCCCACAGCATTTTAACCTGAATGGATTATGCAGCATGGATGCTGCCAGCACTGGGGACTCTTGGGAAGAGATGGCTCCATACCCCAGGCTTTTTCCCCCTTTCTGCCAGCTTCATCCTGAAAAGCAGCTGAGCCCCGTTCTTTCCATGCCCCAGCACTCTTCCCCCAGCTCAGCTGCAGGGCACTTGGGGAGCGTCGGCAGCCCTCTGGAGACACTGAATTCCTATGGGACACATGGCTCTGCGCGGAGCCAGGAGGGCAGGCACTGGGTAAGGGCCTCGCTCCAGTCTGGGGCTCCGTGTTTTCTGTGCTGGGAATCTGTCCAGCCAGTGCTAATAACCCCCTGCAAAGCGCCTCACCACTGTTCTCTCTCTCTCCTAGCCCCGCAGCAGCTGTGGTTTGCCCAGCTCTCCCGTGGGACTGCCCCAAGACCATCCAGTGCTGGGGGGAAGCCTGGCCCTGCCCTGCCAGCCTCAGCCCCAAGCAGGAGTGCTGCCAGATCCCACTCACGCCTCCAGGGGGGACTTCTGTCTCTAGGAGAGACAGGAATGGACAAAACAGGACTTTTCCCTGGGGAAGGAGCTACCTTCAAGCTGCGGATAACAAACCTTCCCCACTGCCGTGCACATCCTGCCAGTGCTATTGATAGTGGTTACTTTGGCTCACCTGGAGATTTTTTCTCAACTTCCCACCATCCTGCTCCCTGTGCTGTTCCTGTGTTGGTGTCCCTGGCGTGGGGAGGGACACCAGCAGGCAGCAGGGCTGGAGGACAGGTTTCCCAGGGTACTGGAGCAGGCTGAGCTGTGGTTGCAGGTCATCCCGTGAGTGCAACCCAAGCTTCACCAAAGCTTTGTATTTGCATGCATGATCCACCATGGATATCAGCCTCACGAAAGCCTGTCCTAAAGAAAGAGACAGAAAATGTTTTCACCTCTGGTATTAAACTTCCTGCCATCCCAGCCAGACACCTGTGGCCATGTTGTACAGATATTGCCTGTTTTATAAGGAAAATGAGCCCTGTGTGGTGTTCTTGTGTTGCTCTGGTCCTTCCCCACCCCAGCTTTCCCTGTGTCCCAGGTGTTCTCAGTGTTTGGGATCCAGGTTAGAGCTCCTGAAGCAAACACCCTGGGCTTTGCTGTACTGTGCAAGATGTGATGAGATTGGCTGCTAAACTGGTTTTCTCTGGGTACTGGCCTCTCAGGTACCCCCAGACTTCAAGTCTCAAAGTTTTCAGTTAAAAACCAGAAATTTCAATAAGATAAAATAAGTATAATGCTACATAATTTTAAGTAGTGAGAGAGTGATATTTTCCCACAGAAAAAAAAAAAAACAACCCACAGCCCATATGTGTGTATATAATATGAGTTGACAGATTTATTTTTATGCCACTCCAGTGGAAGGAAAAAGCAACCTCTTACCATCCCAAACAGTATCCTGTGGAATTGGATGAAAAGGTTCTTGAAAGATCAGAAACACAGTGACCCTTTAAGAAACCTGACAAAGCTCATCCCTCCTCCTGCTTGCCCAGCTTTGGATTCATGTGAATTCCTATTGGTTTTGTTTCAATAAATGGTTTTGGAGCTTCTCCCTGATGTTTCCCTTGCTGGTTTTGTCTCTTCCCAATGCAAAGCGTGTCAGGGTTTGCTGGCTGCAGCATTGGAGCGCGGGCCTTGCCACCTGAGACACAATCGGTTGGATTGGAAGGGATTCTAAGGAGCACTTGGAGCCTTTGGGATGCACACAGTCCACCTGCTAGCTCCTGCCATGGATGTTTGAAAGGGATTGAGAAATCTGACAGAGAAGGGTAGGTGTATAAAAAAAGTACAATATATTATAGTAATATATAACATATATGTATGTAAAGTTGCATGTAGATATATTGAAATATATAGTATGTATTTATAAAATGTCTCTATTTAAATATGTAATAGAAAACATCTTTTAAGACATATGAGCTGATTCTTTTCCCCTGCACTGTTGTTTTTCAACTTGGAAACTAGAAAAAACACAGGCTTGTTTGCTCTGAATGTTGAATTTTCCAACATTCCCACCCCTACGTGGCACCTGCTCTTCCTTAGCGAAACAAGGCAGTTTTGTAACATTTCTGAATTTTTGACAGAGATATGCTGAGAGTGTGTGCTCTTTTATGGTTTCTGTGCCCTATTCTGATTTTTCCTCCCTGTTCCTTCAGAGGAGTTGGCTCTGGGCAGCACCACCTGTGCTGAGGGGGATGGATGGATGGGACCAGAGCATCCCTGGGGCCACAGCTTGGTGACTTCCAACTGAGTCCCAGATGCTAAGCACAACCTGACCACTGCCAAACTGTCTCCTTGAGCCAGGTCCTGGATGTGCAGGCAACCATTCCATGACCAGCTGCCCTGATGGGTTTCTCCTCTTCCTTGCCGTGCATCTCCACAGTACCACAAGCTTTCCTGCAGCCCAGGTAGCCTCAGGAAGACTGCCGCCCTGCTGGCTGTGTCACCACGGCTCTGTGTTTTAGTGAGCACAGTGTGGATTTGTTCAGCACTGTGTCTGTGAGGCCTGTGGAGCACAAGCCATCGTTTCTGTGGAGGGAGGTGCTCTCTGCTCCCAAAGCAGGCTGGCACATCCATAATTCATTCCCATCCTCATGGCAGCTGCTGCCTGTCTTCCCCTGGGCCTCATGGCATTGATTCTTGACACACTAGGCTGGCCCAGGGAGCCTGGCTGAAGAAAAAACTTCTGCAGCATGGGAGCTGCCTCTGTTCAACACCCCAGCAGTGTTGAACTGCAGCCTGCCCTGAGATGTGGTGGTAAGAAAGGGGAGTTGGGCAGCTGTGCATTTGTGCTCTGGTTTGCACATTGGGAGGGAGCATGGTCCCATAGGGCAGATTAATTCCTGAGAGCTGGATGAGGCCCAGGAAAGTGTGAGACATACAGAATCATAGAACATCCTGAGTTGGAAGGATCACTGAAGTCCTGGCCCTGCACAGGACAGCTCAGAGAATCCCATGGTGTGCTTGGGTTTGGGGATGTTTGTGTAGCTGTAGGCTCAGCTCCATGCAGGAAAGGGCAGAAGGAGCTGTAGCGCTCCTTGCAGCAGGGTAAGATGCACGTATGGAGGGGCAGGAGGGGGAGAGCAGAAGGCATTTATCCTTGGCCTCTTTTCCCTTTCCCTTCCTGCCTGCTGTGTTCCCAAATGCCAGCCAGGATAAGAACCTGTGAGACGCAGCCTGCAGTTAAACGGGGCTCCTGTCTTGAGCCAGCTAGGAGAAGTGACATCTGATACTGGCTGCATCTGTGAGGCTGAAAGCACCAGTCCCCAGCTGGCATCACGGAGGCCAGGATGTCTCCCTGGGCAGCAGAGAGCAAGGTAAATATTTATCTAGAAACGCAGCCTGGTGGTTGCCCACACCACCTCCGTACACCATCCATTATAGATGAGGGCAGGAGACGTGGGCAGTAGAGCAGAACATGCTGTGATGGCTCCTGCTTTAAAGAGAGGTGAAGGAGCATGTGGGGAGGTGGTGTTTGTTCACACCCAGCCCGTGTTTGCTGGCTGCTCCTCAGTACCAGAGCCGTGCTGAGTTCCTGCTCTGGGCCAGATGAGAGCTATGGACAGGTACTGCAGCCTGGCTGGGGTTACCTGGGACAGCAACTGTGGAGTTAACCAGTGTGTTACTGAAGAATAGCTGAGACACTTTTCTCCTCAGTTTAAATAATTATAAAAAAACAATTTGGGCAAATCATAAAGTCTCTTAATAGGGGAGCACTTCAAAACATCACTATTGGAATTCCTACTGCAGAGTTGAGTGGCCAGCCATCTGTACAACCTTCTGTGCCCATGGCTTTCAAGTACAATGGACTTTGGATAGCAGTCATCTGCCCAGAAAAATATATCTGTGTATCTTTTGGTAAGTCCAAAGACTTTCCAAGCCTGGCTGGAAAGATCGAACGATGAACCACATCAACCATCATCCTGGGGTGAAGGACCAGCACATAGCTAGCAGGTACTTTGGAATAATGGCGTTGCTGTTGGTGGTGTTAGCATCATCATCATCATCATCATAACTTGTTATCATTGTTGTTTTCTGGACCTAGGAGAGTTTGATATGAATGGGCTGAAACTTTCTGTGTTGTTTGATAAATGTGTGTGCCTCAAAAAATAATCTCAAATCTAATGTGAAATCTCAGACTCACAGAATGGTTTAGGTTGGAACCTTAAGGCTCATCCTGCTCCCACCCCCTCCCATGACAGGGACACCTTCCACTATCCCAGGGTGCTCCAAGCCCCAGTGTCCAACCCGGCCTTGGACACTGCTGGGGTTCCAGGGGCAGCCACAGCTTCTCTGGGCATCCTGTGCCAGGGTCTCCCCACCCTCACAAGGAACAATTCCTTCCCAATATCCCATCTAACCCTGCCCTCTGGCAGTGAGAAGCCATTCCCCCTTGTCCTGTAACTCCAGGCCCTTCTCCAAAGTCCCTCTCCAGCTCTCTTGGAGCCTTTTTAGGCACTGCACAGCTTTAAAAGAAATTTAAATTTCTTTTAATTTTAAATTTAAATTATAAATAATTTTATTTATATTTTAGCTCCCATTTAGTTATTTTACACTGAAACTTACTTCCGTTTCCTTGATGGGTTTAGAAAGGTTTATATTTTATATTCCTTACCTTCTTCTGACATATCCCTGCCCCTTCTCCTGACACAGGGGCTGATGCTCTGCAGCTGTGAGGACTCCTGACCTTGCTAACAGATGTACCATTGTTACAACATTGCTGACGTCTCCCAGATGTCTTTCCACTGAGCAGAGGAGTGTTCCAGGGCTGTTTGGTGTCATGGTGTCCCATCTCTGCTTTCAATTTTGCCATCCTTCCCAATCCTTAATTCCCATTTTCCTGGCCAGCTGTGGCTGCTAAACCCTCAAGTAGTTGCTAAACTCTCAAATGCATCTAGGAAGATTTCCAAGCTGAACAGGTGGACCAAGTGTCACATCTACCTTGCACAGTGCTCTGTACTAGTGCTGGGTTCCAGCCCCAGCTGTTGCAGCCATTTCCGGTGGGTTTGGCTCTCCAGAGGAGGAAATGTCTTTTTCAAGCTTGCCCAAGAATAGTTTGCACCTCTGAGCTTGCTGCCTTCCTCACAGGATGTTTCATGCCAGAAACCCCCTTGGCTTGAGTTTGAAATACCTTCAACGTCAAAAATCCCAGCCTAGGCTGATGGTGGCCTGGCCACACCAGGGGAAGGGAGCCCATTAGCTCCTTGGCCCTCTACACTATCAATAGCTGGGATTACTCTGCAGAGAGCAGAGCCTGGCAGGGAAGGATCAGACAAACAACCAGTGGGAGTTCTGCACACACTGTGGAGGAGCTCAAAGGTAGATTGAGCTGGGCATGGAGAGAGGTCCTAGGGACTGCCTGCAGAACAGCCCCTGTGAGAGAGGGGAAGCTCAGCCTTCTCTTTCCCCTCAGCAGGACTGAAGTTTCTGCAGCAAAGGAGGCTTTGAAGAAACATGGAAGGGAGGCCAGGCAAGGCTGTGGCAAGCTGGGAGAGGAACAGGCTGAGCATTATCCATACTGGCTGTGCTCCCATGGAGGTAATCTCATAGTTATTTTAGTCTCCAGCTGAGATGCAGCTCTGATCCCAGCTTTTCCAATATCCTGCCAAGCCCAGGCTCCAAATTTGCCCTTGCTGGCTCCGAGCAAGGCGGGACCACGTGGTGAGAACCTGCCAGCATCAATTGAAGGGAAAGACCTTTACACTGCTCCCTTTCTGTGCCTTGCTGCCCATTTTGGGGCTCCTGGGAAGGGGCTCTAAACCTTGGGCTTGGTTGTTTGATTTGGGGTTCCCCCCCTCCATAATATGCAGATTTATAGACAAAACTGGAGCATTTGGATCCATGCCTCCCTCTGCTGAGAAGTTCCTTGCTCCCTAAAACCATCCCATAAAAACATGGGAACTCTCTCTCCTGGGAGATGCTTGGTTTGGGTCTGTGTCCTGGAAATAGAGGAGGAGGCTACCAAGAAACTTTAACCTGAGCTCCTCCCTGTTCATCAGCAGGGCTGGCTGCTCCTCCAGCAGTATTTCTGTAGCATCATTGGGTCTGTAGTAAATTCAATAAGAATCATATCAATAAGAATCATATCAGATAAAGGATCATATCTCCTGGACACACTGGCTACTTGCTCTGTGCGGTTTCAACCTCCCTGATAACCTCAGGAATGCTCCTCCAGCAGCAAGGCTGGGCTGAATCAGCTGCTGGTCCTCATACCCACAAGGATTTGAGCCCTTGCCCAGTTTCAAGTGGACAGTGCTTTGCTTTGGTGAGTTCTCAGAGCTGGATCAACTGACACTCTTCAGAGTTTGGTTTGCTTCTTTGTTTTTAGGATGGAAAGGGAAAACCCAGCTGGTTTGGGGGAAAATGGAGGATGGAAAGGCCCTGGTTTAAAGCAAGCTTTGCTTTCCTAGACAGGTTGTTTTAGGAAGTCTCCACATGCCTTGAAATAGATTAAGTGTGGCTCCAGGGGCCATTGTGGAGAGTGAGCACTGTAAAAATGCAGATTTCAGGGAAAGCCTTATGCATTGTGACAATCTAAAGTACCCCCGAAGGGCATTCGCTCAGGCAGAAACACACTTTATTTGGAGCACATTATGAATGAGACAGGGGAACAATTTGTTTGCTGGAGATGGGCAGAGGATCAATTAAGCAGAGCAGAGGGCACAGAGCAAGTCAGTTTGCAGAAGGGCAAAACACAGAGGTGGCTACATCCTGTCTGGCTTCTGGGTGTTCACTCTGCTGGGATGGAGATGGGGAGCCCGAGTGCCTGTGGCATCCCTGGAGGAGGAGATTTGCCTGCCCTGAGGAAGAGACTCAGTGTGGCATGTTCTGGGCACTCTTACAGAGTCATTGGGTATCCCCTTGGCTCTGCTCTTCCTCCTGGTTATCCTGATCATCAGGGCTGGGAACATTTCCCAGTGTGTTGGGACAGTTGCTGGGACTCAGCTGTGCAACTCTGGGATCAGCTCTCCAGGTGCTCACTTGGCTGCATAGAAATACTGGGAAACCCAACCCTGAGCATTTTTGGAAACAGAAAAAGGAATGATGCCAAGTCCACTTGTGGTTTTTGGGTCAAAGGGGAGGGCTGACTACTTTGAATTGAATTTATCTTCTTTTTGAAGGGAAGGGACTTTGCTTAGGTAGAAGGTAAAGTGCTCAGAACTACAGGGCCTACTGAAAGTGGTTGGGGAAAAAGAGCAAGATGGAAGTCTTAAAACTCCTTAGGTGTGCATGTTTTTGTGCTCCATGGGATGTGCATGAGTTAACATCACGACCGTGAAGACCACGTATGTCCTTCTGAACTTCAAATTTCATAACCTCAAAGTGTATCCTTAATGACCAAAAGCATCCTTCTGAATTTTGCAAAACCATGAATCCTGCTGAGTGCTCATAAGTTAATTGGAATATGAGAAAATAATTTTTCTGTCCAGTGGGTGGTGGGCAACCTAGAATAGCCATGGGGCTCTTTGTGGACACAGTTTGGTGGCAGGCTCGGCAGTGCTGGGGGAATGGTTGTGCTCAAGGATCTCAGAGGGCTTTTCCAACCTTAGTGATTCCCTGATTCTGTGATTCTACTGCCATCCTGTGTCACTTGGTGTAGGCTCTGTAACAAGCATAGCCATTCTGCTGTTCCTTATCTTTAAGGATCTGTCCAGAGGGAACTGAGGGTTTCATTCAACACAAAGAGATCCCTGTTTCCCCCTGTGGCACCAGCCCCTAGCAAGAAGCTGCTCACAGTTCTGGGCAAGAGAGTGGGATTTTTGTAAAAGGACAGCTCTTCCCACTCCCTGGGAGTGCAGGTCCCAGAGTAGGTCCTTCCATTGATGAAAACATAACCATCATATTATGCTTTATTCTGTGTTTGCTTTGGCCACACTGAGATTTCAGTCCCTAAAATTCCTGCTGTCTCCCACATTGGCCGAGTATGCCCAGCCCCAGTAACTGTCCCACAAGCTTCCCTTCCATCCTGGCCCCTGTGTGGTTGGAAGCAGAGACCCACAGGCTTCAGCTGGAATCACAGAGGGCAGCACAGCAGCTTCGTGCAGCCTTCCCTGTGGGAGCCACCCGACTAATGAGTTGTGACACGGGCAAGTCTCTCTGTTTGCAGTAAACCCTGGGCAAGCCTCTGCCAGAGGCAATTCCAGACTCTGGGGTTTGTGGATAACCTTGTCAGCAGGCTGGTTGTTCTGCTTGTTTGGGTTTTGTCACTGTCTGTCCTGACACACGGTGACGCTGACAGCAGTGATGCTAGACGCACCTGCGAGGAGTGTGGGGGAGATGGATGTATCTCACCACCCTCGCAGCAAAGAATCTCTTCCTAATACCTGATCCAAACCTGCCCTCTGTCACGTGGGAGAGCTGCTGGGATTTCATGGGAATGAGTAGTTTTGGTGTGTCTGAACAAAAAAAAGGGCATTTCTGGAGGTGGCGGGTGCATTCCGTCTCTGTCTTTGCCTTATCTCAGATGGTCTCTAAGGTCTGCTCCAACCCTAACCATTCCATGATTCTGAGGTCCCTTTAGCAGGGAAAATTCTGATTTGCAGACAACATTTAGCTCTCTATATTTGGAACATGTGTATATTATACGCAGGACTGGCAGGGCTAGCCAACGTTTTCCTTTAAAAAACTAAAGCAGAGAGGAAACTGGGTTTCAAGTGCAATGAATGTTCATTTGAATGTTTGTTGTTTCCAGGAAAAATGCTGGCATTTCCATCAAAATAGCCATTTAAAATGTGCTTTGTATTGCAAAGGAAGCTGGGGTTTCTATGAAGAATTAGGTATTTATTTATGATATCTTCTAGGTCCCGTGTTCTAAACATGCAATTTTCTCAAGCTGCAGTTGAAGTCCTTCATGGGTTTTTAATCCTTTGTTTCTGCAGAAGTGGTTTTCTTCTCCCAATTCACACAAGGTCCCAAAGCTCTTCCTGTGATTCCCTTATACTGTTTCCTGGAGATCATTTTGTACTACATGTGTTTGAAATCCCCAGGAATGTATTGTTCCACCTTAGCAGTTAGAACTGCATGGGGAGTCCGTGGTGTACCCACATAATCTCTCATACTCCATTAAATATGTGCAGGGGGCTAAGAGTGGCACGAGCGTTTGCTACTCATTGGTTTTTCCCCATGAGCTTTTGCTCTGAGGCACAGTTCCCTCAGCCCCAAGATCTGCCATTTCCCTGGGAGCGCAGTCAAATCTCCAGGGTAAAATGCCACACACGTGGTTTGGTCGGAAAATCTCACTAAAGGCATCGCCTTCACTGGGGAGGGCTGTTAATTTATTTGATAGCACCTACCCCTCTGTTCAGGAATAGCCAAATTCTCCCTGATGTTGCTCTGGAAGAGCCTCTAACAAAGGCTATTCTGATGCTTCCCAGAGCAACACCAGAGGGAGGAAGAAAGCTTAGTATGTATTTAGATAACTCACCCCCAGCCACAATCCCTTGGCTGAGCTAGAGCTCGGCATTCCCACCACATGGCTCAGTCACTGGAGATCCAGGGCTCAGCTTCAGTAGCTGGGGCTGAGTAGGCACCCCAGTGGAGGGGCTGGTCAGGGTCACCAAGGTTTATTAGTGCCCTCGGGGCCCTGACAGGAATGAGGAGAGACTCCTTGACAGAAGTTTTGGGATTAGCAGCTCCATAACTGGAAGCTTTGGGTGAGGAGGGAGGACTGTGAGGTGAGATATGAACTGATCTGTTCCGCAGGGAACAAAGAGGAGCTGGCGAGTTTGGATGTTCAGCCTGTCACTTCACTGGAGAAGTTGCTTCTGCTTTTCCAAAAATGCACTCTTGAAAAGCTTTCCAAATTGGGCAGCCAAGAGCAAAGCCACCCAGAGCCACCAGTTGCTTTGGAAAGCTGGCACTGTAGTGTAAAATGCTGCACTCACCTGTCAAGTCACACTGGGCAGTAAAAGATGCTCCCTGGAGCTGCTGTTTGTGCATGGTCCTATGTGCTCATGTGGGTTTCCTCAGTTACTCTTGCATTGCCCTTATGACCTTTGCTATTAATTACTGAAAAAAGGAAAAGCCTGATTATGTCAGGACAGAGAGGTGAAGGAGAACTCTAAGTTGCACAAAGCCCTTCTCCCTTCTCTTGAAGGCAGACTGTAAAGACTAGGTGGCCTTTCCCAAGCTTCCATGTCTTCCTTATATCTGTAGTTGAGGAGAACCTTAAAAAGTGAATATAAGAGAACACGGCCCTCTTGGAAAGAAGGGAATGACGTGAACCATTCATGGCATCTCCCTCTGATTTGATGTGACAGCAGAGCACTCTAGGCACTGTCTCACAAAACCAAGTATAGGTAAAATGTCTGCTTCCATCTCCCCAGCTTGTCCCCTCCAACTACAGTTGAGATATATCTGCAATTCACCGTGTCATGTCCAGCAGAAGGGTCTGTTCTCAAAAGTATCTAAGACTTCTGGAAATGAACTTCAGTAATGGCTCAAAAAGTGAAAACTCAGCTCTTCTGCCTGCTCATTTCAGGCTGGCAAGTCAAGAGAAAGCCATGGTGGCCAACGCTGCAGAAGCCTTTTGCCAAAGCACGGGCAATCGTGCCCACAGTCTCCCCCCGTCTGCCATTCCGCTTGGTGTGGATGCCGCGTTGAGCAGGTGCCAGCGTTTGGGGTGCTGCTGTTCCCGAGCCCACGCTGGTGCTCTTTCGGTGGGGTCCAGAGAGGCCTGCGCAGCAGTGACTGCACAGCCCTGCTCGAGGAGACATGGGCCGCTCTCCCCATGGTGGCAGCAGCTCTGTGGGCCCAGAGCTCTGTGTCAGGGCGGCCTCGGTCACGGCACCGTGGTGGCCTGGGCAGCCGCGAGGGCCCGGGGGGGCCGCCAGCCCTGCCTCTGCCCCCTGCCCCTTATTGGCAGCAGCCAGTGGCCGTGCCCTGGCAGCGCCACCTTGCCCTCCCTGTCCCCAGCCAGCCCAGCCTGGGCACCTCGGGGGTGCCCCCACCCTCCTGCCGGGGTGGTGTCCTGGCATCGAGGGCTTCTGCCACAGGCCTGGGAGACACTATGGGGAAGTGCCAGAACAGCTGGCTGTCAGGAACAAGGCGGCTGCTGCTTGTAGCCTCTGCCATCCAATTGCTCAGGGCTTCCCACCACCCTGGCTCTTCAGGGGCCTCCTGTCCCTTTGTAGCCTCTTGCCACCCACTCCTTCACACATCCTCCTTGTTCCTTCCTACTGCCTTGTCCCATCAGGGCTTCTGCAGCACCTCATCACTTCATGGCCCCATCTCCTCAGGGTCTCCCCCAGCCCGGCCAACCTGCCTGGCAGCAGCGCCAGAGCAGGCCAACAGGAGCTCCAGAGGAGCCCCATCAAGAGGTACCTTGGAGCCCTCAGCAATCCAGGCAGCAACACACGGGCAGGAATACACAGATGGCGCTTCCTGCCAGGGACAGGGCTCGTGGCCATCTCCAGGCACCGGTCTCGCAGGGATCCCCGCAGCTCCGGCCCCTGCCCACCCGCTCTGTCAGCAGCACAAAGGCTTCAGCAGAGCCACCAAAGGCCAAGGGGCTTCTGGCCATTTTCCCTGCAACACTGCATGCCTGGGCAGCTTGCTCAGTGCAAGCACCCTTTTCCACCTATTCCTCCATGCCCTGCAGACCCTGGGCAACAAAAGAAAGATCCTGGACCTCTGTGCATGACAACAGTGATTTCATATTTCCATGCTGAGATGAGGTCTTCCCTGCAGGCTCAGGTGGCCTGAGCAGACAGAGCTCCTGGGATTAGTTGTTCATAGACTTCCACAAGCTGCCCCACTTCCTACCCCCCACCCTCCTGCAAGTGGTCTTGCACCTTCTGAAACCTGAAGAATACGGAGCTCTCTGTGTAGCTCTTAAGAGTTGCAGAGTTTGAAGTGCCAAGCTCGAGATGGCAGGGCTGATGTCACCAGTCAGGTCCTGAAGAGCTAAAACAGAGAGGAACAGAGCCACGGTCAGAGCCCAGGTCTGTGGGGAGCCGAGGAGAGCCCCGTACGAGGGTCATTCCAGCCCACTCTTGCCATGACCAGGAGGGAGCAGGGACCAATGGGATCAGCCCGAAGCTGCTGGCCACGAATGCCCCACGCGTCCCTGAAATCTCTGTGTGCTCTGCCCGGGCCAGCCCTCGTCCGCACAGGGAGCAGAGCCCTCCGCAGCCGGGGCAGGGCTTGCAGCTCCCCCTGCCAGCCCCCGCTGACAGCCCTCACCCTTGTAGATGAGCTGGGTCTCTTCCTGCTGCTTCCTCAAGTACCGCCCTGCGACCCCTAGGAACACAGAGCCTGTGATGGATCCTGGGCCTGGGCCTGGGCCTGCTGTGGCAGGACAGGGAGGGACCCCGGGCTCGTGGCTCACCGATGAACCTGATGGCCGCCTCTCGCAGGGGCTCCTGTGGGCTCTCCAGGTAGGGCAGGGCCCGGCGCAGGTGCTCGGCCGCTCCGCTCCTGTCCTCTGCCAGCTGGAGAGAGCGGCAGGAGGGAAGGGTTGGCGCGGGCTCGGCCCCTCGGCCGGCCGCTCCCTGCGCCCAGCCCCGGCCTCCCCTGCCCGCACAGCCCTGAGGCCCGGCCAGCAGCCGGGGCTCCATCGGCTCCCGGCTCGGGCCCACAGGAGCCTGGAGAAGAGCCCGCACGGCCTCCGGGTGCAGCACCGGGCAGGGGCACAGCTGCCAGCCCCGCACACTGAGCATTGCGCTCAGGGGGCTTCTCCAGGCTGAGGATGGGGCTTCCAGGCCGTCCTTACCAGGCGCTCGCCAAACTTCCATAGCTGCTCCTTCTTCACCACCTGCTTCAGACGCCTCCTCTTCAGGAACTTGACCGCACAGAGCAGCGTTTCTCGAGAGGCCTGGAGAGCAGCAGAGACCCGAAGATGCCCCACAGCCCAGGGTGCAGGACCCCTGTCTCTCTGCCAAGGCCTGCAGGAGGCTGCAGCCCGCCAGGCGCCAGGGCAGGAGGCAGCCCAGCCCCCTCCCAGGGGGACACCAGCAGCCCATGAGCCCTCACCTCTGCCACACGCTGAATCTCATCATGGCAGTGGAAAAAGAGTGAGAGAAGGCTCTTGTTCACATGTTTCTTCAGAGGCTTTTTTCCCTTGTCCATTACTAGCTCCATCACCTCTCGGAAGAGGCAAATGGAGAGCAGCTGTGCGTGGCTGTTGTCCTGTTGGAAAGGAAGAGGAAAAGAACCAGCAATGGTTTCTCTGGGCCCACTTGGGCACAGGCCTGAAAATCCACAGGGCACAAAGTGTCTTGGCAGCACCCAGTGACGGTGGCTGGGGGCACAGAGCCTTACACGGTCAAAGAGTGGCTGTAGCGCCTCAGCCAGCTGCAGGGCAGTGGGACTGGATATTAGGGTGCCTCGGTCCTGGAGCTCATTCAGGAAGACAGAGAGGATCAATGCAATGACCTCTCCATCTGCATCCTGCAGTAGGCCCATGAGGCTCTGTGTCAGACTCCGGATGCCTTCGGCCTGTGTGGTACACAATGCTGCACTGTGAAACCATGAACTGTAGAATCATAGGATATCCTGAGGTGGAAGGGACCCACCAGGATCATCCAGTCCAACCCCTGGCCCTGCACAGACAATCCCAGCCTGTGCCTGAAAGTGCTGTCCAAACACTCTCAGAGCTCTGGTAGCCTCGGGGCCGTGCCCATTCCCTGGGGAGCCTGTTCAGTGCCCCAGCACCTTCTGGGGGAAGAACCTTTGTCTAATATCCAGCCTCAACCTCTCCTGACACAGCTCCAGCTGTTCCCTCGAGTGCTGTCATTGGTCACCAGAGAACAGAGATTTGTGCTGCCCTTCCACTTCCCTTGCAAGGAAGCTGCAGATTGCAGTGAGGTCTCCCCTCAGTCTCCTCCAGGCAGAACAAGTCAAGTGCGCTCAGCCACGCCTCCTATGGCTTCCCCTCTAGACCCTTCACTATTTTCATATCCTTTGGACAATCTCTAATAGTTTCATGGGTTTTTTACATTATGATGCCCAAAATTGCACACAGCACTTGAGGAGAGGCCACGCCAGCCCAGAGCAGAGCAGGACATTCCCATCCGTTGCCCAGGGGGTGATGCTGTGCCTGATGCATCCCAGGTATCCCTCCTGGCTGCCAGGGCACTGCTGACTCCTACTCGCCATCACAGGATGCCCACAGGTCTCTTTCCACAGCACAGCTCTCCAGTCTCTCATTCCCTGCTCTAGCCACACAGCCAGGCTGCCCATGCCAGGTGCAGCATCTGGCACCAGACCTTGTTCAACTTCATATGGTTGGTGATTGTGCAACCCGCAAATCTGTCTCTACAGGGCCTCTGCCCTGAAGGGAGTCTACAGCTCTTCCCAATGTAGTATCGTCAGCAAACTTACTTAGTATTTCTTCAAGTGCTGTGTCCAAGTCATTTATGAATGGCTGTACCATCAATACCACTCTGGCGCTGCAACCCCACCCTGCTGCCGCAGGCCGTAGAGACCAAAGGCCTGTCGTGAAGCACTTGGGCGGCTGAACTGGGAGACAGGAGAGCTGGGAGCAGCTGCCCCAGCGCCCGAAGCCCAGCCAAGCCCAAGCAACTACGTTCCCCAGCCCCAAGCTAGCTTCAGCCACTGCCTCCTTCTCACCATCGAGGGATCTTTGCTAAGAACCACAAGGCCTCTGAGTGCCAAGCGACGCTTTTCCCTGGATTTGCTCTGCAGGCGCCTTGAAATGATCTCCAGGGCACTGTCACTCCATTCTCTCATGTCAGGGCACTCGAGGACCTGAAAGGCACAGGGCAGTGACAGAGGACCCAGCCGGCAGGAGCCTGGAACCGCACAGGGCTGGGCCCAGGCAGCAGCACAGAGCGCTGGCACCGTCCCAGGCAGCTGCGGCTACGAGAGGGCAGAGCGCTGGGAGGCAGCTCAGCGAGGCAGTGCTGGCCTTCAGGCTCACCTCCACAAGGAATGCCAGGGCGGGCAGATCCCAGCGTGGCTTCTGTGTGCTGAGCAGCCCCAGCAGGCGGAGTGCAATGCAGGAACACAAGGGGTTCGAGGTACGGTGCATCTCCCTGGAAGGCAGAAAAAGGCACCCAGACCCTGAGCCAGCGGGAGCAAACATCTCCCAGGACTGTCTCACACAGTTCTTGTCTTTCCCCATCACCCTGCAAGGAGTCCTTTGGGAGGCGGCTGCTCTTGGGCACCCTCCTCTCCCAGCCTTTTCCAGTCTGCTTGGCCATCCCTGGGTGACAGGGCTCTCTGGCCCATGACCACGGGGACTGTCTGGGGCACCCCAGGCAAAGGGCACAAATGTCAGAGGCAGCGGGGAGAAGGGGGTCTCACCTGGCCAGCAGACCCACGGCATAGTGGTGGGTGTTAGCACAGAGCAGTGTGTCCCAGACACACCTGCGTTCCATTGCCATCAGTAAATCCAGACACCTCAGATGGCGGAGCAGTGCCCTCACAGTCTGCACTGCAAACCTGTGTGCAGAGCAAAGCTCAGGTCACACTGGGAGTGCTGGCACCTGCCCTGGGGACGTGGGAGAAATGGGATGGAGCACCTGTTGGGGCTGGTGGGAAGGCTGAGTTGCTCCTGGCATCCCTTCCAGAAGGTGTCGACCGCCTCTGACATATCTAATGTGCTGACAAAAACTTGGAAGAGCAGAGCCACAAGAAGGCGGGGAGAATATTCCATAAATGATGCTGGGCACCAGGGCAGGCGGAGAATCTCCCGAACCACCCTGGTTGCCTGCAAAGGACAAAGCGCCCCGAGACAGCGCTCAGTGCCGGGGTGTCCGTGTGGCAGGGCCCGAGCGTGGCAGGGAGAGGCCCGGAGAGACGCAGGGGGAGCAGCGGGCCTGGTGCCCCTGAAGCTGCCCCTAGGCCAGGATTCAGGCCAGCGCCTGAGGCAGGGAGGTGCAGTGAGGGAAGGAGGAAGGAGAGCTGCTGGAGAGGCGGCCTTGGGGCCAGCAAAGCCAGTTGCAGAAACTCACAGCCAGGGCAAAGACTCTTGTTTTGTCCCCATCGGAGGTGGACACTCTGTGCAATGGCCAGTCCTCCAGCACACAGAGCAGTGTTGGCAGCACCTTGTCCACTGCCATTCCTGATGAGGCTATGGTCCTCCACATGATTGTAGCAGCCCTGTGGGACCAGAGCTGTGTGTCAGGAGGATCTCAGCCACAGCACCATGGCCTGGGAACATGTGGGGGCCCAGGTGACAGAGCCCTGGTGCCCTGAGAGGCAGGGAGGGAGCACGGCAGCAGGCTGGGTGGCTGACATGCCACAGCTGGGAAACAGAGGGCCTGGTGGGTCCTGGAACTCTCTACATGTCTGTCAGACCCCACTGGACTGGCTGTACAGGGTGATGGGCCCTAAGGGCCAGTGAGCCCTGAGGCCACAAGGAAGGCGGCTCCCGTACCTGTCACATGATGGGGCACAGCGCAGGAGGGTGACCGCGACATCAGTGGGGTGTGCCTCAGTCAGCCTCAGGATGTCCATAAAGATCTTGTCATCTGGAGGTGCACTGGACACAAGACTCTGGTGCATGTTCCTCACTAAGTCTGGCACCTGGGGGAGGCACAGGGAGAGCTGGAGAGCTGCCAGAACAGCAACTTCCCCAGCTTCCTCTGAGAAGTGCTTCCCTTTCCACCACACTCTGGTGGCTTCAAAGGCTGAGAGGAGCCCAGTGGACGCAGCTTGAGGAGCCCCCAATTCTTGGGGGAATCCAGCCCTGGCCACAGGCTGCTTACTTCATTTGGGTGGGAAACAACTCTCTCCCCAAAAATATCCAGGTTGGGAGCAGAAGCCTTCATGTTTGCCATGCTCTGAGTGGGTGTGATATCAGTGTTGGCCATGTGGTCAGTGTAATGTCAGGGTTTGCATCCTCCTTCTTCTCCTGGCCATGCTGGAAGGTCTCTCCCTTGTCCCACCGAGATCTGTCCCTAAGGGCACATGGAAAAAAATGGTTAAAGCCTGGGGACAACAAGGAACAAGGCAGCTGCACAGGGCCTCCCTGCAGCACCACCCTGTCCCATTGCCTCCTCTGGACACTGTGGCCACCAGCAGCTGTATTGTGATGTGTTACAAAGGGCCCTGTGACGTTCGACCACATTCCTTCCCACAGTGCCCTCCGTCACAAAGGGCCCTTGCACACAGTGCCACGTGCCCAGGGCCTCCCGGCCAACCTGCCCTGCTGTGGGGCAGCTCCAAAGGACCTCTACAGGAATAAAAGACACACTGGTGTCTCCTGACCCCACTGGGACACACAACTGGCACAGACAATGTTCTTACCTCCATAACCATTGAGGGACATATGGGAGCCCCAAAGGGTGATGATCCTGTACCAAGCAATAAAAAGGATCCACTGCCACTGAGGTTGCCCACAGGCCAGCCCATCTTGGTGTTGTGCCTATGACCTAGGCAGATCTAGTGTTGGTTATTACTGCCTGCTTGTTTGTCCTTGTTGTTGATTGGTACATCTCTTTGTCTCTTTCTCCTGTAGGATGGGAGGCCTGTGTGGAGGTTGCAGTCTGATCCTTTGGGGCAAAAAGAAAACCCTGAAGAAGAGGAGACTGATGGGACACCTCATGGGGGTCTTCATTCTCTCCTCATGGGGAGCAGTGAAGGGACAGTTCCAATCTCTGCTCTCTGACCAGTGACAGCACCCAAGTGAATGCCTGGACACGTGCCAGGGGAGGTTGAGGGTGGATATCAGGAAAAGGTTGTTCCCTCAGAGGGTGGTGGGGCACTGACCAGGCTCCCCAGGGAATGGTCAGAGCCCCAAGGGTGCCAGAGCTCCGGGAGTGTTTGGACAGCGCTGTCAGACACAGGATGGGATGGTTGGGGTGTCTGTGCCAGGCCATCCTCAAAACAACGCATCCCCACAATCCACATTCCTTTGGATGAACGTGATCTCTCCATCAATAAACTCATGTTCATGGCCACTGCCTCTCCAGAAGCAAACTCTGGCTTTTCAGTCTTATTAAAATTCACAGAAAGTTTTGCTGTGAATATTTTTTCCCTTCCTTTTAAATCACGAACGGGCACTCCCCGGTGTGCCTCAGTGCTGGCTCCAGGTGAGCACGGACGGCACTACAGATGCAGCTCGTTAGAGCACGGGCAGCAGGGTGATGATCCCGCTGTGTATTCCGCTGGGGAAAACTCCTATTTTACAGCTTAGGCTGGCTTTCAAACAAACGGGACGTGCTCCGGACCCAGTCCTGACTCCAGACTGTGCTAACGTGGTTGTCTCTGTGAGGATCCCTGGGAAACTCGTCCTTGGAGATGACCACAAACATTCTCCCAGCCAGGGACCTCTGTCTCTGTCCTGCCTATGTGCTGGAAGATCGGCAGAGGGCAGGGCAATCCCACCGAAGGATGGATGAGGACAATTCCCAGGAGCCGGTATCCCACTGCGGTGCCGTTGGTGGCACATACGATGAAGAGGAGGCCAGGGTGCCCAGTCGACCTCCTCCCCAGGGAGGGTGCAGGGAGCTGGGCAGGGTCTCTGGCAGAAGATAGACAAGGTGCCAGTGAAAGTGCTCTTGGAGGTGCCAGAGTTCCTTCTCTCGGCATCCTTTGGAAGACAGGGAGTAAGCTGTCTACCACAGGAGTGTGAGGTCCACCCAGGAAGCAGCAGCTGAGATAAGCTACCTGTTGCACAGGTGCAAGGTCCACCTGGAGACAGAGCCATCAATAAACACACCCTCCCAGAGCTCAGCCGGGACTGAGCTCAGGTGCCTGAAGGATGTGTGGGTCCCCTTAGTGCCCTCAGGGGTCCAGCACTTGGGGCAGCCCAAAGTTTGAGAGGGGAGCAATGAGTGCCTCGGGGGTACAGCTCTGCTTGGGGCTGCTCCCCGGGGTGGGGGCTGAGGGGAGCTGCATGGTGGTGCCCATGACTGGTCTTGACCAGCTCCCTGTAACCTTTTCCTGTGTGGACAGGAGTTTACAGATTCTTTTGGGGGTGACCTCCTGGTTCAGGAAAGGGGAAAGAGCTGGGCACTGTGTTTTTAAAGAGGTTCTGCCAGAGCCCAGAGTACCCCCAACTCTTGGTACTTTTGCTTCTGTGAAATCCCAGGAGCACCTGGGTCATTGAGCTTTGGAAAGGGTCACTGGCTGCCCAAGGCTGACTTGCTCGTGTTCTCCTGGGCACTTGGCTTTCAGGAGTCCTTGGCACTTGGAATGTGAATGTGCACTGAGGGGTCTCATCCCCTGGATGAGATGCTCTTTGCCCTTCCCAGATGATGGGCAGCAGAGAAAAGCCCCAGCTTTCCTATCCAAGAATTGTAGGCAGAGAAATGAAGCAGATGAGCTTCCAGCTGTGCTGCCGGAGTGATGTGCCCGAAAGCAAATTTCTGCCAGGGGCTGGGGGCCAGGCAGAAGTGGAGGAGCTGCACCTTCTGCAGAGGCCTTGGGGAGGGGGAGTGGAAGGCAGAAACATTGTGAACCCACAGCCCAGATCAGCAGCCTCGTTCCTGCAGAAACAGCCATGCTCGTAAATAGCAGGAAGTGGGGAGAAGCAATGAAAAAATAAATAAATCACAGGAGGCAGCTGCCCAAGAGTCCCCAGCCCTGTGGAGCACATTGGGAGAAGAGAGGTGTCCACTGCCCAGCAGGCACCACGAGGGGAGCACAGGGACCTGCAAACCCACCCTCGTGTCTCCTACCTGCTGTATTTGGGGAGAGTTCTGACACCTCGAGTTCTCTTGGGGACAGAACCAGTCCTTCCCCTTCTACATTCAACCCCAGCATGGGAGGGGAGTGGAGAGGGCCCCTTCCTCCCCACCTCCAGCAGACAGCAAGGGCAAAAGTGGAAGAGAGCAGAAAGCCTCCAGGGGCCAAATTTGCACCTTGTTTCGCTGGTGGGGGCTGGGGGGGGTGGGAATTTGGCAGCTCTCTTTCTTTGGAAAGGGTCCAGCTGCCTTAGGAGAGAAATTCCTTGCATAGCTTTGCTGTGAAGAAAGTGCTGACCTGTTCGAGGGCGTTTGCTGAGCAAGTGAAGACGAGCCAAAGGCAGCTTGTAAGTTCTGGAAGAAAATGGCCCAGTTTGCTCATCACCGGGGTTAGGCAGCAGGTCAGGCTCTCTGTGGGAAGCAGTGCCTGGAGACAGTGGCTTTGTGTGCCATAAGGGAGTCCACGAGGGTGTCCCAATGCTCCCTGGCTTCACACACCTCCAGAGAGATGATCCGACAGCAGCACAGAGACTGCTGGTGCAATGAGAGCATCAGAGGTGAGGTGTGAGCTACATCCAGACACTGGGGCCCAGGAAAACCTCACCATTCCCAGGGGTAAGACCCAGAGGACACCTGGAGAGCTGGAATCTCAGGGTGGGGATGAGACAGTGGGTCAGGGAGGGGGTGTTTAGCTATGGTTTGACTCAGAGCACATCTTGGGATGCAAGGGGCTCACACAGGACACTGATCACTGCAATGTCAAAGGGGATTTAAACCAGCAGCAGGTGGCTGGGGGAGAGGGCATGGAGGGACTGGAGTGGGAAATGCATCTCACATTCACGTCTGAAAATGCCAGAAGGAAAACAAACAGTGTAACTGCAATAAATATGGGAGGCATATTCGACCTCTTGCAGTGCCAGGAGAGCAGCCAAGTGCATAACTAAGAGAGCGTCCATTTAGTTTAGATATAAGGCAGCATTTTTTTAGGATGAGGATGGTGGAACACTGGCACAGCTTACCCAGGGAGGTGGTGGATGCTCCATCCCTGGGAACATTTAAGGTCGGGATGGTTTGGGCTCTGAGCAACCTGGTCTAGTGAAAGGTGCCCCCACCCATGAGATGGTGTTTAAATGTCCCTCCCAACACAACCCATTCTGGAATTCATGATTCCATGACTCCATGTTCCTTTGCCTCGACAGCAGAGCAAGGGCAAACCTAAGTGTGCTTCCACATCAACACTAGACACCTGAACAAGCTACTCACAGATTTTAGGGGAGGCTGTAATAAGGGGGCACTTCAACTTGCAGGCTGAAGTGTTGGGGAATAAGATGTAAGGATAAAACTTTTGAATGCAGTACATGGTGCCATTCCCCCAGAAACAGTCTGAGAACCACCAGGAAAAAATGCTACTCTGGATCTACTCTGAAAATGAGGATATCAGTCAAAAAAAAAAACAAAACAAAACAAAACAAAAACCAAAAAACAACAAACCAGGCCAATCCCAGATTAAAAAAAAAATTAAAAAAAAAAAAAAAAAAAAAAAAGTACAAGGAAAAGTGAGGCTGAGGAGTAGAAGGTCTCCCAGAAGAACAGGAAAGCTGAAAGAATGCATCGTCAGATATAAATTGGGAAGCAAGATGACTAGGAGAAAGCTGGAGGCTTGTCCTGCCAAATGTGCTCAAACCAGTGGTGACCAGCTCAGCCAGTCTTCTGCAGGGACTGGGAGGTGGGAAGGGTGCACAGGGATGGGATGGACACAGTGACAGGGCTTTCCCCTGGGGGCATTCACACTCCCACCCATTTTTTTCCCTCAAGGTGGGAAAGGCTCTTAAATTGGAATAGAAATCCTGGTGGGGTTATCCTGGAGGGACAAGATAAATGTCCTGGACAGTTTGGAAGTGGCCAACACCGGGATGGGGACACTGATGGTCAGCAGGAGCATGATGAGGTCCTGTCCTAGGGGAGTATGAGGACTCTCCAGCCTGGGGATCCTCACAGGAGCAATCCTTCCTTGGGGCCACTCCCCCTCCCCAGACGCAAGCCTGTGCATCCTGGCACAGGGAACTGGGGCAGAACCTCAGGGTATCCAGCTGCTGAGGAGCCTGGAGCAGTCCAGTCCTCAGTGGGGAGCTGGGAATTTCCTTTTCCCAGGGAGGAAATAGCTCCTATTTTGAGTCTTGTTGGAGCAAAGGGCATTGATTTATATTTTTTTTTCTCCTTTTTTTTTTTTTTTTTTTTTTTTTTTTTTTTTTTTTTTTTTTTTTTTTTTTTTTTTTTTTTTTTGTTCAATTTTTTCTGTCAAAATTTACCATTCCTCTGCAGAGGAGTGCAGCCTGGGAGAGAAGAGGTGACAGCCTCGAGGCTGCTGGGACAATCCCCAAGGAAGCAGTGGGAACATGCCATGATCTTCCATTTTGGGGCTGTTTCCTCTGTGTTACCTGCACACAGGTGTGTTCCACTACCCACAGCATCCCTAGGGCACTGCTGCTCCTTCATGCAACTGCCACCCTGCACTGTAGCCTGTGTCTTGTCCTCATCCAGCTCCCTGTGAGGCAGAGACAGCCCCTTCAGCGCTGTGCCTGCCGAGGTGACAGGGGTGCTTTCAGGGCTGTCCCCCAAGTGACAACCTGGGCTCAGCCCCATGACTCTCTCCTGGAGGTCCTTGTCTTGCCTGGCTGGATTTCAAAGCTCTCCCTTGAGCAAGCACCTGTCTGGCAATGTAGGAAGGAGGAGGAACACATTCTTTTTCTCCAGTTAAAAATGAACTGCTTTTCAAGTGGTCCCTCTGGAAGGGCTGGTGAGGGGAAGCAGGAATCCAGATGAGTTTCCTTGCTTTGTGGCTGCTGGCCTTGGCTTACACCCAGCAGGGAAGGCGGTCGGTGATGATTTGAATTGAATTGGACTGAAGTGAACTGCATTTTGTGTGGAAAACAGGAAGGGGCACAGTCCATGGAAAGGAGGGAGATCCTGGGAAACCCATCCCAGCCAGGACTTGGAGGCTGTGGATAGCTCCCACTGGCCATAGGAGGGATGTGGGGGAGCTGAAGATGACAGCTGGGGTATTCTAGTGTGGGAGGAGAAGGACTCCTCCCTAGAATGAGCAATTCAGGCATCACAGAAGGTTTTGGGAGCTCTCCCAACCTTCCTAAATTTGGCAGAGGTGAGGAACAGCTCTTGTTACCAGCGAGCCCCAGCCATGCAGAGGGATGGGGGTTTTGGGCAGGATGTGCAATGGGATGGGGGAAAGGGGTGGTCTCTCCATCCTCTCCAATGGATCCCTTGGAAGATTTGGGGGTACTAAACCTGCACCCCGCACCTGGGATGTGGGTGCCCGAGGTCTGAGGTGGCTGCAGAGCTCTGCCTTCCTCCTCTTGCAGTGCTGGCCCACAACTGCAGAGTGAGAAGGGAAACAAGTGCCATTTCCCACAGCCAGCCGAGAGGCAGGATCCCGAGGGCGAGCCGCTGGGATGAGGCATGCGAGAAGCATCCGCCGTGTCCCTTTCCCATGGAATGCTTCTCCCTGTCCTTTCTCTGATGTGTGCTGAAGTATTGGTTTTCCTCTGGAGTGGATGAGTCACAGAGAAAGTCGGGAGGGAGCGGGGGCTGCTCGGACATCCCAGGTGCCCTGTCCACTTGGAAGGCTGTGTGGGAGGGAGCAGGCACTGCCCAGGGGTGTGGGCAGAGGGCATGAAACATGCATGTGAATGGGAAGGCTGGGGCTGGCTCTGTCCCTGCAGACACCGCACGGGGCAGCCCAGTTCTGGGAAAGGAAGGGGGGTCCCTCCTTTGGCGCCCTTCACCCTTCCCCGGAGAGGAGGTCACTGTGCGTAGGGGTGAGCTCCCAGCTGTCCCTCTGCTGAGTGAGTGGCTGTGTCTCTGCTCCATAGAGCTCTCGCTTGCCGTTCTCTCGCGGCAATTTCATTGACAATGTCCAGCTTGGGAATGCACCAGGCCAGCTCTGTCACATCAGGATTCCGCCAGATGGGAGCTCTCCACAGCAGTGGCTGCAGGATGCGGCCAGGCCTGGGGTCCCCTGCCCAGCAGCTCTGTGTGCAGGGCTCAGGGCTGTGAGCTGTGCCACCTGGAACAGGAGGTGATGGTGTGGTGGCTCCCCAGTGCCACTCACCTCCCTGCAGAGCCTCGTCAATCTGCGCTGTCCCATTCCATCCTCTTCCCATCCGTGGCTGGGGTGCGGGTGGGCTCTAGATCCTGCAGCATTTCTGATAACAGCCAGGTCTCCAGCCGCCCCTGGAACACCTCATGCTCTCTGCAGCCCCTCGCTTGCACACCCACCGGCTCTGGCTGCCGGGGCCAGGCATGGTGCTGCCTCACTCCCAGCCCCGGCCACCCGGCCTGGCTGAGCTCGTCCCCTGCCTACATGGGCAGGTAACTCCCTGAGGTAAGCTCCCGACTCAGCCAAGCCCTTGTGCCTGCCAGCTTTCCTCACTGAAGGATTATCTGGATTTCCAGTTGTTTCCACTCCCTGCCTGTGCTGCCTGGGTCCTTCCCAAACGCCCACCTTTGTGGCTGTGCATGCTTCACCTCTGGAAAGGAGGGATGGTTTTTGCGTCACTCCTCGCCACGTCCTCTCCAGAGGTGTCAGCTGAAGGCAGAGCATGATGCTGCCCTTTCCTGAGGACATCCTGGCAGGTCCTAGGCCATCAGCAGACACAGAGTTCTGAGCCAGAGCAACAGATGTGGCAGCAAGACACAAAACCAGCTGCTCCCAGTGGTCCCGAGCACTCACACTCGCAGGCTGCCCCGGGAGGAAGTGGCTTTAACACGGACAAATGGCACATCAAAGTGGCAGCACCAGCCACAGCTTCCCCATGGGGATTGGCCCAGATGGGACAGCCCTGCCTGGCGGTGGTTTTTTGCTCCCTCTGTCTGCTTCAGCCTTTGTTTTTCAACGGGGACACTCGCCAAATATTGTCCTCCGCCTTCTTGTCCTTCATCGCCCCCTTGACCCAATTCCTATGTCCCCCACTGCTCCCCAGCCACCTCACGGTGTGGTGGCAGCGGGACTAGGCAAGTCAGAGGAGCCTCCGAGGGCAGCCGTTCACAAGGCACGTTTGTGGGCGCTGGTGACAGCTCACGGTGCCCACTGGCAGCCCCGCCGCTCCCACGGCTCCCGGGTCACGGCTCCTCGGGCAGCCGGCGCCTGGGGACACCCCGGGGCAGACGTCCCGCCGAGCCGGGAGGGAGGGGGACATGGGCCCTGGTCATGCATGCCAGTCCCGGAGCCGCTGCCGGGGACGCGCCTGGGCCGCCGCAGACGAGTTTCCAACCCCTCCGCTCTGCCCGAAGGGAGGGAAAACAGGCCAGTGTCCCGCAAGGTTGCCAGGGTGACATGTTTTGGCGGCCGAGCTGTCGCGGCCGCTGAGCTGGCAGGGCCTGTGTGCTGGGAGCTGGGGCAGCCCCTCTGTCCCGGCACCGGGGTGCCTCTGCCCGGGGCCACCCAGCGGCGTGGGACCACTGGCCCGGGATGAAGGTGGGAGCCAGGCGCAGGGGTGGGGGGGAGCAGGACGCTGTAGGATCCACACAGAGATGAAAAATGCCAAAGCTTTGCTGGAGCTGGGAGCCTGCGGGGTAGGAGAGCCTTTTTGGCTGGGGCTTGGGAAGTCTGGGCTGCAAGCTTCAAAAGCCACCATCGGAGCACCGCTGGTTTCCATTTGGTCGGCTTTCGAAAGAGCTGCCTCCACTGGCAGCGTGGGTCTCCCTCCTCCCACAGTGGGCAGTGTTTGTTTGCTTGGGAAAAGATGAGCCTCGTTGTCTGTCCTCCACGGCTCTCGGACTTTAAAGCTCAGCAGGAGACTTTGCGATGGGAAACTGCCCTGGTGTCAGGCAGGTTTTTCATGGAGGTCTGCTGGGGGGGACCACGGCCCTGCCGTGGCAGTGGGGACAACACCAGGGCTGAGACAGAGAAGAGACAGGAGGGTGGCAGAGGGTGATGTGCTCGAGCAAGTGCACCCGGGTCAGGCGGAGTCCGGGGGTGCAGCGAGGAGGAAGCGTGGCATGTAATCCAGCTCCGTATTCACCTGCAGCAGCGATAGCATCGCTGTGCTCCGTGATTGGGAAGGTCTGAGCAGGCGGTCAGTGTTTGCACCTCCCGGCCCCGGCAGCGCTGATAACATTGGAAGGGCCAGAATTCCCCCACTGAGCCAAAGCAGCCTTCCCAGAGCCGCCCACAGGCTCTCCCACCCCACCAGTGCACTTATCCACCTGCTCTGATCCAGCCCACATAAAGCCAGGTCACTTCGAACAGGTCTCTTGCTATGAGGCAGGATTCTTCTCCATTTTCAAAGAGATTTTTTTTTCCAAGCACCATCCTTGTCCCAGGATTCTCTTCCCCCTTGCTCCAGGCCCTGCAGTGCATCCACCCCTCCAAAATCTCTTCGCGGAAGTGCAGCCCGGTGACTCAGGGCTGCCACATGTTGCCTTTTGTGCAGCTCAGGTATTCCAACCTCTACCTGGAGGGAAGGAATCCAGCTGCGGGAGAAGAAAGGGCTGGTAAATCACTCAGCATCCAGTTGGGAAAGCATAAATTCAAGAGTCCTGATCACGTGAAAACATTCTGCAGCCAAACAAGAGGCAGCTTCTGTGTGTATTCACGGCCCCCAGACCGAGGTTGTACCGAGGGGCTGCCTGCCTTTGGCGGCGTTGAAAGATTTACAGCCAAAATTCGGAGAGCGCTAGCGTGCTCCTGTGTGAGCACAGAGCCGAGCAGATGGATGTCGTGGTTTATCCTGCTAGATCCAAACCCTGCCTTAGACTAAACACGCCTCTCCCATCATTAGTGAATCACTTCTGCATCCTCTCGAACCTTCCGGGGCTTGGATTTCAGAAGCTTTTCGCTGCCGCGGGGCACTAAAATGCTACGGAAGACAAAGCAAGGTGTGGCAGCAGGTTTTGCGGGGATTATCCCGCTGGTATAATCCTGGGGCTGGAGGGAGATGAAAGCTGGGGTATGGGGAGGAGTGAAAGTGGCAGCAGCCCCAGCTTTAACTCCTTTTCCGCCGCGGGCGGAAAGGTGAGGTGCGGGGCGCTGGTGCCCTGGCTCTGGCATTGCAGCCCGCAGCCAGAGCTGCCCCGGAACCCTCCGGAGCCCAGGTGTCCAGGAACCCAGGGGTGTCCAGGAACCCCCCGGCTCCACACCCTACCGGGCCGGGCTGGGCTCACGGCACCACGAAGGAGGCAGGATCGTGGACTTCCCGAGCCCCACGCACACAGTGAGGGGAGCGGAGCGCCCGGAAAGGAGAACTGCGGTGCCATGCTGAAAGCTCCAGCCCTGCTCCGTGCACCGGGGCTCGGATAAGTGCTGGGAGGGGGAATGAGCTCAGCTCGCTGATTCACTCCCTCCTTCAAGACCAGACCTGGCCTGCGAGCCGAAGCCCAAGGGCTTGGTGGAGCAGGAGGTGCCAGGGCAGGTCCTGCGGGCAGTGGGTGCCCTTTGGGGATGAGGGTGCTCTCCGGCGCCCCGGGCAGAGGTGGGATGCTCCTCGGGGAGGGATGTTCCTCGGGAGGGATGCTCCTCGGGGAGAAGAGCTGTGCCTCTCCCACTCACCTATCCCCGGGGAGTGTCCCCGACCTCTGCCGGAGACCGCCGGCTGTGAGAGTCCCGGCCCCGGGGGCTGGGGGAGGGCTGAGCCCCGGCCCCGGCTCACCCGCCCGGGGCGG
>WBNO01032995.1:104277-171632 GCA_013400575.1 Peucedramus taeniatus
GCCGCAGAGGAGAGGCAGCGCCGGGAATCCGGAGCCGCCGGGGAGGGAGGACGAGGACCCTGGAGGGCGGGGGGTCCTCGGTGTAACCGTGGCGGGACCCCAGGGACGCCGGTACCACAGAGCCACCGGGAAAGGCTGGCAGCAGGACCGGGAAGCCGCCGGGGCGGGGGGCGCGGGTAGCGCGGGAAGCCGGTGCGGCGGCACACGAGGGGCTGGGGGGAACCGGGACCCTGCAGCCGCCGGGGCTGGGGGTCCCGGCTGTGACCACGGGAGGACCTCGGAGTGGGGCTGGGGGCCGGGGGGCGCCCCGCATTCGGCAGGAGGGTGGGTGACCTCTCTCTCCCCTTCCCTTCCAGCAGGTGCCCCCCGCCGCGGCTGCTGCTCGGGCTCTTTGTCCTGCTGGTCCCCGCTGCTTCCCAGGAGCCGGGTAACTTGCGCGGGATGCTGCGGGATGCTGGGGAGGGGAGTGCCTGCCGCCGTGCCCAGGGTCCCATACCTCCTCCCTGTCCTGAAGCCCCCCATCGCCTGGGAGGCTCTCCCCAGCAGGAATGGGGGCTGGAGTCTCCCCTCGAGCCAAATGCTGCGCCCAGCCGTGATTCCCGAAACTGGGGGCGATTCCTTCAATGGCCACATCCCTTGTGGCTCCCGAGCCCGGGGGGTCCCGTGTGCTCCATCCCATCAGCGGCTAGAGATGCTGGGGAAATCCTTGACTGCAGTTCCTTGGGAGCAGAGTGGCTTGTCAGGTCTGTGCTGGCTGCAGGACAGGCCGGATGGCGTTGCCCCAAAGTGGCCGTGCTCCATGTGTTAGCGGTTTCTCCACGAATCCTCCCCGTGGCTGCATGTCCTTGGAAGTGTTGTGAGTGGTCGGGAGCCTCGAGCGTATGCCCTGGGGATGCAACACCTCCCACGCCCTTCTGGGCTTTTCCCTGCCTTCGGGGCTCCCTGTAACATCCCACTTCTCAAGCTGCTGGTGTGCCGGGAGAGGGGAATTTGGTGCTGACTCAGCTCTCCAGCCCTTCTTTCCCCACGAGGCACACGAGCCGGTTCTCCCACTGCCTGTGTTTCTGGTGAACTTTACCTTCCCTACAGGGAAGCTTCCTGCCGGCTGCCAGGCGGGATGAAAGCCCTCCTCCCCTTGCAGCCGGTCTCTGGATGCGTGCCCAGCGCCCGGAGGCAGGAACAGCCACAGCTGACACAGGGAGCCCCCACCTGGATCCCAGGAACCCCAACTGCCAAAGCAACTGAGCTGCTTTGCAGCAAGTGACAATCCAAAGACAAGGATAGAGTGGATTTCCTCTGGGGTAGTGGTCTGGTCTTCGGCTGGTGCCAGCATGGTGTGAAGCATCACTCATGTCCCTCTCTGCTGTCCCAGGCTGGGCACGATGTTTCTGTTAGTGGCATCCCCAGGTACAGGCGAACTGGAAGTCGGCCGTGAAATTGGTGGATTGTTTACTGGAACAAGGCTCTGTGTCTTTTAGGAACAGCTCTGGCACTGCTCGGTGGGCAGCAGGGTCAGCTGTGAAGGGAAGGAGGCTGGCTGGGGCAGTGGGGATGCCCAGCACTCCCAGTGCACGCCTGGGAACACTGGGAGAAGCTCTCCAAGTGCCCCGGGCTGCATTTATGATGCTGCTTTCAGCGGCGTGGGTGCCTCCCCAGGGACCGCGGGAACAAAGCTCCCCTTGGAGATCTGCAGAGATGGGAACATAGTTCCCATGTGAAATCCTGAATTGGCTATTTTAGGTCTCTGGAGACTGTCCAGTGCAGCCAAGCCGAGCTGGAGGGCCGGGCACTGCTTTAATAGTGGCTACCCAGAGTTATCCGTGCCTTTCCCATCTTCTCCATCAGCATCCTTGGGCACTCAGCGCTGGCCAGGACCCTCTGCTGAGCTGCAGATGCATCCTGCAGCTTTGGGCAGCCACGCTGGGGGCCCGCAGGAGGTTGCCGAGGGCGTGCAGGGGGGATGAGTGCCGGGGGAATGTGGCCGGCGCCGATCACCGGTCACCACTGGCAGGGAGGTGCCCGTCTCACCCAGCTGACTTGGCCGCCTCCCAAAGGCAGGCTGCGGATCGGGTTTTAAAGGAATTCAGCGACTTGCTGTGGCTTTTCTTCCTTCTTTTCTTTTTTTCTTCCCCCCCTTCCCTTGGTTCAATGTCCAAGGACTGCAGGGCCTGTTCTGCCAGCCCGCCTTTGTGATGGCTTCTGGGGAATGTTTGCTCCAAAGGCTGTCCTGGCATGGAGATAACCTTTCTCTTTATCTGCCTGCCATGCAAATTTGGGGGCTTAGCTGCCCCAAGCTGGGCTGGCCTCTTATCACTGGATCTCTGGGATTCCTCGGGAAGGGCACGTAGCCATGAGGAGTAGTGTGGGGATGCTGCCACTGGTCTGGTCTGGTGAGTGTGGGGGGAACCACAAATAGGGCTATGGGTGACCCCAAGCATGGGCTGGGACAGATGCTGGAAAAATCCCCATTCCCAGGGGGCAATCCTGTGCCACGTCCCTGGATAGGGGCAATCTGCTGGCCAGGTCACCCCAATCTGGTGGTACAAGCAACCATGTGTTGGAACAGACTGCCTGGGGGAGTGATGGAATCACCATCCCTGGAACTGTTTGAAAAATGTGGCTCTTGGGGACATGGTTTAATGGTGGAACTGGGCTGTGCTGGGTTAGAGGTTGGATCTGATGATCTTGGAGGTCTTTTCCACGTAATGCTTCCACGATTCTGTTATCTTCTCTCACACTGAATTTCTGTGCTTCAGTTTGGGGCTGGGAGGAGCCCCAAAAGCAGCCCCAGCTCTCTGCTGTGCTGCTCCTGAGGGGGCAGGCAGCACCTGGGAATTCAAGCTGCCTCCTCCCACTGATATGGACAACAGGTGCTGGAGCTGCATGTTGAGAGGATCACTCCTGATAATTTCCATCCCCAGTGGGATGTGGGTCCTTCTGGCTGGGATTCCTCACAAGGAATCACTGTCCAAAGCGATTTACAGCCTGTGACACAACTGCTCTGGTGCCAGCCCCTGGGGGCTTTGACAGGTGGGTCAGAGCTTTCCTAGTGTTATTTTAAGAGTTCAAAAGACATGGGGGAATTGGCTGTGGGCAGCACCCAGCATCGTGGGTTTGGCTCGGGCAGGGTTGGCACCTCTCAGCTCTGACAGCGTGGTTTGACCGCTGAGGTTCCCAGCAGGGGCTGGAGAAACTGGGGAGGATGCTGTGCTCCAGAAGCTCCTCAGGCTCTTCATCTCCTTATCAGCTGGCAGGACTGCTGTTTGCAAAGCCTTATCTGTGCCGTGGGAGCTGCTGGGGAGGGGGAGCTGCCCAGGCTGCAGGCAGCTGAAGGAGACAAGGCTGCGGGCATCTCCCTGCAGCACCTCTGAGCTCCTGGTCCATCACCCTGGCAGGTGGATCCCATCCCTCCTGGCTGTCCCAAGGAGGTGGCGGCAGGGATGCAGTGGCTGTGCTTTGGGGCAGGAAATTAGGTTTAAAAAGAGACTGAGTATTCCTGCAGAGTGGCTGTGCTCCCTGGAAGGAGTTGGCTTCCATTGAAGCACACAACCTTTTCAAGCCCTAATCCTAATTTTTCCATCACTTCCCCAGCTCTGTATCTGAAATTGGTCCATCCACAGCATCCATTCTCCCAGAACTCTTGCCTTGGTTTTAAGTTTCCATGTGGTGTCTGCTGGTCCAGCGGTGTGAGTGCCTGGGAGCTCCCTCCCCACTGCTGCGTGTCCGTGCAGGGATGGAGAGCTGCTCTTCCCTGTGGCCACTAGAAAACCCTGCCCATACCCTTCCATATTCTGGAGAAGCGGGGTTTTTTTTTGCTCTGAAGAGCAGCCTCTCAATGACACTGCTCCCTATTTATTTTGGCCTGGAGCTGGACTAACCTCTCCTTCCAGTGTTTATGGTGACAAAACTTGGGTGCTGTTAAGCAGCAAATCCAAGCCCTTGGAGAAAACATTTTGCAATCCCTCTTCAAGCGTCACCGCCTGGCTTAAAAACTCCCTGAGCAGAAAAAGCTGTGCTACTGGGAAACTGGCTTTGCTCTTGGGGGGATGTCACTCCACGTCTTTATGAAGAGGCAGGAGCATGCAGAGCCAGGAGCAAGGACTCGTCCAAGGCTGCATCCTCTGATAAAAAAGAGGGAGAGAGACTTTTTACATGAGCCTGGAGTGACAGGACAAGGGTAAATGGCTTCACACTGATAGATGGGAAGGTTGGATGGGATATTGGGAAAGAATTCTTCCCAGTGAGGCCCTGGCACAGGGTGCCCAGAGAAGCTGTGGCTGCCCCTGGATCCCTGGAAGCGTTCAAGGCCAGGTTGGACAGGGCTTGGAGCAGCCTGGGAGAGTGAAAGATGTCCCTGTCCGTGACAGGGGATAGAACAAGGCGAGGTTTGGTGTCCCTTCCAACCCACCCCATGTTCTGTGACAGGGACACAACGTCTCTTCTGCACCACTCCTGCCTGTCATAACTGTTAGGGGTGATACTCTAAACCCTGCAATAACAATCCCAGCAAATGCGCTGTCTTTTTTCCCAAACTCTTGATAGTTTACCAAGAAAATAATTAATTCTGGCATTTCAATAGAGAGTTCAAAGTGCTGAAGGAGACATCTGGGATTAAGTATTGATGTATATCAGCAGCCCAGAGCTATGGGATTAATAAAACACTCTAGCGATTCTTCTGTTGTATCTGATGACATTTGGGAAAGCATTGGAGAGGAGCCCTTTGCAAGAGCATGCTGCAATCTCTCTGAGTGTGCAAGCCTGGAGGCAGTGTCTTGGATGTTATGAAGAAATTCTTCCCTCTGAAGGTGTTGTGGCATTGGTACAGGTTGATGAGAGAAGCTGTGGTTGCCCCTGAATCTCTGGAAGTGTCCACGGCAGGTTGGACACTGGGGCTTGGAACAGCCTGGGACAGTGGAAGATGTCCCTGCCATGGCAGGGGTGGGACTTTAAGGTTCCTTCCCACCCAAACCGCTCTGTGAGGTTCCATGATGGATGAGCTCCACCTCACCCCACGTCCCAGTTTCCTCTCTGCCAGCTGTGAGGATGCTCTTCCTGTCTCTCCTGTCCTCCAGCCACATTCCTCATCCTTGGGGTGGGGATGTGTATGTGTGGAGCAGTAGTGCTGCTGCCCTTGGGAGGATGTGCCCTGTCCTGCTGATGGGTGGGAGGTGGTGCAGGGGAAACCTGCAATCATTTCAGCTGGTGCTAAGTCCCCTTAAATCCTGGGGACTGGGAACAAGTCCCTGACTTTGTGGGTGGAGGAAGGCACGTGGTAGCAGCAGTGTGTGTGGCTTTTAGTGTCGGGCTTGGTTAGCCTGGGGAGCTTGTTGCCAAAGATATCATTGAAGCACAAGGAGCTAAACAGGGTTAGAAAGTGGCTTGGAAATGTGTACAGCTAAAAAGGGCTCTGGCATTGCCTTAGTATGGATTTGGCACCAGCGGGAGAGACAGAGGGAGAGGCTTGAGGGCAAAACACCTCCACACCCTCGAGGTGTGAGCGTGGTTTATCAGCCCTTTGCGGGGGGAGGGGTGGCTCCCACTGCGCAAAGGTGGATGGCTTTGACGTCCTAAGGAGTGCTGGGATGGAGCAGGACACTGACACCCCCTGGGCTGTGGGCTGGGGCTGCTCTAGGGTCGAGGCTCCAGGGGCTTGCTGTGCTCCTGGCTCTGTCCGGCAGCGCCGTTTGGCAGCAGCAGCCCCGGCACTGGGGCTTTCTCAGCAAGCGACATCTGGAACGGAACATCCTGTGTCTTGAAAAGGTTGCTTTGGCGGAATTTTTATTGCTTTTTTTTGGCATCACCTTCCAGCCCTTTTCTAAGATAGAAATTGGTCATTAGTGAATTTTATTGTAGTTTTATTTTATTCCCAAGCTCAGTCTGCTGGTTTCTTCCTCCCCTGGGGACTGTAAGATCTGGCTGTTCCTCTGACCCCGTCCCCAGGTGGTGGGAGGCTGCTCAAACAGCCCAGGGTGGGAATAGGAGCCGGGGTGCCTGGAACCCAGCATTGCCATCCTCATGCTCTTCCCACTGTCACCCCTGGCATAAATCTCTGAGAGCCCAATGGTCCTTGAAGATACCTCTGAATTTATAATTCCTAAATTAGCCACTTGCCTTCCCTCTGGAAAACACAGTAATCAAACCAATTTATTCTTTTCCACCCTCCTCATTAGTCTGTAACTTAACTGAGTTGGAGATTGTTGACTTTTGGATAAACGTCAACTTTTTGATAATCCCCAGATAAGCTGGTGGTGCTCACTTGTGGTGTGGTGGGAAGGCATCTCTACAGCTTATTCCTTCCCCTGGGGTCCCAAAATGCTCTCTGGAGGGGCCAGGACCCTTATCCTGGGGATCCAGGACATATGGGTGACATGGAACCCCTGGGCACCTCGTGTGACCCTATCAGTGATGCCAGCATCTCCCCAGCTGGGTTCCAAAACTGGAGAAGTGCCCTGTTGTGCTGGGAGCTGGGGTACTGACGGGTGGAAGTGGGTGGAGCAGAGACCTGCAATGATTCCAGGTGGCACTAAGTCCCCATGGATATCAGGGTGTGAGAGAAAGTCCCAGCCCCTGGCACAGTGGGTGGAGAGAGGTGTGACAGCAGCATGCCTGTGTTTTTTGGCTTTTACTGTAGATTCTTTGAATGGTTTGGCTTGGAAGGGACCTCAAAGCGCATCTCATTCCACCCCCTGCCATGGGCGGGAGCACCTTCCACTGTCCCAGGTAGCTCAGAGTTCAGGATTTGATTAACCAGTTGTTACTTCTGCCACTGCTCTGGGCACATCTTTCTGGTGGGGAGATGGTGATGTCAGGCCATGAAGGTGGAGGGTGTGGGGGTCCTGACACCCCCCCATGCCCGTGTGGTACCCAGTGGGCTGGGCCGGGCTCTTGGTGAGAGTCTAATCCCACGAGGATTCTCCCGGTGCTGGGCTAGATGGAGATATCAGGCAGTTCCCTCCCGGCTAGGATGCAATGGGGTCGTGAGGCTGGCTCCTTCCGGGTGCCAGGGGGATGGGAATCCTCATGGCATCCTTCGAGGCCAGGCTGCCGGCCCGGGTCCAGCCAGCCCTTGGTTGATGCTGGCACTGATGGCTCCTCTCCCACCTTCTCCTTGGGCTCAGCGTAAAGCATTAAGGAAACCACTGGAGAGGGGCCTCCAGAAGCAACTGCTGGAGGTAATAATCTTCCTTCGGCTCTTTTTTCTTTTCCCCTGCTAATTGCGGAGTTGACATCGTCCCCTCTCATGAAAGGCTCTTTTGTCAGCCGAGTTGCCGGGCAAAGCCTGGGCTTGGCAGCAGGTTTCGAGCCCCGGGCCGTCTCCGGTACATCCCTCTCGGGCAGCGGCAGGTAGTGAAATGACTCTTTCAGGGACAGCGATGTCCCTCCCTCTTTGGCTCCCATCTGAAACAAAACCAAACACCTACACAGCGACAAAAATCCCTCCTTTTAGCCAACGGGGCCTGATTTTCGGCCGGTTTCACCTCGGCAGCGGAGGGAAAGGTCAGCCCGTCTAGACTCTAATCCGACAAGTGTTGTATTTCTTCGCCCGCGGGTGTCCTAGCAACGGGATTAGCCCGCGGTGCGGGCGGACGCTGGCGGGATCCCGCTCCATCCCGGGCCGGTCCATCCCACGCTCCACATGGCCGGGCAGCCCCAGAGCTGGGCTGGGCTCCGGCCCCGCTCCCCGCACCTGCCCCGGGCTCCGCCAGCGGTTCCTGGTGCCAAACACCAGCCCAGCGGCAGGGGAACTGTGAATACTGTGGTAGAGCAGGCTTGTGGAGGTTTGATCCACCCCAGGGGTGGCTGGGCCGCTGGTGAAGCACTTCTGCCCCAAGAAGGATACCAGGTTTGGTATGGGGACCACACTGGAGTGGGATGCTCCACACTAGCCCCGGGGACAGCCTGTGTCGCTGTAAATCTGACTCTCCCAGTGGAAATGGGTCTCCCAGTGCATCCCCTGATCCCAACGCTTTGATCTCTCTCCCAGAACATTCCTTGCCTCCCAATGCTCTGGTCTCCCACTGCATCCCCTGCATCCCAGCACCTGGGTCTCCTAGGGTATCCCTTCCTCTGTTCCAGCTGTGCAGAGGTGGCTGATTAACCCCTGACATCCCTCTGGCCTCAGGGCCAGCCTCAGTGGCAGCAATACCAGTAGAAAGGTGTCTGTTTGGGTCGGGGGCAAAAAATACTTCCCATTTCCTTCATTCAGCTGTTTAATATTTTTATCTCTCTGCTGCTGCTCAGTCACCTGCTGGCCCCAGTTTGCCTCCAGGTGTTACTGGTGGAGCCTCCCTGCCCGGTGCCAGAGCTTAGCACACAGATATCCGACGGGTGGCTCCCAGTGGGTGCTGTGCATCTGGAGCCCCCACACCCGTGGCATAGCTGCCTGACAACATTGTTACATTTCAGTCTTTTTCAGCCTTTCCTCTGCTTTCCCAGCATCCCCTTTCCAGGCTTTCTTCTGCTTTCTTTCCTTGTGGAGTGGCCAGCCAGGCTTTCTCCCAAGAGCCATGCAAGCTTTGCTATTCCCTCCATCCTGCTGAGCCCCCAAGCATGGGGTGCAAAGGAACCACAAGGGTTTTGGAGAGCACAGTCTGGGTTTAATCCTTGCTGCTGCGCCGAGAGAAGCCAGGAGCCAACTCCCAGTGCAGCCCCAGGAGCTGCTGCAGGCTCCAGCATCCTCCCAAGCGAGATGCTGCTCCCAGGGCAAGGCTGTCTCAGAGCTGCCTCTGCGCCCTGCAAACGGCCCCACGCTCTAATGAGGAGCTGGCTAAAGCTGGCAAGGCCGTCGGCCTGTGAGAAGGGGGGGGCGTTCCTTCCCCCAAATCCCAGCTGGGTGCTCTGGAGACAGGCTGCAGCTTGCCTGGAGCCCCGGAGCGTAGCTCCTGCCTACGTAGGATTTTTTTTCTTTTCCCTGCAGCTGGAGCTGGTTAAGTGGGGTTTTAGGAGCGTTTTCTTTTCTCCTGGGTGCTTAAAACAACAATAAATAAAATCCCAGCCCCAGCGAGTGACACTGCTGCTGCTGCTGCAAGGAAGGGAAGATTTATGGGGTTTTTTAAAAAACTTTACAGATCACTGCTAGCATTTGTGGAATTGGCTTTGCTGCAGGAAAAACTGGTTTCCAGCATTCCTGTTAGGAAGAAACTTCTGCATTCGTGTAATTAAAATGCAGAAGAAAATAAAATAGCAATATTTAAGTAGATGTCAGAGGAGCTGGTGCTCATAGCTGGGTCCCTTGGAGGCTGTGTGTGTCCTCTGCCTTGTTCTGACCTTGGCTATGCTGCTTGCAGCCTGTGGCAGGAAAAAAAAGGGGCTTTTTTTGCACTTCTTCTGGGCTTTCTGGCTCCTGCACCAGCCTGCAAAAGCAGGAAAAAAAAAAATCTACATTTTGACCATGGGAATGTTTTAATACATCTTGAGGCAGTTTCCAGAGTTTTTTTTATCACCTTATCTGAGCTGGGACTGGCACCAAGATGAGTTCCTGTCAGGTAGGGAATGTTGGGACTGTGACTCCTCCATCCCGTAAATGAAAAATTATGGATTTGACTCATCCCCATCCTCTTGCAGTAGGACAGCTGCAGCCTGCAGGGTCTCATCTGGGAGTCCTGGCTCCCCAGAACTTTTAAGCAGGGAAGGGAAACTCTGCTTCCATAGGATTATTTTTGGGGGTTTGTTTTTATGTGGGTTATGTTGATTTTGTTTTTTTGTTTTTGGTTTTTTTTTTTTTTTTGGTTGGTTTGGTTTATTTTTTTTTTTTTTTTTTTTTTTTTTTTTTTTTTTTTTTGTTTTTTTTGGTTTTTTTTTTTTTTTTTTTTTTTTTTTTTTTTTTTTTTTTTTTTTTTTTTTTTTTTTTTTTTTTTTTTTTTTTTTTTTTTTTTTTTTCTTTTTCTTTTGTTTCCAGAAAAGATTCACTGCTTACACTTGGATGTTTGGGATGTGAAAATTTTTTCATCTCAACGGTGATGTGAGAAAAGACCTCCTGACTTTTGAGGCACCTTGAACCCAAAGTGTGGCCATCAGGAACAAAACCACCCCAAATCCCAGAATGTCAGGTTTGGGTTGGAAGGGACCTTAAAGTTCATCCAGTCCCACCTCCTGCCATGGGCAGAGACACCTTCCCCTGTCCCAGGCTGCTCCAAGCCCCAGTGTCCAGCCTGGCCTTGGGCACATCCAGGGGCAGCCACAACTTCTCTGTGGCTCCAGGGCCTCAGCATCCTCACAGGGAACAATTCCTTCCCAATATCCCATCCATCCCTGCCCTCTGGCAGTGGGAAGCCATTCCCTGTGTCCTGTCCCTCCATCCCTTGTCCCCAGTCCCTCTCCAGCTCTCTTGGAGCCCCTTCAGGCTCTGAGCTCTCCTTCCCTGACAACGTTCAAACCCTACCTGGCCACTGTACTGTGCACCCAGCAGGTGAGCCTGCTTCAGCAGGGCTTGGATTTGCCGATCTCCAGAGGACCCTCCCCAGCCCCAGCCCTCCGGGACCCCTGAGTGATGTCCCCCGAGGCTGCCCAGCCTTCCCAGCCCGCCCCCCTTTTGAACTCTCTGGTATGTGAATTTTTGCTGGTGTCAGAGGGTCGGTGGCTGCAAAATCCCTCCCCGTTAAAGGGTGGGAATACCAGTGTGTGCAGCTTGGGATAATTACTAGTTGTCAGCAAAACAATAGTGACATTGTAGGGCAGGAGTAAAGGGAAAGGGCCCCTGTCTTGAGCGTAATGTTACTTTTCTATTTAGGTTGCCATAGTCTTTGCTGAGAAATGGCCCTATTCTCTCTAATCCTCCCCTTCAGGCATGCCTGCTGGGCTTTTTTGTGTGGTTTGGGTTTTTTTTTTAACCCCTTATAATCCCAGAAAACAGCTTGTGGGTACCCATCTCGGTGGTGCTGTGCTGCAGGGATGCCCTTGGCTCATGGCATTGTGCCTGTGGGCTGGGCAGCTTTGCTTTGGGATGCTGAAGCCTGGGATGGTGCCTGGCTGTGGCATTACCCCTGCGCTCAGGAGGGGGCAAACCTGATCTGGAATCTCTGTCTTGGTGCAAGCAGGGACACAAATGACAGCCCTCCATGTTCTTGGCACCTGTCCTGTTACAGGTGGTGAGCTTCAGTGCACTAAAGCCGTTTATTGCATTGTATTTTGCTTTAAAACCAAGTGACTTGTAGAAGAAAAAGGAATAACTGGTCAAACACTGGCTCTAGTTGTCGGTTGGAAAGGGATGATGTGAGTTCTGGCCTCATCCAGCTCCTGCTGACTTTCCCCAGCATTTGCATGGAGCAACAAAGGATCACCCACCTGTTTGACCCCTTTACTCTCCAGGGCTGTTTGGACTTCCTCAAAAGAACTAAATTTTCCTGCTCAAATACGTGTGGAGACATGGCAGGGAAAGGGGGATTTCAGCCTTGGCTGACATCAGGTTGTTATCACTCAACTTGATTTCAAGGAGTTCAATTGATGGGTTTCTCACTGTGGCATTGGGACGTGCGCAGCTGGGGGGGGATTCAAGGCCTGAGTGGTGCTTTCCCTTTTCCAGTTGCCCCTCATCCAGGCTGCTCACGACCCCAGCACCCACCCCTAAAGGGCCTGCCAGGGCGTCTCCCTGTCATGTCCCCAATTTGGGGGCCCAAAAAGCCCAGCCTGGAGCACGTTGCCCCGCCCAGGACAGCCCAGGGTGGGATGCAATGGGATGTGACAACAAAGCACGATGGCCAAGGTCGTCTGCCTGGCGCAGAGGAAACTTTGGAAGGAGCCAAAACTTTGGAAACGCTGCCAAAGTCAGCGGCACAGGCGAAGTATTGTCTGAGGAGTGCAAAGAGGTGGAAGGACCACGGAGCGGACACGGAGTCTTATTACGAGCACAGCTGGGGGCTTCCAAGCCAAACAAAGTCCCCTGCACTGCAGGAGGGCAGCGCTGACAAGAGCCAGGCTGGTTGGACGAGCTGGAGATTGCAGCTGAAATTCCAAAACAAACCCCCCTCTCCGATCCCCCTTTTCCTGTCCGTTCCCTCAGAAAATAGTGTTCCTCTCCACCTGGCCCCGCAGCAAGCCTGTGAGCCTGGGCTCTTTTCGCCGCACACTGTGTCAAGGATGAGGTTAATGACCTGCCAGGTGGTTTTCCTCCCTTAAAATCCATGGCAAGGCTCTATAAAGCATCCACGAGCTGTGGCAGTGGCCTCCTGCAGCAGCACGGACCAGCTGGCACCCAGCATCCCTGGCTGGATGGATGCTGTTCCACAGGATGGAGGCTGTGACGCTCTGTTGTAGCTTCAGGTACATCGCTCACTAGCTCCTCTGTACTTTGTTTGGTGAATTGGGGTTTTTAAGCTGTGTTGGTGTTTTCTTTGCTTCTGAAGTCCTGGAAAACAGCTGGGGATGGGCAACTCCCAGATTTTGTTGTGTAGGCTTCAAAGCTGGTGCTGGGTTACCTGCTGACAGTGCTTTGTTCCTCTGTCACATTGGAGGGTTAAAATCCCGGCATGATTGAGGGACATCACTGGCTTAGAAAGCTTTGTTTGAGCTCTGGGGACATGTACCCCACCTGGGTGCCTTGTCCTCCTCTGATTCTCTGGTTGGGATGGCATTAAGTTAGATCATAAACCCTCCATCCCATCCCTCATCTCCCCTCATCCTGCTACACAGAATCCGTATGCAGTGCTAACCGCAGTGCCAGGTGCATTGATCTCCCTCTATCCTCAGGGAAAGAAGTGCCTGGGAATGGGAATGCACTTCCTCCCTGTCCCTCAGGGACACTGCAACCAACACCCTCCACCAGCTGCCTGTCCCGAGGGTGGTCACGCTGCTGGAGCCTGGGCAGGAATGCCAGGAACTCAACTGAAATTTGGGGCTCCCTGGCTGAGCCAGAACCTTAGTGGGGGGTGAGGAGCAGGTTCTTCTCCTGTCCAGGGAGCAATTATTCTGCAAGATTATTTATTAACATGGAGGAGGATGATCCAGGGGTTCTCATTCCTTCCCTTGCCTTCCCTGCCTTATCTCCAGGGCCGTTGGTTGGCCCCTGGGGCAGGTGAGTGATTGGAAGCAGGGACGTGGCCCCAGCGGAGGCAGGATGAGGGGGGACTGGGGGCTACAGCTCACCCCAAACTCATGTTGTGTTTCATGTGCCTCCCTTGGGTTCGGCTGTGCCCAAATATTGATGGTCCCTCTCCACCATCCATTCTCCCCAGGAAACCTCACGGTGTGGCCCAAGTCATTCCAGCCCCAACCCTCTGCTGCCTTGTCTGCCTGCCTGTGTGGACGGGGCAGAGTGGGACACCAGCACCTCTTGGCTGTGCCTTGTTCAGCCCTGCTCAGCTCAGGAGCAACAGGAGGATGCAGGTAATGACAGGGGTCTGGGCACAGCCACCCTTCTTCCCCTCCTGGGGCTATTTGATGGCTCCCGCAGGCAGTCGTGACATTTCCACGGTTTATCTTATCGAGGAATTTGCTGGGAGGATGTTTCTGGCTCTCCATGAGTAAATGTTTAGGAGCACTGCGATCCCGGGAGTGCTCCGTGGTGTTGCACAGCCAGAGGCAGGGGGGAACGCCGTCCCGGAGGCACAGCCTGGCAGAGTGGCACCTGTGTTATTTTTGGGGCTTGGCTGGCCGCTGTCTCTCCCGCGATCTCGGCTCCTGTGCCCCCTTGTCTCCCGGCTCCCCATCTCTCCGGCTGAGCTCCCACCCACGGGCTGGGTGTCGCTGCCCCTTCCCGGGGACGGCCGGCAGGGGAGGGCAGCGGCTCGGGATGTGGCAGCGTCCTCGGCGTACGTCTCCGGGAGGGCCTTTCAACTTCTCTGTGGGGCTTTTAGATGGGGAACGGATTAGAATCCCAAATGTCAATAGGATTTAGAGATACTTGCTGACAGTCCCTGAATTTTTCGGCTAAGTCCGAGAGTGCTCCCACCTCTGGCTTTCTGACTGTGCTCCAGTCAGGGTTTCTTCCCTTCCCTTCCCTTCCCTTCCCTTCCCTTCCCTTCCCTTCCCTTCCCTTCCCTTNNGGGCTGTGTCCAGCAGAGTAGGGTCTCTTGAGGAGGTGTCTGCACTCTGCTCAGCCTGAGGCTCCCTCTGCTGTCCGTCCGTCCGTCCCTCTGCCTGTCCGTCTATCTGCCCGTCTCTTGCTGGGGGATCCTTGGCCTGTGCAGGAGGAAGTGCTGAGCTGGGCTGCGGCAGGCTCTCTGTCCTCTCCCAAAATCCTGCAGGGAGAGCAACCCCGGAGAGAAACATCGGTGTGCTTTGACCACGGATGAAAGGCTGCAGGTCTGGGTCACTGGCTTTTTTCCTATTTTTATGTATTTTTCCCTTTTTTTTCCTCTTTTTTTCCCTCCTTTTTTAACCTATTTTTACCCCCATTTTCTCTTTTCAGTTTCCCTTCTTCTCCTCCTTTTTTCCTCTCTTTTTGTCTTTTTTCTTCCATCTCTTTTTTCCTTTCTCTTCCCCTCCCCTTCCCCCCTCTTGCCTTGTCCTCCTCTTTTCCTCCTCATCCCCTTCTTCTCTTTTTCTCTGTTCTTTTCTCGCTCTTTTCCCCCTCTTCTTTTTTCCTCTCTTTTGTCCTTTCTCCCCTCTTTTTCTTTCCTTCTCTCTCCTTTCCTACTCTCATTTTCCACTTCTTCCACTTCCCCCACTCACTTTCCTCCACTTCCCACTCTTTCCTTGACTTCCCCAATCTCTTTTTTTCTCTTTTCTTCTTTCCCTCTTCCTTCCCTCTCATTTTTTCTCTTCTCTTCCCCCTACTCTCTTTCCCCCCACTCTTCCCCTAATCTCTTTTCTTCCCATCTCCACTCTTTTCCCCCACCTCTAGGTTTTTCTCTCTTATCCATTTCCCCCCCTCTATCCTTCTGGCCCAGGACTGAGCCTTCAGTGTCTTCTTAGGGCAGCCCAATCCCCCTTTTCCTGAGGAGCCGTGTTGCAGCACCAGATGACAGACAGTTTTGGGAATATGCAGCCAGCCTCTTTGGGAGGGAGCTGGGACCAGGCTGAGGGTCCAATTTTGCTTTTCAAGAAGTCCAAGGTTATGGCAAGCTGGCAACAGCATGCCATGGAGTGTGCAAAGCACTTTTTTTGAGCCTTTAGCCTGGAGGAGGCGAAAACAAGGGCTTTTCCCTGCTCTGCCAGCAAGCCAGCTGCCATGGCTTCTCCCTGAGGGAATGCTTCTCCAAAATATTTCACCAGCTGGTGCCTTCCCAGGCCCTGCCTGGCTGCTTGGTCAGTGGCAGAGCTGGTTGCACCAGACCAAGATGCTCCAGTGTTAGCTGTGCCACCAGCCCACCCTCTGAGCACCTAATTTGGAAATCCCTTTTTTGGGAGCCCTGGCTCCTTCCCATGGAGCTTCCAGTGAGGAGGTGTGCAGTGAAATAAAGATCATTGACTTAATAAGGGTGTCCCACGGGACTGCTGCTCTGCTCCACTGTCATGAGATTCCTAATTCCAGCAGAAGGGAGAGGCGGGAGTTTCTCTGGCTCGGCATCCTGTCTGCACATGCTTGGGGTACCCCAGCAGGGTGCTACTGCCCAGATCCTCCCGGCAGAGACCAGGCAGCTCATGGGGGCATGTGATGCTCCCCACCCTGGGAGCTGTATGGCTCTGGTGTGGGGAGACGCTCCAGGAACACCAAGGTTTTCTGTCCCACCAGTGGGAATGGAAGGAGCAGTCGCTCCTATCTCTCTGGGATGTGCCAAGGAGTCCTGCACCCACACCCTGGCCCCGGGGCAGCCAAGCCAGTCGGGACATGTCAGAAGGTTGGCAGACACCTGGCTCCTTCCCCGGGCTGATGGAAGTACTGGAGCTCCGGGAGGGGGCCGTGTGGAAGCTCTGCCATCTGGACAAACCCGTGTCCCGTGCGGATTGGCGGGGGCTGTTCCACAGCAGGCACCCCTAACAACATCGGTCACGGGGAGAGCTGCTGGCAGCAGCAGCCAGCTCCCATTTTCAGGGGAAAACTTGCTCATTTTGCTTCAAAAGTACTGTGGGAAATGTTGCATAAAGCAAAATGGACATCTGAGCATTTGTCTCGGTGATTTTCCTGAATATTTTTAAACTGGAGCATCAGCTCCGGCATGCGGAGATCTCCACTCTGCAGGACCATGTTACAGCACACGCTGACCTTCCTGGTCGCACACAGCCAAGGGGAGCCAAAATTGTCACCTCCCCACCAAAACCCTCTCTCAGGGACACTTCTTGAGCCATGGAGGTGACTTGCCTGGTGTCACCATGGCAGTCAGTGTAGGCCCTGGGAATGCTCCAGCTCTGCCTGACCATCCCTAGGAATGAGGGGCATGTCATTCCTGAGCTGGATAAGTGGATTTGGGGGTAATTTTTTTAAGCAGAGGCAAAGAACAATCAAACTTTTTGGGGTGTGGGAGAGTGCCAGCTCTGCCCAGGGAAGATTTCCATCCCAGGCTCCAGGAGAAACTTGTGATTGGGAAACTTGTGATTGCTCAGACCTGGCTTCGAGGCGTTGCTGGCGCGTGATGCTTGGGGGGGCAGGAAAGCTGCAGTGCTCCCCGGCCATCCTGCAACAGCACCTGGGGGGTCCTGGCCCTGTAACCGAGCCGGGAAAGCAGCTTTAAACACTTGGCTTTGGGGACTTGTTGTGTTTCCAGCCGGTGGAAATATTGGAAATGTTTTCTGGGATTTGTTTCCCTCCTCGTTCGGTTTTGCTCTGAGATTATAACCTTTTCCCGAGGCCTGAAGTGGGGTGTCCCACCAAAGCCGGGCATCCATGAGGACCGTGTCCATGCATGACCCCACCACGTTCAGCTCTGTATGCCGGTGATTTAACCGGAGCCCTCGAGCAGGGAGAGAGGATTTAGGACCTTTCGGGCAGGAAGGAGTTAAACATCTGGCAGCAGCTGCTGGGACAGGCAGTAGGGTGCGTCGGAAGGCTGGCTTGGCTCCCGAAGGTTTTGGGGGGCTCAGGTGAGTCCCCAGGCGGGCGGCGGGATCCCCGAGGGGCCGTGCCAGCAGAGGGAGGCTGGCGCTGCGGAGAGGAAGGCTTGGCAGGGCCGGCGTTGCGGCCACTCCTCCCCCTGCTCCGCTCCGGTTTGAAGGGTCGAGCGCCGGAGCTTTGGAGGAGAGAGCGATGTGAGTGCTCCGAGAGTCTGGCCGGGACAGAACTCTTCCCTCCTTTCCTTCCTCCAGCCGCTCCGCTCTCGGGAGCGACGGAGCTCATTTTCCCTTCCCGATGGCCCCACCTCACTTGGGGTTTCTGCTCCTCCTGGCTTGCTGCTTCTCCTGCTCCGAAACGCAGCTCCTGGACTGGGTTTGGGACAGCACGAAGACCGCAGGAAGCCCAGCAGTACCCGGTGAGGGAATCCCAGCGTCGGAGCCGCCAACCTCAGCGGCAGCTCCGGCTCACAGCCTGTCCCCAGGGATGTGGGCTGGCGAGGTGGCAGGAAATGTCACCACCCCACGGCAGCAGGAGCCAGATCCTGCTACAGCAGCACCTGTGGGTGAGGCAGGCGCAGCCAAAACCACGGAAGAGTGGGACAGGAATGCCAGAGGGCTGGTGGAGAACACGGCATGGCCAAGCATTGCTCCTCTCCGCAGCGTGTCACCTGCCCCAGGACAGCAGGCAGCCAGCAGCCCCACCAACGACCCCCAGCTCCTGGGGATGGGGACCCACAAGGACCCCCAGCTCCTGGGGTCAGGGACCACTGAGGACCCCCAGCTCCTGGGGTTAGAGACCTCTAAGGACCCCCAGCTCCTGGGGTCAGGGACCAGCGAGGACCTGCAGCTTCTGGAGACAGGGACAACTGAGCACCTGCTACTCCTGAGGATAAGGACCACCAAAAACCCCCAGTTCCTGGGGTCAGTGACCCCCAAGGATCCGCAGATCTTGGGGACAGAGACTACTGAGGACCTGAAGCTGCTGGGGTCAGGGACCACAGAGAACCCACAGCTCCTGAGGATGGGGACCACTGAGGACCCCCAGCTCCTGGGGTCAGGGACTCCTGAAGACCTGCAGCTGCTGGGGCTGGGCACCACTGAGGACCCACAGCTCCTAGGGATGATGAGTACCACAGACCCACAGCCCTTGGGGACAGAGACCACCAAGGACCCACAGCTCCCAGGCATGAGGACCGCTGAGAATCTGCAGCTCTTGGCGATGAGGAACATCGAGCTCCTGAGGACAGGGACCACCGAGAGCCCAGAGCTTCTGGGGAACACTGAGAACCCACAGTTCCTGAGGACAGTGACCCCCGAAGAGACAGAGCTCCTGGGGACCACTGAGAACTCACAGTTCCTGAGGACAGTGACCTCTGAAGACCCAGAGTTCCTGGGGGGCACTGAGAACCCACAGCTCCTGAGAATGGTGACCACCGAGAACCCAGAGTTCCTGAGGATGGGAGCTCCGACAGCAATGGAGGCACAGGTGTCCTTGCAGAGGCCAGCGGGTCTCCAGGCAGGTAGTGCCCCTTTTCCTTTCTCACCAGGTGACAGTAGCCATGAGCAGGCGGTGCCATCCCAGGACCCCTTGGCACAACCTCCCCATTACTTCCACGCAGCATCACCGAACCTATGGCGTGGCACTGGCCACCTGGGGCTGGCTCTGGCCAGCAGGAATGGGAGCCAGAGCCCCCCTCAGCCTGACCAGAGGGTGGATAAGGGTGTGGATTCTCCTGCTGCCGATAACTCTGTCCCTCTGGAGTTCGATTTACTAACCGCTACCATGCAGCTCTACAGGAGTGACGGCACGGGGCTCACATCCTTCTTCCCGGGACTGATGCCAGTGGCCGGCCATTGCCAGCCCATCCCGACCCACCTGCCCTTCTGCAGCGTGCTGGGCACCAGCCATGTCCGACTGCCAAATTACCTTCAGCACGGCAGCGAGGAGGAAATTCGGGCGGCTTTGCATGAGTGGGAGGGGCTGCTTGAGTCGCGGTGCCATCGCTACCTGGAGTGGTTCCTCTGCTTGCTGTTGCTCCCCGGCTGTAGCCCCTCAGTCCCTGTAACCCCCCCGCCGTGCCAGGGCTTCTGCGAGGCCGTCAGAGACCTGTGTTGGACTCCCTTGGCAGGCAGGCGCCTGCCCCTGCCTTGTGATGCTCTCCCTGAGGAGGATGGAGGGGTTTCTTGTGTCTTTATTAATGCTTCTGCAGGTAATGTGGCTGGGTGACATCCCTGTGTTGTGTCTCCCCTGCCCAGACTCCCCCAGGAGCTGGGGGATGCTTCTGCCTTGTGCCCATGGGATGTTGCTGAATCCAAAATTGCATTCCATCCAGCCTTAGCTTTTCCAAGCAGAACCAGAGAGTTTTGGCTCCCTTCACGAGACCAAGCCTCACTCCCGATGAATCACAGTGGCCAGCACAGGGGATGCTCCCCAAGCGCATCATGCTGGCATTCAGGGCCAGTTCCCAGGTGCCACAGGGCTTTGGAGTGACCATCCTGGCTGGGATCAGTGCATTTGGAGAGCTGGCAGCTCCCTACAGGAACAGGGCAAGGACCCAGACCCTGTGGCCATGCAGCCACAGCACCGTGGTGGCCAGGGGGTTTCAAGGTGACCCTCAGCCGTGCCCGCATGCTCCCCTCTCCCGGAGCAGCCCTTTGGGGTTAATGATTCACCCAATGGCGCCTAATGTTTGATCCCTGCTGCTCGGAAAAGGGGGAGATGTTACTTCACCCCCAGCTTTTCATCATCCGTGGCTGTGACCTTGCCTGGACCCAGACAGGGCAGGGGGGTGAGAGAAGGGAGCAGAGAGGGGTGTGACTGGTGCTTGGAGAATGCAGTTGGGATGAAAGCTGGAGCTTCCCCGCCCGCCCCCCCCGCCTGCCACAGCCTTTGAATGAGGCTGTGTTCCCTTGCCGACCCCTGCGCCCTCGGGGGATGGCAGGGAAATGCCAAGGAGGAATGCCGAGACTGGGGGACGGCAAACCAGGGTGGCACACAGGGTCCCCTCGGTGTCAAAGAGGCTCTGTTCGTGGGGGAATGCGCTGGGATCATGGGGGTGCTTGCCGAGGAGGTGCATTCCCATCTGGGACTGCGCTGTGGCTGCTTGGATGGGCAGTGTCAGGAATGAGTGGGGAATGTGGGGACTGTGGTGCACCCCGTGGAGTGACTTGATGTGCTGCTGTGTGCTGGGGGACCCTGAATCCCACGCTGGCAGCCTGGGCTCAGGCCAGCCAGGAAGATCATGGCAGAGTGGGAAGGTGGCTTGGAGCATCCTGGGGACGTTTCCAATGGCAGAATCACTGTATCCAGAGACATCCCTACAGCCATCCCCTGCCCGCACCAGACCCACTGCGGCCCCCACCATCTCTCCATGTTCCCTGGTGCATCCCCAGTTTGCCACAGGGATGAATGGGCTGCGATATTTGGGTTCTGGATGCCCTTTGGAAAAAGCAGGCGTGGTCTGAAATCTCTGGGAGTGAGAAGGGGCTCTTGGCGTTTGTAGGGGAGCAGGCATTTGAAGGGGTCTCCTCTTACCCCTCTGCTACTCAGTTCCCATCCAATCTCTGTCACGCAGGAAAAAGGTTAATTTGCTTCGGGAATTGCTAGCACCCAGCTCTCAGCCCGGACTCGTGGGCGAGTGGCATGTTTGAGGAGGGAGATTCCCAGAGCCGGCTGCAGCTCTAAGGGGAGAATGGTTGCAAATTGCCCTGCTAACAAAAGCCTCTTTCAGCTTTTCAGTGTCCTTTCATCCTGAGCCCTGGGGGGGACACAATGACTTGTCTGGCTGCAGGAATTGCAGCACTGGCTCTTACACCCGTGTAGACCCCTGGGAGGAAGGTCTGGTTTCCTTTTTCCTTAAAGCTGCCATGAATTTGGCTTCCTCCAACCCCAGATAAACGCAATCCCTGCATCCTGGCATTTGCAGTTGGAATGAGCTGGTGAGGTGCTGAGCATGGAGTGACTCAAGGGTGGGTGGCAGGCTGAGAGTCTGAGGGAGCCCCACTCACTCACCCTATCAGTTTTGGTGCAGGGCTGTGCACATCTGGGAGTGAAGGGGTGCTGGACACCAGGATCCAGAGGTTCTCTCCTAGGCAGACTGGGGATGCCCCATGGGGAAGCCTGAACCCAGTGCAGGGCAGATGAAGGGGCTAGAACTTGTGGAAGACTGGGAAGGAGATTTTCTCCCAGACAGGTGCTCAGTTGTGGGATGCCAAGGTTGGGAGGGACTGGGGGCTTGGAGAACAGGGTGGACACAGAGCAGTTTCAGAGCCAGAGTTTCAGAGGATCAGTGTGTCTGGCTCTGGGAGAGCAAGTTTGCCCCCATCTTTAGTTGGTGGCACTTCTTATGTCCCCACTGCTGGGTCCCTGTCATGGGGCTGTCACTGGCATTAAGGCTTGGCCTGGGAATGCTCCATGTCCCAGGCTTTGGAAGAGGCACCCAGGTTTTCATCACCATCCCAAGAGACGTGTTTTCCTTTTGGGCTTTCCTTTTGGCCTCTCCTCTCCTCTCCTCTCCTCTCCTCTCCTCTCCTCTCCTCTCTCTTTCTCTTTCTTTTCTCTTTCTCTGTCTCTTTCCTTTCTTTTCTCTTTCTCTTTCCTTTCTTTTCTCTTTCATTTCTTTTCTCTTTTCTTTTAAGGAGCTCTGGAGGAAAATGCCTGGCTCCAGAGCTGGGTGGAGGTTCCTGGCTGATCGACCTGGGTTCAGCCCAGGACACCTCAGGATACACCTCTGATTTCCCCCACTCCCCATTGCTCACATGAAAATCAGGGATGGAACTGGGGACACTGAATTGTGTCAGCTCCTGCTCCTGGCTTGGGATGGGGCCAAAACTCAGCACTGAGCATCCATTCCCAGTGCAGATCCTTCAGCAGTTTTGGAGCCAGGGTGGTTGGGTTTCCTCCCTCCCAGGAAAGGAGAGGTTAAAAAGCCTCTCCTTTGGAGCTGGCACTGGCCCCAAGCGGTTGACATAGAAGAGGAGGAATCCAGCACCCAGTGTGTGGGCGATGAGGATGTGCTGGCTGCCAGAACAACGGGAGCTGGCGGACACAGCGCTGGCTCACCCTCAGCAGATGTTCAGCTGTGCTGGGTAGGAGAGAGGCTGTCTCCAGCAGAACTTCCCCAATTCCCCAATTCTCAATAGGAGTTGGGAAAGGAGGCGACCTCCAAATTGAGAGCATCTGGGAAGCTGAGCTGGCTTGAGCTGCGTTCCCAGGGTGTTGCAAGGGGATGGCTCTGATTTATTCCCAGCTGGGGTGACCGTAGGATCTTGTCCCGGGATGACGCGAAGGGTCAGTGTGATCCCGGAATGAGTATGCATGCAACACACTTCCCCAGGACTCCATGGTGGTTCAGCATCCTGGTGCTCCAGCAGCATCTCCCTACCATGGGCAAGACCCCTTTTGGGGTCTTTGGTTTTATCCCATCTCAGGGAACCTGAGCAACCTGGTTCAGTGGATTGTGTCCTTGCTCATGGTAGGGGGATTAGAATTAGATAGTCTTTAAGGTCCCTTCCCACCCAAGTCATATTATGATTCTCTGTTGTCCCAGCTGTGGTTAGAGGGCCAGCAGCTGGGGATGGGGAGCATTTTGAGAGACATATCTGAATGATGTAGTTGGAGCAGCTCAAGGTCACTGCCTTGGCCAACACACAAATCTTGGGGTGGGTGAGTGGAGGGAGCCACTGAAGGACAGTGGATTTGGGAGGCACGGGCAGGGGTGTCCTTGCTGAGTGACCATTCTTGTCTGGACCTGAGACCATCCCCTGTCCTTCCTCCTTGCAGAGAGCCTGAGTGCTGAGATCAGCCTGCTGGAGCTGATTGGGGACCCGCCGACAGAGGAGATCCACAGAATTTATGGCCCCGACAACAACCCTGGCTACGTCTTCGGTCCCAATGCCAACACAGGCCAGGTGGCCCGGTACCACCTGCCAAGCCCTTTCTACCGGGACTTCTCGCTGCTGTTCCACATCCAGCCCACCACGCCTCGGGCTGGTGTGCTCTTCGCCGTCACGGACTCCTCGCAGAGCATCATCTACGTGGGCGTCAAGCTCTCGGAGCTGCGTGCGGGCCAGCAGCAGATCATCTTCTACTACACGGAGCCAGGCTCGCCCAGCTCCTACCCGGCCGCCACCTTCACCGTGCCCACCCTGCTCAACCAGTGGACGCGCTTTGCCATCAGTGTGGAGGAGGAGGAAGTTGTCCTCTACCTGGACTGTGAGGAGCACGAGCGCGTCCACTTCGAGCGCTCCCCGGATGAGATGGAGTTGGAAGAGGGCTCCGGGCTCTTTGTTGCTCAGGCTGGAGGGGCTGACCCCGATAAATACCAGGTAAGAGCTTCGGTCACCCCAAGGAGTATCTCCCAGGAGCCTGGATGGAGAGATGTGACACCACCCATGCCCAGAAGACAACCAGCTCCATGTGTGTCCCTGGGGAAGAGGACATCTGAGATGGAGGTGAAGGTGGCTTGAGATGCCACTGATTTATTGTCCTGGGGCTCACCAAGGCGAAGCTCTCAAGCTGGGCCGGCAGGAGGACATGGGGTTGCCATGCAGCTCCCACCATTGCCCTTTCCCAGCAAACACATGAAGCCTCTTCAGATCTTCCCATTCCTAAAAATACCCAGCTCCTTTGGTGGAGAAGCTGGTTTGTCTGGGAAAATGTCTCTCTTACATGGAAAAAATGCTTGGGCTGGAGCATATCTTTGCTGGCTGATGTTGGGCGGTATCTCCAGGAAGACTTTGGAGAGTGAGGAAGGATGTGATATCTCAGCCCGTGCTTTGAGCAGGGCTCGTGTTCCAGATAAGGGTTGTGGAAAGTGTGGGGAAAATGCCCAGCTGACATGGAAATCCCCTGCAGGACTTGAGGAGAGGAATGTTCAGGTTTATCCTGGGCTGAGCAGGATTTGCCCAGCAACAGAGGCTCTGCTGAGGGGAGCAATGTTTTCTCCTGCGGAGTTCTGCAAAGTACATTTCTGAGCTTAAACATCATCCTGACTGTACTGCCACATTCCCCCTGGAATGGCTTTGGTCAGGGAAAGCTCCCCCAGGAAGGGTTTAATCATTGATGGGCTACAAACTAGTTTGCACTGGGATTCCAGTTGCTCCCTTGAAGAGCAGCTCTTTACTCTTGAAGAGCAGTTTCTTTGCTCTTGAACATGCTGGGAGGGCCAGGTCATGGCTGTGGAGGAGCTCCTCTCCCCAGCTTGAGGGGTTTGCCACCATATGGGAGGCACGGCAGCAGCCTGGAGCAGAGTAGACCCTTTTAGCAGGTGATGCTCCCAGGCCTTCCAGCCCCTGATCCCACTGCCCGCCCCCGGTTTTCCCATGGGGAATAGCTGGCCGAGGAGGGAAGGAGGCCTTGGCTGGGCGAGAGGGGAGCAGCATCTGACTGCCTCGTGGTGTTTCCATCACTGTCCAGCCCTGCCTCGTGTTATCTGGAACTAACGGGGCATCAAGTGGATTAAAGCCTGGCCCTTGGTCAAGCCTCAGGATGAACTTGCTGGGAGGCAGCTGGACGGGTGTCCTGGCACCTCTGCTCCTTCCTGAGTCGCCTTTGTGGCCATGGCAGGAAACATGGAGGGGCAAAGCCTGCAGGTAACGCAGAAGCCCCTGCGACAGCAGCTCTCAAGGAGGCAAATGGGGTCTCAGCTAGGGCCTGGCAGGAGGGTTCGTTTGCAGCACTTGGGGATGTGGTTTAATGGGGGATTTGGCAGTGCTGGATTAATGGTTGGACTTGATGGTCCTAGAGGGCCTTTCCACCCCTAACGATTCCATGATTCTAGGGACTCACTGTAAGATCTTTGGTGCTACTGCTCTCTTTATGAGAGCAAAGAGGCTGCAAAGGTCCCTATCACCATCCGTCATGAGACTACCTCACTTCAGGGCTTGGAACTGGCTTGTTTGCCATGCCTTTGGAAAGCCCTGGGTTTCAGCCTTGCAGCTGCTGCCCAGCACCACCTTCATGGTTGGACAAGCCACGTGCCAGAGCTGGCATCACATGGGCTGAGCAGAGGTAGCAGCCAGGACCTGGCCAGACACCCCACAGAGCTTTTACAGGGATCTTTTGGCTGGGCTCCTTGTTTATCCTCTCCTGAGGGCTCCCTGGCCACAGCCAACTGCCCTGCCCCACGCAAGGACAGCTGGCAGGTTCTGCAGCCCACGTGTTGTATTTCCTGGGATAATCTGCACTTCCTTACTATTTATTTGTGTTTTGCAAGCACTGTATGCGTCCAGGCCACTTGTTTATACAAGAAACCACCACAAATCCCTTCCTAAGGGTGCTGCCTCCAGGCAAACCTCTGTAGCATCCTGGCCTCAGCAGGAGAGGTGGTGTGGGTACCAGCCTGAACCCCACAGCTTCCATTGCAAGCCGGGTCACCCAGCACATCCCAGAGCCCAGCCTGGGTCCTCACTGCAAGGATGCTGTTGGGATGGGAGTCTGCCAAGCTGGGATGCTGCCCATCCGTCTGATCCCAGTGGGGAGGAGCAGGGGACCATGCTGAGAAGTGAACTCTGAGAGAGGAGATACCTCCCCCTTGGTGTCTCATCTTTGGGCAAGATAACTAAAATAATATTTGGGCTGGCCTGAAAACACAGGGCACCACATCTGGGCAAGGAAACATGATGGACTTGGGAAAACAGGGATCGCGGCAGTCGCAGTTCAGCCAGGCTGACTGTGACATAATATTAATTATAAGTAGATTAAGTTATGTAATAAACATATTATAAATATATAGTTTATGTATAATTAAAAAGTTGTATCAGTTCCTCTCACAAGCAAATGCCCCCAGCTGGATGGTGATCTCTTCCAGCTGCTCACAGTGCTGACAGCAGATCTCATCCATCCTTTTTCTCCCACTCGAGGGCATGGTGGCCAAGTGGTGCAGCAGGTCACACTCCGGCTGGGTGGCTTGTGCGTGTCCCTCACCCATCCATGCTCTCCTTGCAGGGGGTGATTGCAGACCTGAAGCTGCGAGGGGACCCGCGGGCGGCCGAGCACCAGTGCGAGGAAGAAGAGGATGATGCAGAGGTGAGCGATGGCAGCACGGCTGAGGAGGGCTCGGGGGTGCCCCCACTGTGCTTCCAGCTCAGCTCTCACCCCTTCTCCATGGGCAAACGCAGGTCTCTGGGGATTTTGGCAGCGGGATGGAAGGTGGACAGCAGCCTTCAGGCAAGGTCGAGGTGAGTTGCTGCCCGCAGGTACGGCACTCGGGGGGGACCCCAAAATTCTCAGGAGGAGGAAGGCTGAGTGCCTTGCATGGCTGAGGTCATGGGATGCTTGATGGTGTCCCAGCACCTGTCCCTCATGGGAATGTGCTGGGAGGTGAACGGTGCCATGGTGTCCCCTCGTTGTCGGTGCAGGGTGTCCCAGGGCTGGTGGACGCTGTCCCCGTGACCTCCCCCCCTGTGGCAGGGGGCAGTGGCCCGAGGAGTGGCGGGGGGTCCCCGCAGCAAGCCGAGAGGACTAGAGCGGAGGAGATGATGCGGGTCTCCACAGGAGGTAATTCCAGCAGCTTTACCCTTCCCCAAGGTGCACAAGTGGGGACATGGTGGTGGTGGTGTGGCCACCCCCGGCCATGACCGGGTCCTTTTCCTTTTCCACAGGCACCAGTCGGAAAGGCGAAAAGGGGGAGAAGGGGGAACGTGGCTTGAAAGGGGACTCGGGGACCGGCGGCATTGTAGGGCCAGGCAGTGTCAAGGGTCAAAAGGTGGGTGAGAGCTGGTCCCTGGGGGCTCCAGGGTGTCGGTGACATGTCTGTGTTTGACACACATTTCTCTCTGTTTCTGATCCTCAGGGGGAGAAAGGAGACCTGGGTGTCAAGGTGAGCATCACTGGGGGGAGCCATGCCCTACCCAGGCTGCCACCTCAGAGACCTGCCACCCATTCCCATCTCCCTCCCCTCCCCAGGGCAGTGCTGGATTTGGCTACCCTGGCTCTAAGGGACAAAAAGGAGAACCAGGTGACCCTGGACCCCCCGGGACCCTCTCTCGGCACGCTGATGGCTCGGTGGTGGAACAGGTCACTGGCCCCCCAGGGATACCGGGGAAGGATGGAGCCCCTGGCAGGGATGGCGAGCCTGTGAGTCAATTCCTCCCCTCACAGTGTGTCCCTGTCCCCCTACCCTACCCACCTGCACACTGACCTGTCCCCTCTCTGCCATCCTTAGGGAGATCCTGGCGAGGATGGCAAACCTGTAAGTGGGGTGGAGGGGGTGGCAGGGTGATGGGGGATGGCCACCCCCTTGCCTTGCCACCTGCTGACCCCCCACTGCTCCCCTTTTCAGGGTGAAATGGGGCCCCCGGGGTTCCCTGGGATGCCGGGGGAGCCGGGCCTGAAGGGGGAGAAGGTGAGTACTGGTGTTGGGGGGCAGAACATGCCCCCCTTTCCTCTCATCCCCAGCTCAGCTGCACCTCCAAACCGCTCTCTCTCTCCGCCCCCTGTGCCAGGGTGACCCAGGCATGGGGCTGAGGGGACTTCCTGGACCACCTGGCCCTCCGGGACCACCAGGACCCTCCTCCAAGAACGACAAGCTGGTGGGTGCCCCCTGGGACACAGGGATCTGAGGGATGGGGGGTCCATCAAGCCACAGAGGTGCGGAGCATTGCCACCAGCCTCTGGGCGAGCCCCAGTGCCACCAGGTGCCCTGACATCCCCCTTGTGCTTCTACCCCAGACCTTCATCGACATGGAGGGCTCTGGCTTTGGTGGTGACCTGGAGAGTCTGCGGGTGAGTGGGGGTGGGTGCCCATCTTGCCAGCTGGGAGTGCGGGGACACCCTCAGCCATGGTCCCCCGTGTCTCTTCTAGGGTCCACGAGGGCCACCCGGTCCCCCAGGGCCACCTGGCGTGCCTGGTTTGCCAGGGGAGCCAGGACGGTTTGGGATGAACAACACAGACCTGCCAGGACTACCTGGGCTGCCAGGCAGGGATGGGATCCCTGGGCCCCCGGGGCCAGTGGTAGGTCTATGGGGTGGCCAAGGAGACCCATCCCAGGGCCACCCTGTGGTGGTGGGGGGTTCAGTGCCCACCAGCCCTATGGGGTTTTCTTGTGCTGGAACCAACTCCTGGGATCTTACAGGGTCCTCAGGGTCCTCCAGGAAGAGATGGGGAGTTCGGGCAGCCAGGGCCCAAAGGAGAGCAGGTGAGTGTCCCCTGTCCCATGTGCCCCAGGAGCATGTCACAGTTGTCCCACAGGGACCCCTGGCACATCTCTGTGAGGCCCCAGTTCCTGGGCTGAGGAGCACCATTCTGTTCCTTCCTGGAGCTGGGCAGCTTCTTCACAGCCTCTTCTCCCTCCTCTTTCCCAGGGCGAGATGGGTGACGTTGGCCTCCCTGGCCTGCCAGGACCCAAGGTGCTGTGCATGGGGTGGGGCTTTTTGTGTTCCGTTGCAGACTGGAGGCAGGGACGTTTCCTGGGGGAGCCATCTTGCACAGGAATGGGGAGGGGGGGTGCTGCCATTTGTGTTCCTGCCAGATCAGTGCCACATCTCAAAGGTGCATGGGGCCGCTGACCCCACCATGGATGCTCACCGGGCTCCTGCCACCCTGCCTTGGCTTTGCTCCGGGCACTGCCACATCAGGAAGTGGGCAGGAAAACCAAGGGGGGGTGTTTCAAGACACAGAGGAGACTTTGCTTGGGGGGTGCCCACACCCCACTGGAAAATACCCCATCTTCTGTGTATCACTCTTTCCTGCCTGCTTCCTCCAGGTTCTTTCCACCCTGCATCCCCAAAGGTGGAAGTAAAGGCTTGCTGCGAGCCCCTTAGAGTTGGGATGCTGCCCCTTCTGATGACCATCCACTGCAGCCTGAGCTGGGGGCAAAAACCTCAAAAATTATGGTTTCTTAACCTTAATTCTAATTTTCTGCACTTCTGCAACACCCAGAGAGCAGATGGGTGGCAGCGGGTGTACGGTCTCATCCTGTTGCTTCCAGACCCTTTGCAATCCCAGGAATGCCTGCAAGCATTCCTTTATGGCACTGAGCTTTGCTGCAGCACTTGAGCTAGCCCCACGTGCAAAAAACATTCCCGTTTTGTGATTTTAGACGAGCCTCTGGTGGCCACTGTGGACATTACATGGGGAGCTGGCGGGATGAAGGGTGCCCGAGCTGGACAATGCCCCCTCCCGCAAAGCCCCTAGACAGGAGAACATCAGGGAGATCATCCATGTCCTGTCCTAGAGGGGATCTGTGAAGGGATGCCTCCTGCTTGCAGGCTCTAGGCGGTGACCACTGCCACCTTTCATCTGTCCCCTTCTTGTTTCCTTTGCAGGGCAACAAAGGAGAACCGGGACCGGCAGGACCTGCAGGAGAAATGGGCTTAGCTGGCCTTCCCGGGCCCATCGGACCCCGAGGGCAGCCAGGGCCCCCTGGCCCCCCAGGACCCCCGGGGCCAGGCTATGAGGCTGGATTTGTGAGTGGTCATTGCAGGGATAGGATGGGATGAGCTGGAGCCGGGGACACAGCTCATCCCATTCTCCCTGCATTTAGGGTGACATGGAGGGCTCGGGGCTGTCATTCGCACCTGGACCACCTGGGCCTGAGGGACCACAGGTAGGGCCGTTCCTGCCCTTTCCCTCCTCTCCATCCTGGGCTCCCGGGGATATTCCTGGCCATCATTGTCCCCTGCCATCATCCAGGGCTCATGGTCCCCTTGTTGCTTGCAGGGTGTGCCGGGACTGCCGGGGCTGAAGGTGAGGAATCCTTCCAATGTGCTCCTGGCTCCATCCATGTAGGATGCCCACAGGCAGCCTGTAGGGATGCCTCTGACACCTCTTTCCTTGCAGGGAGAGGTCGGCAGCCCTGGACAGCCTGGTTTGCCGGGACCAAAGGTAGGAGCACTGGGAGATCGGGATGGCTTTGTGCCAGCACCTGGGTGTACAGGGCAGTGGGAAGGACCCCTGTGCTCCACGTCCTCGGGTTGCATCCAGCCCTTTCCCACTCCCATTGCAGGGAGATTCTGGCATGCCTGGCATGGATGGCCGCCCTGGCCTGGAAGGCTTCCCTGGACCGCAGGTAGGAGCCTCAGCCCCCCCATCTCCAGAAGACCTCCCCCACTCCAGGCAGGGCACCCCTGATTGCAGCAGCTCCATCCCTAGCAGCCAAAATTCCCTCTCCCTGCTGTGGGACCCGGCTAATCGCATGTCAGGGGTGTCCACACCCCCTAGGGTGCTGTCCCCCCCCACCTTGCCATCCCACTGGCCACCACCTCCCCCCAAAATCACTGCAGCTTGGCTCATTGCCTGGAGCTGGAGGCAGAGGTGGGGTTGCCTGAAGGATTTTTTGAGCCAGAGGTGGGAGGGGGCCTGCACTGGTGAGCCAGAGTCTGTCTCCATTTGGTGCTGACTCCCTCCTGCTCCTCTCTCCAGGGACCCAAAGGTGACAAAGGCAGCACTGGTGAGAAGGTAGGTGCCACCAGGCTGGGGACGGGGACCAGCCACTGGTGGCCCTGGGCTGATGGCTTCTGTTTTCCAGGGAGAGCGAGGCCAAGATGGAGTGGGGCTGCCTGGCCCCCCCGGCCTACCTGGTCCCCCTGGCCAGGTCATCACTGTCTCCAGTGAAGATGTAAGTGGTGGCACCTGGCTTCAACACAGGGCAGGGGAAGGGTTATTCCAGCTGCCATCATGCAGGAGACCTCGCCAGCAGCTCTGACTCTCAGAGCCAGGATCAGGGGGAAAAACCTCATTTTGTCTCTTTTTGCAGAAGTCTTTGGTGGCTTTTCCTGGTCCAGAGGTAGGTGCCCTCTTGCCACCTATGCCCATCCTTCAGCAGTGCCAGGAGGGCTCCCTATTTTTGGAAAGAGGGGGATTTGCTCTTAGGAGCATCTCTGCTTCTCTCTGCAGGGCAGACCAGGCCGTGCTGGCTTCCCGGTGAGTTGGTGACATATCTGGGGACCACGCGGTGGCCCTGGCGACAGCTGTGGTTGCCAGTCCTGCTGTGCTCTACTGCAGAGTGGTGGCAGTGGAGGGGGTGTTTGGGGCCTGCCTTTGGTGGGTTGGGAACGACATAGAGTCTGTGTCCTTTCTGCAGGGTCCGGTGGGACCAAAAGGCGACCGGGGGTCAGCTGGTCCCCAGGGTGCCCCAGGGTTGAAGGTAATTGCTCCAGGCCATCTGCACCCCATGGCGTGGCCACATTCCTGGTCCCCCATTCTACCCAGCCACCAGGTGGCACCAGCTCTGTCACAGGAGGGAGCCTGGTCCCTCTGTGTCCCCTCCCACCTCCTCTTCTCTTGCAGGGGGAGAAGGGGGAGCCCGGCGTCATCATCAGCCCTGATGGGACCATGGTCACTGCCAAGGTGAAAGGAGAAAAGGTGGGTTCCTGGCAGGAATGGGGGGCACATCCCCATGGGACAGGGGCCAGGTGGTCACAGTGGTGATGCTCTTTCTCTCTCCACTGTTTGCAGGGGGAGCCAGGGCTGCAGGGCCCAATGGGACCATCGGTAAGTCCATCCACCATCCTCCTCCTTGTGTCCCACAGGGAGGGGTGGGAATGATCCTAGGCAGAGGGGGTGCCCCCACACTGAGCACCCTCACACTCGTCTTCTCCCTTCCAGGGTCCCCCAGGACGAGCAGGGATGAAGGGAGAGATCGGCTTTCCGGGCAGACCTGTAAGAGCCACTCCCAGTTTGTTCATGTCCATCGCCTCCATTGCGTCCCTCTCCCTGTCTGCACATCCTGCACCCACTGAGCCCCACACCCTGCCGTGTCCCTGAGGGGTGGGGCAGTGTGAGGTGTCAGAGGTGACTGGAGCACCAGATGTGACACCAGGGGCTGGCAGGGGGATGGGGATGAGGCTCATTGCGCTGCTCATCTGCAGGGACGTCCTGGCATGAACGGGCTGAAGGGCGAGAAGGGCGACCCCGCAGACGTGCTGGGCTTGCGGGTGAGCACTGCTGTGACCCCCCAGCTGCTGGCCCTGCGGGGCGGGGCACACACCCCCAGAGTCTCCCCAAGGACCCCAGTCCCTTAGGCAAAGGGCACCTCTCCTTCTCCTTCTCCCAGAAGCTGGTTGTCCCCCTCCATGGTGGGGACTGTCCGCTTCACAGGACTTTGACAAATCTTCTCACCTTCAACAGGGTCCCCCAGGCCCCCCTGGGCCCCCTGGGCCACCTGGCAGCATAGTCTACAACAATGGCAATGTGAGTATCACCACGGTCACCGTGATGGACACGCTGGTGACTGGGCCCCCAGTGTTCCCTGCCTGCCTGGAGGGCACTGGGAATGCTCTGGTGACATCCTGGCTGGGGCTGGCATGTGGGACTGTGACCAGCATTGGGCGGGTGGGTCTCTCGGATGCTGCTGTCTCCTCAGCCACTTCCTTTGCATCTCCACAGGCCTTCAGTGACTCCAGCCACCTGGCGTTCCCTGGTAAGGGGGTGTCCCTCTCCCAGCCCCCTCTGGGCATTTTGGGGAACCTCGGCAAAGCAGGGCTGGGGGGAAACACCCTCCCTCCCTTAGAGCTGCAGCTCTGAGATGGCATCTCTGCTGCTCCCCACAGGTTTCCACCAGTTCTCAGGACAAAAGGGAGAGAAAGGTGACACCGGACCCCCAGGACCCCCAGGTAGGTGACTGGTCTGGTCCTTGCTGGCAGAGGCAGGCAAGGGGTGGCTCATGCCCATCCTGGCTCCTCTCCCCTCCTCTCTCTCTCTCTCCACAGGTCCATTCCCCTATGATGCAAGTCACTTCGGTACCAGCCTGCGGGTAAGCCCTTTGCATACTGGCAGCTGGAACCCAGCATCACTTGGGGCACCCAGTGCATCCCAGCTGCTCACCCTAAGGCTGTGCCATCCCACAGGGTGACAAGGGGGATGCAGGCCCCAAGGGTGAGAAGGGCGAGCCAGGCAGCACCCCACTCTACGGCCCTGGAGTCTCTGGACTTCCAGGGCCTCCAGGGCCCCAGGGATATCCCGGGCTGCCGGTGAGTACCTCACAGGGTGAGGAGTGAAGGGGGATGCAGTGGGGGGTGGCATCCCTGGGGGCTTTGCTCCAACAGATGTTCTCTCACATGGCCTAGGGTCCCAAGGGGGACAGTATTGTTGGGCCACCGGGGCCTCCAGGACCTCAGGGTCCCCCCGGCATCGGATACAAGGGGGAGCAGGGCCCTCCTGGCCCTCCTGGTCCGCCCGGGCCACCCTCCTTCCCAGGTCCCCATAGACAAGGTGAGTACCTGCTCTACTGCATTCCGCCCTGCACCCCCACATCTCTCCCTGCCAGCCCCAGCATTCCTGCTTGTATCCCACGCATCCCTGCTTGCAGCTCTGAGTTTCACTCTGTGCTTCACCTCTCTCCATCTCACCCTCCTTCCCCCACAGCTGTCAGCATCCCTGGACCTCCGGGACCGCCAGGACCGCCAGGACCACCAGGCACTAGCGGGATGTCCTTGGGGGTGAGTCAGGGCTCCAGGCAGGGGTTGCCCATGGTGCAGGCAGCCGATCCCTGAGCCCTGCCCTGGGCTGTGCCCACAGCTCCAGGCCATGCCCACGTACCAGGCGATGCTGAGTGCCACGCACAAGCTGCCCGAGGGCAGCCTCATCTTCCTGACGGACCGGCAGGAGCTCTATGTCCACTTGCGTGGGGGCTTCCGCAGGGTGCTGGTGAGTGGGGGGGGCAGAGGGGCACCTGGCCGGGGCTGCACTGCCCGGCCTGAGGGGAGTGCAGACAGCACCACCCCGGGGGTTCAGTGGAGACTCTTGGTGATGCTTGGGGTGCCCCCACCTGGGCGCGAGGAAGAGGAGAGGGGGGCAGCTGGGATCTGATGTGCCATGCCCTTGCAGCTGGAGGAGCACAACCTGATCCCCAGTTCGGCTCTGGTGAGTCCTCTGTTTCCTGTGCACATCCTGATCCCTATCCTCCTTCCCAATCCCATCCCTATCCTCCATCCTCATCTATCCTCGTCCCATCCACAACCATCTCTATCCATCAACAATCAACTTCACCACCTTCTCCATTCATCCCCAACCATATCAATCCCCATCCCCAACCATCTCCATCCCCATGCCCATTCCCGTCTCCATCCAACCCCAACCATCTCCATCCCCATCCCCTCATGGGGGCATCAGGGCCCCCCACATACTGTGTCCCCCTCCCCAGGACAATGAGGTGTACGACAAGCCGCCCACCCTCCACTACGCCGGCCCCCAGCCCCGCAGGCCCCTGCACCCACTCCGCAACCATGTCCCCTCAGCCACCGTCCGTCCCTGGCATGGGGATGAGGTGGTGGCCAACCAGCACCGCCTGCCCGAGCAGCCCCTGCTCCACCACCAGCACGAGTTCATCAATGGGTACTACATCCACCGCCGGCCGGATCCCGCCCCTGTGGCCGCCCATGTGCACCAGGACTTCCAGCCTGCTGTGAGTGCCACATGCTGGCTGAGGGGAGCTGATGGTGGTGGCCAAAGCCATGTCCCTCAAGCCCTGTTGTCCCCTCTTGGCAGCTTCATCTGGTGGCCCTGAACACCCCGCTGAGCGGTGGCATGCGTGGCATCCGGGGTGCTGATTTCCAGTGCTTCCAGCAAGCCCGGCAGGTTGGGCTGGCCGGCACCTTCCGCGCTTTCCTGTCCTCACGCCTGCAGGATCTCTACAGCATCGTGCGCAGGGCCGACCGTGCTGCCGTCCCCATCGTCAACCTCCGGGTACGCATGTCCCCGTCCCCTTCTCAACACTCTGAGCTCTGATGGACCACAGGGTCATTATGGTTGGAAAAGATTTCTTTAGGATCAGCAAGTCCAACTATTAACCCAGCACCACCAAGGTCTGGGATGCAGAGCATAGCCAAGCCCCCATCCATCATGAAGCATCCCCTTCCCAGAGGTTGCTGCGGCTTGGAGCTTCTGGGCTGCTCTTGGGATGCAGGCAGGGCTAAACCCCCTCCTCCTCCATTTTCCCACCCTTCCCACCAGGATGAAGTGCTCTTCAATAACTGGGAAGCCCTTTTCACGGGCAGCGGGGCCCCACTGAGAACCAGCGCCCGCATCCTTTCCTTTGACGGCCGGGATGTCCTGCGGGATGTGGGGTGGTGAGTGCAGGATTGAGCATTGGGGAAATGGGGTTTGGGGCATGGAGGGGCAGCAGCAGCCCCCCACCTTTCACCCTTCCAGGCCGCAGAAGAGCGTCTGGCACGGCTCGGATGCCAAGGGTCGGCGCCTGCCTGAGAGCTACTGCGAGACATGGAGGACAGAGGAGCGCACAGTCACCGGCCAGGCTTCCTCTCTGGCCTCTGGAAAACTGCTGGAGCAGGCAGCCAGCAGCTGCCAGCACGCCTTCATTGTCCTCTGCATCGAGAACAGCTTCATGACTGCCACCAAAAAGTGACACCTGCCCAGGCACCCCCGAGTACCCCCACGTCCCCGGGGAGGCTTGGGCAAGCCTGCACCCCAGCACCCCTGGGCCCCTCAGCCCCCTCCACACGCCCACTCTCGCCCCGCAGGGTTTCCTTCGCCTGCGGACCTGAAGCCAAAGAGTATTGCCATGGCCCCTGCCCTGGGTCGGCAGGGGCTCAGGTCCCACCTAGGGCAGGGCAACCATGGGCTGGTGGCCTTCCTCCTCCTCTTCTAACTCCTAATATTTAACCACTTCAGCTTGTTTCCCTCCCTGCTCAGATGCTCTTTTTGGGATGGCTGGGTGAGAGGGTGCTCAGCAGGGAGCTTTCAGTGCTGCCATGCAGGCTGTTCCCTCCAAAAGCCTGAGGGGCCTCTCTCACCAGCCCCCCAGCCCCACGCTGTCCTCACCAGGAGCTTGGGGTTGGACATAAATCCCTGCTGCTGAGGCCACAGGGTCTTCTCCAGCCAAGACACCAGCATCTCACCCAAGGTACTGCCCTGTGGTGATGCTGGGGCTCTCCCAGATGGTCTCCACCCTCCCCAGGTAAGGACCATCCCATCATCATTCTCACCTCCACCTCCCAGCCAGCAGAGCTCTGGAGGGGGTCTGGTCTCCCCCATTCCATCCACGCACCCTGGGGACCCCCGGCTGTGCCCCCAGAGCCCAGGTACAGCCACAGCCAGGCCAGCACAGGTACTGGGGTGATAGGGTGGCCCCAAGGCAAGGCCAACTGTGCCCCGACACGTGTTTCTCTCTGTGTGTGTGTTGAGCACATGTGGTACCAAGGGCAGGCACTGCTGTCCCCCCCTCCCCGTGCCACCTTTGCTGGGCTCGAATGGCGAAGGCACAGCAAAGCTGGTTGGAAGCGGTGTGGGCAAATCCAAGGTGCTAAAAAAAAAAGCCAAAAAAAAAAAAAGAAAAGAAAAAGGAGAAATTTGTAACTAGCTTTTTTTGTTATTGTATGGAAATTATTACCATAAAAGCTGTGCGAGTCACACGGTCTCTATTTCTTACAGTCTACTGTATTTTGTGTAATTAATGCAATTTAAAGCGTGTGGATCTTTATATTATTTTTTTTTGTCATCAGTTGTGTCCTATAAACCATTTTCTAAAGGCACTGAATAAAGAAACATCCTCTTGTAGCCTGGCTCTGTGCCATGATGGGGATGCAGTGGGATGGGGTCCCCATCCCTACCCCTGTGTGACGCACCATGGGAATCCTGCCCCCACTCTGCGTGTGGGGACAAGGAAGGGGCGCAGCCCTGTCCTCACGGAGCAGAAAATATGTCCCAACAGTTACATCCCCGACAGAACAGCTCCCAGGACCAGCAGTGGGACAGGACACCAAGCACATGGTGACAATGACAAAGCTCACTTTGGGAGCCAAGAGCCGGCCACCGTGTGGCGGTGCCAGCACTCAGGCTCGCACGGTGCCCGCCTCCGGGCTTTTCTCCTGTGCTGGAATTTCCACTGGGAGCTGGCATGGCTCCTTGGCCAGGGCCAGCTCCACTGGCTGTCTGCGGTGGCTGTGCTGGACACCCACTCCAATGGCCGCCAGCAGGTAGACCACAGCCAGCAGGGTGAAGTAGCCAAAATACACAAAAAACTGCAAAATAGGAGAGAGGAACAGCACTTGAAGCCCTCCCTTCATCCCGCACCACTCAGGGACCACCTCCATCCTAGGTGCGACCCCATCCCTACCTGGGGATGCACGGATAAGCCCAAGCCACTCTTGTCAGCCACGATGATGGTGATGATGGTCTTCAGCACAGTGGCAAAGAAGGTGTTGACCCCGAAGACCAGAGCACAGAGCTCTTTGGAGAGGGAGGTAGCAATCTGGAAACTGGGAAAAATGGGAGCGCTGGTGAACCCCTGGCATCAAGCTGGCCGCCAGGGTGGGAGTGGGTCCCCAGGAGCACCACGCACATGGCAATGGGCACCAGGAACTGGTGGGAGCCACGGAAGAGGATGTAGGCAGCATAGCACAGCCAGATGTTGGTGGTGGAGTTCATGAGCAGGAGCAATCCCGCCTGGAATGCCGTAACCACTCCAATCACCAGCTCTGACCACAGCGTCCAGCGGATCTTCACATAGCCAGCAGCGAAGGAGGCGACAGCTCCTGGGGAAGGAAGAAGGATGCTGTGAGCACCTCAAGGATCCCCTGCCCTAGCTAGGCTGGGACCCAACCCAGTGGCCATCACATCATCCCCAATGCCAAACCACCAAAAATACCGTAAGGGACACCATTCCCAAGGGGTGCAGCAGGACAGCAGTGACCCCCTGCCTCTCTGGTGTCCCCAGCCATTTCCATGGGAGGCAGCAGGATGTGTGTCCCCCCACACCCCCAATGTCCCCTTCTCAGGGGAGTTACCCAGCAGAGTGGAGGCAGCATCCACGCCTCCATTGTACACCTGGCGGTTGTCCGTGGTGGAAGAGATCTCGTTCCAGAGGATGTGAGCATAGTACAGCATCAGGTAGTACCCGGCCGAGTTAAAGACCCACCACAGGGACCAGAGGCGGAGCTGGGGCTGCCTGGCCAGCGCTCCCAGCTCCCGCAGCATACGGCACAGCACCATGTCCCGCCAGCCCCATGTCCCCCTGCCGCTGTCCCCCCCGGCCATCCTGTCCAGCTCAGTGGGCACAGCAGCGTCACCGGCTCCCCTGGGCCGGTTGAAGAAGAGGCTACGCTGGGGCCGCTCGAGGAAGAGGGTGAGGATGAGGCCGAAGCTGACGAAGCCCAAGGAGACATAGTTGAGGGTGAGGAAGGAGACACCACCGAAGGTGACGCAGAGCTGGCCCAACACGGAGCTGGTGAAAACCCCCAGGAGCACGGCTGAGCGGGAATAACTGGCCATCCGCTGGTAGCGGGACGGGGCGACCAGGGAGAAGATGTAGGAGGAGTAGGCGATGCGGGCAGCCATGGTGATGCCGTAGAAGAACTCCATCAGCTGCATGGCCAGCACGGAAGTGCCCAGCACCAGCAGCAGCCAGATGGAGATGTGGCTCAGGCTCTGCAGCACCAGCACGGGCTTGTAGCGTAGGTAGTCTGTCAGCAGGAAGACGGGCACCAGCACGGCCATGTAGGAGTACGACAGCACCGGCGTGATCACATTGGTCACCTGCCATGAGGGCAAGGAGGGGCTGAGCGCTGGGCACATCCCTGGGATGCCCCCCAACTTGCAGATGGTGTGGGCACTGGCTGCTGACCCCCATGGCAGCACCTCCTCAGGGAGGAATGTGACCAGCAGCATGCTCAGCTGGGGGTCTGGCTGAGCCTCGGCCCCTTCCCATGCCGAGAATGCAGCATTCCCACAGGCACAGCAGTCAGCTGGGATCGAAGCCAGCACCCCTTGGTTGGAAGACAATGACATTGTGGCCCCTCCTTGTCTAACCCCATCGTTGCCAGTGGCCTGGCAGTGCATTGTACCATCATGGAAAAGTGTCCCCAGTGGGATGGGGCATGACTTCTTCCAGCCCAGCACCCTCCCACCATACCACAGGCTTCTAAGGTGGGCAGGGGTCACATGCTACCCCCAAAATCAGCCGCCAGCCTGGGCACGAGGTTTTATGCCAGGGCAAGCTGAGCCTGGGACTCAGGGGACAGGGTGACCTCACAGCCAAGTGAGACAAGGCCCCACAACACACCACCTCCCCTGCCCAGAAAGCACCACCACGAGTCACCACACACTGCCATGCCCAGGACATGACACCCCTGTGCACCCCAGAAGCACTGAGAGATGCTCTGGAGAGCCCCAGGATGGTGACCATCGCCATAAAGGGGGACACGAGGGTGGGGGAGTGGATGCCCACAGCTCACCTCTGTGTTTGTGAAGTTCTTGTCGGCCCCCAGCAGATAGGGGGTGATAAAGCTCTCCCCGGGCCGGATCTGTGTCATGAAGCCATAGAAGCAGAGGTAGAAGACTTGCAGCTTCCAGCGTTGGTCTGGCACCACCTCTGATGCCGGTTTTTTGGCACCGTCGCTCTTGGGCATGGCTCTGCAGCAGGACAGCGGCATTATCCCGGGAGCCATCAGCTACGCAGGCTCTGTTGGACCACGCAGCCCCTCTCTGTCCACAGGCGCTCTCGGACGCATGGGAAACCAGCGTGCTGCAGTTTCTGTGGAAAAAGCAGCATTTGGCACAGGCTCAAAATTCCTCCAGAATCGTAAGGCAAATAAACACCGCTACCTTCTCCCCAGGAGATGTTCTGGGAAGAAGAAAAGCAGCCATGCATCTCGCTGTGCAAGAAGCAGGGGGAGTCATTTTGGGCAGCATTCGTGCATCACGTGCAGCCGGAGCCTGGATGCACAGAGCATCTGGATCCACAGTGGGGCATCCTCAGCTCCCATCACCTCCTTTTCCTCCCCTTTAAGACTCAGTGGGGTTTTGCCGCTTCCTGGAGCAACACTTCCCTCTGAGCTGCAGAGGCAGAGGGATGCAGACACCCTGCACCAGGGATGCTCCAGAAGGGATGGCACAGGAACGTGCTGGCTGTGGAAATGAGTTAATGTGCACACTGGGCATGGGGCCACCCGTGTTGCTCAGGAGCTGGGTGGCTGGCAGGAGGACATCAGCTGAGCTGCAGGCAAGCGGCTGCCCCTTGGCTCTTCCCAGTGGGACGCAATGCCCAGCCTGGGGAGAATGCAAAATGTCATGAGATTCATGGTCCAGAGGGGGATTAAAAGCTCAAATCCTGAGGTTTGGCTGCAGGAAAGCTGGCAGTGCCAGGAGACCTGATTAGCGGTCATGGGATAAGGGCAGGGACAGGAGAAGGCCTAGACTGGTGTCTCCCAGCACTCCCCACTCCCACAAGAAGTCACCAAGGTGACTTTTCATGCCATATCATTCCTCATATGCCAATACATGCCACGGGAGCACGGTTTACAAACCTGATTACCCTGATAACCACAAGTGGGATTAGAACAACTAATCACAGTCATTAAAAAGCAAGTTCATGGTCCCAGTCTGTGTCCCACTGAATCCCGCATGGTAAAAATTGAGGAATAATCCCCCCCCCCCCCCCCCCNATAACACAGGGTGAACAGGCACATGAGCCAGCACCAGTGGTGGCAGAGGAAAGCTGCTGGTGACCTAAACCTACAGGAAGCCAAGTGTGCATTTGCCCCAGTGAGGACCCACCGCTCCAGCAGCATTCCCATGGGATTTCAGCACTGTTGCCTGAGTATCACCAAAACACTCATGTCCCAGAGCTCAGGGCTGGGCAAACAGCCCCCACCTCCTAAACAGATCCCTGGGGATCCAAGCAGGTGCTTGCTGGCTCTCCACCCAGCGAGCCTGTCTGGCATGGGTTGGAGCACTGGCCTCTGCTGCAGCAGGGAGGGTAAGGGGCAAGGAGCAAGGGCTGACCCCGCCAAACACCCACCCCAGCACCGTGCCAGGGCCACCGCCAGCTGCGAATGCCTGGACTCTGCTCCATGGCTTTCTTGTCCCCAGGCTGGGCTGCGGATGTCACCTGCAGCAGCCGCTTGCTGCCACGTGCACCACAACCCCTGTGCTCCCTCTGCTCCCTATTCCTGCCATGTTCGTCCAGGAGGGATACACACGTGCATCCCTGGCCCACAGAAAACCATCCACACTAAATCCAGGATGCAGCTTCATGAAGCTGCTCTATTCACAGGAGCGCTGGCTCCTAACTCCCAGCATGTGTGTCCCCCTGCACTAAAGAACTCCAGACCAGAACCCACCTGACCGCACCCAATCCCCCTTCTCCAGAACATCCATGGAGCTACTCTGCTCGAGATGAGTGGGCACGAGTCCCAGGGAGTGCTCCATCCTTCGTCCCTGGTGCAAGCCAAGGAGTGGAGGGAAGAGGAAGAAGGAGGAGAGAGAGGGAGGGAGAGGGAGCAGACCCGGTCCGTTATCACCGTGTGAACCCGATTATGACCGAGTTATCTGCGTGTGACCTTGACATGGATCACTGTCACGCCACATACCGCTGTTAGCCCGGGGTCACAGGTGACACGGGTGGCTGAGCTCAGGCTCAGCTCCCCGCAGAGTCACGGCCACCGTGGCCCAGAGGGGACAGTCCTGGGAGTCGGAGTGACGCCCTCCCCCCAGCCGCGTGTCGGTGACACGCAAGTGACACTGCCAAGGCACCACGTGTTTTGTGCGGAGCTGCCACGCCGCACGGGGCGCGCGAATCCCCGGGGTTTCGGGGTTACGGAAGGTTTTGAACCCTTCCCTAAAACAAGGGCTGGGAAGCTCCTGAAAATGCACCCTCGCCCACCGTACGGGCACCTCTGCCTCCCACCGCCCACCAAGGGAAGGGCGCTGCGGGGTGCGCTTGGCAGAGGAGGGTGCTGGGGGTACGGCGGCACTTGCTTACCCCGAAACAGGGGCGGGGGGAAACAACACAGCACCCGGCACACATCCCCAGCACCCGGGGGAAACAAGGGACCCCATCGGACACGACACCCGCGCCCCACACCCCGTACCTGGTGGGCTGCGGGCATGGGCACTGCGGGCCGGGGCAAGGCGGGCTCCGGGGCTCCCGCTGCCGCCCGAGCCCGACCGGCGGCGAACCCGGGACAGCGGCAGGAGGAGGAGGAGGAGGAGGAGGAGGAGGAGGAAGAAGAGGAGGGTGCGGGGGTACCTCGGGAAATGTAGTCGTACTCCACGTGCGGGGCGGCGCGGGGACTACAGAGTCCACAGTGCAGCGGGAAGGAGGAAGGGGAGGAGGAGGAGGAGGAGGAACATGAAGAGCCCGGCCACGGACGGAACCAGCCGGGACGGAGCTTCGCCGGCACCTGTGTCCCATATAGGCACAAATCCCCTTCCGAAAGCATCGGTAGGGCCGGAAGGACCTCCTTTTGCACTGCCCTCGGCCGGGGTCAGCCCCTTGCCCATGTGCCGTGGCCTCTGGGCTGCGGGCCCTGTGGGACGCTGCCTCCGCCTTGGCTCCCTCCGCTGATTTGTGATACCCATGGCTGTTTGGATTTATTTCTGCACCCTGTTTGTTTCCTGGGGGTGGATTTGTTCCAGCCTGCGCTGTGCCGCATCCCAGAGGGGCCCAAATACTTCCCCGCTGTGCTCCAAGCAGAACTCCCGAAACTTCTCATCCCCTGGGCCAGCCTGGCAGCAACTCCCGAGAGCTGCTTATGGGGTGAGTCCGGCCATCAGGACCTGGAGGGGCTGAAGCACGGCCCCCGTGCACTTCTCCCGGAGGGAAGAGCATCCCTAGAGGAGGTGGAGCCCCCTAAGAATCGGGCCTCGGAGCTGGTGCCCCATATCCCGGGAGGATGACGCATCTTCCGAGAGCATCTTCCGAGAGCATCTTCCGAGTGCATCTTCTCTCCCCGCCTTTCCTCCCCCTTTCCCCGCGCTCACTCTGCCAGAAGCAAATGCAAGCTGACAGAGCTCGGCTATTCCGCTGAAATATTTATATCTTCCCGCCTGGAAGTGCGGCAGCAGGATCCCAGGCGTCCGGGGACTGTCACATGCGCACACGCACACACACACACACACACCCGTCCCACCCAAGCCAGCCTGTAAGGTCCAGGCAGCCCTGGATATTCCAGCCCAGAGACTTCCAGCCCTACTGAGCCCCCCAGGTGGTCCTGGGAAGGGTGGCCAGACCACAGCAGATGTGTCCGCCAGCTCCCCGTCTCCGCCCTGTCCCTCCTGCGGGCAGGTGGCATCTGTCTGTCCATTCCCGATGGCCAGGATGGTGGCAGGGTCAGGTCCATCCCCGATGGCCAGGATGGTGGCAGGGTCAGGTCCCTCCCTTAAACGCAGCCGGGGCCGGGTGCAGGAGCTCCGCAGGGTGTGGGTCCGGGGAGATGCTGGGCACCCGGGCAATACCAGCATCCTGGGGCAGGATCACCCTGGGGCAGACTCACCGTGGGCGGTGTCACCTGGGAATGTCCCCAGCCCCCACAGGGCAGCGGCAGGGACTGGGTAGGGGCAGAGCTGGTTTAGGGGCAGGAGCAGGGGCTGTAGTAGGGCGAGGACAGTGAAGGGGCGGGGGCAGGAGTAGGGACTGAGTAGGGGGAAAAGCAGGAGTTAGGGCAGGGGAGGAGCAGGTACCGGGGCTGCGGCAGGGGCTGAGTTAGGGAGAGGGCAGTGCAGGGGCTGGGGCAGGGGCGAGAGGAGGAGTTGGGGCAGGGGAGGAGCAGGTTTAGAGACAGGAACGGGGGCAGGACTGGGTCTGGGACGGGAAGGGACGGGGCAGGGGCAGGAAGTCGGGGGGCCGGGCAGAGCCGGGCGGGTGGCGGGCAGGGCTGGGCGCTACCGCTCGGCTCCGGCTGCCGCCGCCCCTGAGTCAGCCCTGCATCTCCCCCGCCCTGCCCCAGCCGTCCCTCGGTCCGTCCGTCCGGACACAGGTAGGACTTTGCCTTCTCTGAGGGGTGTGTTCCGGGCGTGGGGGGCCCGGGACGTGGAGCGGGGAAGGAGGATCCCGGTGCGGGGATGGGTGTGGCGGCCGCAGCACCGGGGCTGGGCGGCTCCCGGTGCGCCGGCACTCCGGGGAGCGGAGGGTTGCAACTACCGACCCTGTCCCCGGGTCCCCCCCCGGCCCCAGGAGCTGCCGCCTTCCCGGCTGGGCGGCTCTGCGAGGCTGCTGGGAGTTTTCGGTCCCTGGCTCCCAGCCTTGGGAGGCTTTCGGACTCTGCTGAAACAGTCCCAAAGTGCTGTCCCCGCTTGGGGATGAATGTGGGTCTCCAAGGGGAGCGGCTTTCCGACCTTGCCTCCACTTGCTACTGCAGGGAGAAGTGTGCGTAGGGATGGGTGACGGCGGGGATGCGGCGGGACTTTGGGTGGGAATATCCCGAGGGGTCCCACGGTGTTTCTGAGCCCTGGCTGCTGGTTTTTGGGTGCCAGCACCCATGGCGTCTCGCGGGTGTCAGGCTGGTGGTCATTTAGGAGCGCGTGCTCCAGGTGTGGTGGTCACCAGGTGGTGCAAATGCAGCCTCAGCATCAGTACTGGGGGGGAGAAAAGGGGTCCCAGGCCTCAGAACTTCCCCTGTAGCTGGGTAGATATCTCCTGGGAATCCGTTTCCCCAGGCAGGACTTTTCTGTTCTTCCTCCGAAGTCAGAATCATCATAGAATCACAGAACGTTTTGGGTTGGAAGGGGGCTTAGAGACCATCTAATTCTAACTTCCTGCCACAGGCAGGGCTGTCACCCACTTGGTCACTGCACTGGTTCTTCAGCATGTGCCTCGAGGGAGCCGTGGGTGCCCTGCGCTGGGGCTGCTCCCCACTGGAGCCACCACCTCTCCTCACACGGAGTGGGCTCGGGAGGGGTCAGTTTGTTCAGCTCTGGCTCCTGGGGCCGTGTTTATCACCCACCTCCTTCCAGCAGATCCTCCCGGGGTCTGGGGGAGACCCGTTCTGGGTTGGGGTTGGTGCAGCAGCCCGGCCAGTGCAGCATCCTCTGGCTGCGCTGTGGAGATCCCTGCCCCATGTGGGTGCTGCATGGCTCCCTGGGAGTAGCTGCATGGCTCCCTGGGAGTAGCTGCGTGGCTCCCTGGGAGTAGCTGCGTGGCTCCCTGGGAGTAGCTGCATGGCTCCCCGGGAATCGCTGCATGGCTCCCCGGGAATCGCTGCATGGCTCCCCGGGAATCGCTACGGTTCCCGGCAATCACTGCAGGTCTCCCCAGGAATCACTGCACGACTCCCTAGGAATTACTGCATGGCTCCTGGGAATCGCTGCAAGGCTCCCAGGAATCACTGCACGGCTCCCCAGGAGTCACTACAGGGATTCCCCCCAGTCCTGCAGGCAGCCAGGGCAGCCAGGGCTGCTCGGGGCTGGGGTGCCCCTGGTGCTGGGGTGTGGGGGAATGCCTGCTGCTGTGGCACGGATCAGATGTTCTAGGCTTTCCAGGCCTGGGTGGTTCGTGCTGCCCATTGTGGGGAGAGCCGAGAGCGTCAGTGCATCCTGAGGGATGCAGTACCAGGGAGTGGGTGGTCCTGGTGGGAGACACAGGACACTGCACCTGAGGTCTGGGGTGGGCTGGCAGGGGCATGGGGATTCCCCAAGATTGAGGGGACACTCAGTGTCCCCCGCTGCAGACTGTAACAAAGCAAACTGGGGATGGGGAACCCTGGGGAAGGTGAAGAAGCTGCTCAAAATCTCCGTGACCTAATCCATGCTTTCAAGAAGCATTTGTGTAGCGGCCTGTGGGAGAGTGCAAGAGGGAAATTCCTGTCTGAGCTCACTTTGAATGCCCTGGGCAGGTCCATGCAGATACCAAAACACCTCCAGACTGCTGGAGTGGGTCGAGCAATGCTTGAGTCTGTGGGGCTGTGGCAGGAGGCTCCAGCCCAGGTTAGTGGGTCCCAATGTAACCCCCAGCACCTTTCCCTTCTCTTTTTGGTGGCCTCAGGAGAGGCTGGGCTTGTTTTGGGGCCCTGTCCAGCAAGGCTGCGGTGCAGCAGCCACTCCTGGGTGGATCCTTCACTCCCAGCCCTGGGCAAGGAGCATCCTCATCTTCTTGCCCTGTCCCAGCTCAGTGATGCTTGTGCCCACTGCCACAGCCATGGTTTGAAGCTCCCACCTCTCCACACAGCAGGAATAGGTCTATTGTCATCAGGTTGGTTGGAAAGCTGGATGCTGGCTCCTCTCTGCCTGCCTGCGGGGAGGAAAACCTCCTTTTAATGCAGAAATTCCCACTTGTCCCCAAGGAGCACTTTTCTGTCAAGGAGGGAATATGGAATTCTCCAGCAGGTTAGTTCCCCCTATTTTGGGGAAAGTTCATCAAGTCTTGGCACACCATGCAATAAGGATCCCATCAGAGCTACAGATGGTTGGTGGGTTCCTAAATGAAACAAAGACTCAGGAGTGCAGGAATCGAGACCCTTCCCCCAAAGCGGAGAAAAGGAAATAAAGAGCTTTAAATTTTCCACCTTATTTTTTTTAGTTGTGTTTTTGCTTTGGTGGACCCCAAACATTGTCCTTTTTGCTGGGCGGGCTTTGTGGTGGGACATGTGGAAGAGAAATGACGTTCCCCATTTGGGGGGCCTGCGTTTCCAACTGCATTTGGTCTGGCAGCAGCCCATCACTGGGGTCTCATGGCATGTCCCTCTCCCTGCCCTTGCCAGGGCAGTGTTGGCACCTGGTGGGTGCACACAGTGGGAAAACCCAGCACTGAGCAGAGGAAGAGAAAGGATCTGCATGGCAGGGCAGCCAGCCAGCTTCTGCCAGGAAAGGGTTAATCCTGGAGCTCCAGCTCTGGTATCCTATTGCTGGCTACTCTTGGTAAAAGCTTTTTTGGCTCTGTTTCAAGGGCACCCGGCTGGAGGATGACTCATGCATCCCTGACACCAAGGAGCAAACCCTCTTGTCCCTACTTTCCCAGCACAAGGTGATGATTTCCTGAAAATCCAAGCATCCCAGAGGCCCCTGATCATGCCTTATGGGACTCTGGTCAGCTGGGCTGGGAGAAGCTGCATCTAGGACTTCCTTGTCCTGAGAGAATTATGGTGGTGACATCTCTGGCATGGGTTCAGACGCTTGTGTGGGTGTTCCCACAGGATGGGTACCTGCTGTAGCGGGCACATTGTTTGGAGGATGCTTTTGCTCCATAACTGACTCTCATCCCTTTATTCTGCAGGGAAGGAGCCACCCATCCAGCTGCAGCCCTGCCCTTCCAACGCTGCCAGATGTGCCTCCAGGTTGTGCTGCGCCTGCAACCCACTCTGGAGGTGAGGAGGCAGGAACAGTCCCACCCGGGCCTGGGGCTGTCCAGGGGATCCTTGGGGTGACGGTGGCGTGTTCCCCCCGGCACGGGTCACACAGGCTGGACACTGCTGTGGGCATGGGGGTCACAGTGGGTGTGGGGACGTCACCACTGTGGGCACCACTGTGGTGACCACCCTTTTATCCAGATGATGATCTGTGATGAGCTCCCTGCTGCCCAGTGTGCTCTGAAAAGGATAAAAATGAAGCTTTTGGCGATGGCAGTGGCTGAGGGCATCCAGGGAGCATGTCCTTGTTTGCAGGCAGAAAATGGAGGGCTTGGAAAAAGTTTTGAGGTTTCAGGGTGGAGTAATTTCATACCAGGCAGCCTAATCCATCTCTGGATTGACCCTGCTTGGGGTGGGAGCTGGGCCAGAGACCTCCAGAGATGCTCACTCACTCTGTACCTCTAAACTTTCCTTAAAATATAGCAACAATTCCCTGTTTAAAGGCTTTTATTGGACTGATAACATGAAGGCAGGGCATGGCAACATGAGCCCAGGGTATCTGGGAAATGAAGGCCTTCGCTGGGACAGTGTGGCTCCATGGGACAGGCAAGCCTGTCCATGGCAGTTTCCTCCATGATGCAGTTTTCCCACCTGGAAAACAGAATTTTCTGGGGTTCCCTCAGGGAAATTTTGGGATTTTCCCCCAATCTCCCCTCCAGGGCAGGGGGATGGATTAGTGGGGGGCTTTAAATTGCCTACTTTGACTGCATAGCTTGAGTGGCCATGATCCCCAGGGACACACCAGTGGCTCACCTTCTGTCCCAGGCCATTCCTTTGGATGTGCAGTGGCACCCAGAGAGTTGGCACTGATGCTGTGCCACACTCGTGGGTGTCACACCTCATCAGGGCTTCCCCAGGCTCTGCTGGCTGTCCATGATCCTCCACCCGAGGTGCAGGGTGCAATCCAAACCCAGATGCTGCACATCCCAGTCTGTACCTTTTCGATCCTCTCCCTGGGCTGCAGCCTCCTCCTTCCAAGCGTTTCTGGGAGCTCTCGTGCATGTCCTCATCAGCTCTCCCCCCCCGGAGTCTTCTGAGTAGGGCTGACAATATCTGGCAAGACATTCGTCCCTTGCGAGCACACAGGAGGAATTTTCCAGCCCTTAGGCAAGGGAAGAAGGGGCACAAGAAGGAAAAGAGGAGAGGATAAAAAAACGCAAGCCAGGAGAATGAAGGGTGGCACGAAATTTGCTGACCATTTTCCGTGGCCTCTGGAGCAGAAGGAAAATGAACTGGAGAGGGTTGGTGCTTGTGGATGGCCCCAGGAGCAGAACCAGGCTGTATGTCCTTGGGCTGACCTGTGATTTGGGGTCTTTGGGGCAGAAACGCCTTCCTGAAGGACATGGGGTTAGCGTGGCTGGGGGTGATGTCCATGGTGGGATCTGCTGTGGGGTTTTGACATCGGCACATCATTCCCAATCCTTGTGGGGTTATCTGTGTTTTGGAGAGAGCATGTTTGGCTCTCTGGATCCCATCCTGTGAACCTGGACTAACCCTCTCCAGTGGACTTAATCCTCCTCCAGCAGTGAGGAAGGACCTGGAATTCCACTGTGGGTAATCCACCTTATCCCGGTGGCTGCTCCTCCATCTTCCCACACCCACCAAGGACCTCTCAGTCTTGAAGAAGCCTCAGACCGTCATAGCTGGAGAGCATTTTGGGAGTTTTAAGAGCTCACCAGATGTGGTTTTTCGCACAGAGACACCAGCTGCTGTGTCTCTCTGCACAGGGCATGTAAGGCTTAGCTCACTGTGATCTGCTTTCCCCAGACTGGGTCTCCACCAGGTACCCAAACTCCTGGTGCCTCCTCTGCCCTTGGGGGTGCTGTGATCCCTCTGAGTATGCTGGGTGCTGCTGGGTTTGCCAGAGGAGGGAGGAAAAGGTGGAACGTTGAGCTTCCCCCCCTTGCCAACTGATTTGTCCTCTAGGAGATTAGCCCCTTCCCTGGCTTACGGGGGGATTTGTGGCTGCTCCATCTGCTTGAGCCCGGCAGGTCAGCAGGTGCCAGAGAGGAGCAGCCTGAAACTGGCTGCTGTTTGCCCTCCCAGGCATCCCAGGGAAAGGGGTTGCACCCTTCTTTTGGGTGTTTACACCCTTCTTTTGGGCATTTCTGGCTATATTTGTTGGAAAGGAGCAAAAATCCCTGGAGCTGGGCAAGTGAAAGTCGTGCTTGTAATGGGGTTTAGACCTGAGACTGTTTGCTGGTGGAAAACCATGTGAAGTAATGTCAGTGTTTTTAAGCTGCTTTTTAGGCCAATGAAAAGCCTTGAGGATGCTCCAGGATCTCCCCTTTCAGCCAGGATACTTGCAGGGAGGTGTTTTCTCTGTAAATCCACTTGACCTTTAGGAAAGCAGGCAGGCAGGTGAGGAGAAGAGCATTTTACTGTGGGATGTGGGTGGAAGGGGGCTGTTTGCTGGCTCACAAGTACTTTTAGACTCAGGTTTTCCTGAGGGGAAAGCTGAGAGGCAATAGGAGTGATACAGGGCTCTCCCTTCTCCTGCTCCATCGCTCCTGTCTTGTCACCAGTGGAAGGTGGTGGGTGGGGAAGAGGCTGGAGGTGAGTTAGGGAAGAGCTTGTGACAAGTGGGTTTAGGGAGTCTGGATTTATAAGGACTGACAGAACTAGGTTTGTGGAAGCGTGGGGGGGGGAGGGTGGGGGGGGGGGGGGGGGGGGGGGGGGGGGGGGGGGGGCTGCTGGGCGATGCCGGGGGCTGAGGCATTGCTGAGTGCCATCCTACTCCTGGGATCTGGAGACCACAGGACACAAGGAGCCTTTGGCCGTGCCCAGACCCCAGCCTAGAGCAGCTCTGGTGTGCTGCTGGGCCCAGGAATGTGCTCCCTGCCATGCTGCTGCCTTTTCCTGGGGTATGGGACCCTGCCAGACTGCACCCACCCCCCCCACCCCATCACCCAGAAAGCACCAGTTTCTCTTTCGAGATGGCAGAAAAGCACAAGCAGGGGAGATTTGGGCAGTGTGGACGAGCTGCTGAGATGCCAACCCCGGAGCCCCCAGTTCACCCAGCCCTGCAGAGCCCGGGATGACCGCTGCTCTCCTTCCTCTGCTGCGTGGTGAGGAGCACCGACGGAGGTTGCCAGGTGTCAGCTCGGAAGTCTTTTAACTTTTCCTCATCTCCACAAATGGACAGTGTCTCCGTTCATTAGGTACCCACCCAGGGGGCAGATGTCAGCTCTGTTCATGGCTTTTCTCAGCTCATCTCTGCCCAGGCTCCTGAGGGCTCTGCAGCACTCAGGTTCCATCACGTCACCGGGCTCTGCCCGTGGGGCTGCCCCTCTGCCAGCTCAGCAGCGCCTCCCCTCCGACCCCCACCCCAGGCTTGCTGCCTCCCCCTCCTCACGGGTAGGGTTTCAAGGATTTTTAGTTAAAAGTCTGGAAAATCTCAGTCACCGGCAACACGGGGTGTGTGTGTGCGCGCGCGCGTGAAGCTGGAATTGGTTTTCCTCGCCCAGGCAGCACATGGGAGGAGGAGGCAGCTCTGAAGGCTGCCCTTTGAGGCTGATGCATCCCGACAGATTGTTCACTGGGACATCAAAATCGTTGCCTCTGTCTGCGTGGAACAGCCGGGCAGGCGGATGATGGGAACACGGGTCAGGGGAGGATCCCCCTCTCCTTGCACAGGGAGCGGTGGCGCCCAGAACCCCAGAGCAAAGCGGATCCCGGCGATGTGGGGGCTGCTGGATCCCCAGTGGAGGGAAGGGGAGTTCCCTCCAGCACAAAGGGGGCTGGCCGCCTCAGGGTAAATGCAGGTGGAGCCATCTCACTGGTGTTCCTGTCTTTGGGGTGTACTATAGATCAGGGTTTGGTGGTATGGTGGGAAAACATCCCCATCCCATCCTATCACCATTCCCCATCTCATCTCATTCCATCCGATCCTATCCTGCCCCATCCCATCCATCTCATCCTATCATATCCCGTCTCATCCCCATACCATCCATCCCATCCCATCCCTGCCATTCCCATCCCCATCCCATCCCTCCCTCACCACTGCACAGCATGTCTTCCAAAAGACCTTGAATTTTCTGTTGAGGGTCACAGCAAAGCTATAGGACCTCTCCAAGTTCTCCACACTCTCTGCAGAGCTTGGAACTCACACATGTGCCCTATGGTCCCAAACATCCCAAGGAAGGTTTCTGATGGTCAAAAAAGCCAGGGACTCACAGGTGACGGGCAGCTGAAGTCCTGAGTTTGCAGGAGAGGCAGGATGGGTGTTGCAGCAGGCTTTGGTATTTTTGGGAAAGGGGGGTGGTATGGAGTAGGGGATGTGGTATTAGGGATGGTAGGATAGGGCCTGCCTGGGCAAAAGCAGGGAGTTTTCACAGTCCTGTGGGACCAGGCACAGGAGCTGCTCCCACATGGTGAGCTTCCAGCTCACCTTGGAACCTGGGCACGAGCAGGGAGCCATCCTCAGCTCCTTCCCCTTGACATTCTGCTGATGGCCCCAGATTTGTCCATGTGTTTGTGTTTCCTCCATTCCCATCCCAGACTAAATTTTGAGCCCCCTGGAATGAGGTGGCCGAGGGCTCCAGTGCAGGTGGGGCCATCAAGCTGCAGGTGCTGCCCAGCCCTGGGTCCCTGTGGCCTCACTGGGATGAGTTAAGGGCAGTGAAATGCTGTAGTCTCCAGAGGCTGATTTTTTGGGATTGGCCACGTGGGTGCATTGGAGTTCCTTGCATCCTCAGGTGCTTTTATCTGGGAGCAGTAGGTGGGATTTTGCTGGGATCTGGGCACTCTGCTGTTCAGAAATGACTCTTTCAGCATCCTGAGTGATCCTTTTGAACATTCCTACCCAAATTTCCTGATGGGACGTAGTCCATGAGAGATAGCAGGTGAGCTGGGCATGCAGGGGTGCAGCCATGCTCTCCACTGCCATGGAGGAGGTGGTGGAAAGCTTTTGGTGGGAGAAGCCTACTGGTGTCTCCCCTGGCAATGTGTGCTTCACTGGAGAGAGCAGCCAGGAAAAAAAATTCAATTGTCTCCTTTGCTTTTACTGTCAGGGCAGCCACAAGGTGCAGGGGCTTTGGCCATGCTGGAGAGAGAATTTGGGAGATGATGGCAAGGGCGACAGTCCCCCAGCAGCCCAAATGTTGCTTATCCATCTCATGATACCTTTTAAGACAATTCCTGCCTTGGACTGGTCAGTGATGAGGAAGGAGCCACTGTGGTGTGATGTGGCCAGTGCTGGATGGCTGTGCCCAGCAGAATCTTCTGGAAACAGCCCCACTGGAGCTGTCATATGGTGCTTAAAGCAGCCAAGATGTACTTTGCAGTACTGAGGTTTCTGCCTGGAGGCTGCTTTTGGGTTGCTTGAGGTTCACTCTTGCCTGTGCTGGAGCTGAGGTTGTCCCAGCACAGCACCAAACCTCCTGTGTGCCGGGAGGTGACCTGCACCTCGACGGCAGAGAGACCTCATGTGGGAGCACTGGTGCCTGGGAGCACAGGAGCACAGGGATCTCACCTGTAGCCTGGTGGGTGGAAAGGGTGAGACATAACAAGGAGCAGAGCTGCTCAAAGACTGGACCCATTTTTGATTAAGAAAACTGCTAAAAAACTCCTTAACGCTATGTTCACTGGATGCTAAGCCTTGCCTTGGGATAAACTCAAACCTGGGATCTGGTAGATAAGTGCAAGTCTCTTACCCCATGAATTCATGGGATGTGGGTTGATGATTTGTGCCTACACTGGCTCTGGGAGGAAGGATTGGGGTTTCCTTGCACCCCCTTGTCCTTCCAGCATCCCTAAATTCTTGCCTGAGCTCCCTTTTCATGGGTATGTTGATGAGACTGGTACCGTGATGAGGATTTTCCTTTCTTATTATCAATCCTGGAATCAGTGACCAGCAACTGGTACTGATTGGAATCAAACAGTTACCAGGGGCTCATCTGATTTGGCCCTGGGCTTCCTGTTCCCTGTGTTGCCCTCGCCATGGCAGCAGGGCTGGGAGGATGCTCTCTGGATTCCAGGTGGGGGCGGCTGCCTGGGCTCCTCAGGGTGCTGAGATGTGCTGTCTTCCAGATCCTTCCCTGCTTCCTGCCCTGCTGACCACCAGCTCCACGGGATCCCCACCTGGCCCTGCAGGTCCTCCCACAGTGAGTCACAGTTTGATGTTTCCATCCTTCCCGGGTTTTTAGCTCTGGCCAGAGCCCGTGGGACTGGATGTTGTGATTGCAGCATTTACTGGGATTTAGAATTTGTCTGGCTTGTGTAGGCTCAGTGGAGAGCAGGGAAGTCCCTCAGAGTCCGTTCTGGCACCTGTGCTGCTTTGCAGGTGACACCAGCTGGGGATGTACCTTGGAGGACATGGAGAGAGCTATTGAGGGAAAAACCATAAATTCTGAGGACGGCTGGTTGCTGAGAGAGGCTGTGTATGCTCCATCCTTGGAGGTTTTCAGCCCCAAAGGGATAAAGCCCTGGGCAGACCGCTCTGACCTTAGTGCTGATGATGCTGTGAGCATCAGCAGGGCTGAAGACTGACCTCAGGAGGTCCCATGGGCTCCCCTCCCATTGGCAGGCTCCTTCCCATGGCAGGGAGGTGTCCAGGTCACTGGGTATGAGCATGGAGGTTGCTGAGTCACCAGGAAGAGGAAGGTTTTCCCTGTTAACACAGGAGGTGCCCCAGCACACTAAGAGCAGCCCCCAAGTTCAAGCAAGGGGTCTGCAGCTCACCCACCCTGCTGCTCGGGGAATATTCTGGGCAGTGGAGAGGTTTTCCTGCCCTCTGGCACTTGGTTTATTAGGGGCTGAGGCTGCTCCATTGATTGTATTGACAGGCAGTGCATGCCCCAGTTAACTTATTGGGAACAGCAGCAAAAATCCAGCTGGCACCCGGAACCCATGGCCCTGAAACGTGCTGGATCCTTTCTACCGCCGCTGGATTTCTGCAGGAAGCAGGCCCCTGGCTCCACAGCTGGGCACAACCTCAGGCAGGTGACCACAGGGGAAGACTGCTGAGCTGTGGTCACCAGGGAGTCTCTCTGGCATTCTAGGGATCTCCTCTTCCTCAGGATGATTTCCCATTGTTGCTGGGGGATCTGCCCAAACCTGTTTGCAATGTAGGAAAAAAAAAAAAAAATCTGCTTGCCTACCCAAACGCAACCTGGAGGTGATGCTCTTGAGCATTCTTCCCTGACCCCCAGCCCAGTCTGTGTTTTACTTCTCTCTGAAATTCACATTAAGCAGCTTTGGTCTTTCCTCTGTGCCGTGCCTTAACCTCTGCCATGTCCTGGTCTGCAGGCTCGTGCCGTGGACTTCTGGGTTCCCCCCCACGCTCAGCATGCCCTTTTCTGGTGCAGACAGACCTTCCCAAGAATCACTCTGGAGCTCGAGGCCATCCTGTAGGGTAAGGTAAGGTTCTTTCCAAGTAGTACAATCCCAGAATGGCTCAGATTGGAAGGGGCCTTAAAGCTCATCTTTTTCCACAGGGACACTTTCCACAGGCCCCGTCCAGCCTGGCCCAGAACACTTCCAGGGATGGGGCAGCAACAGCTTCCCTGGGCAAATCTTGGGAGGAGGGATCTTTGGAGGTCCCTCAAGCTGTAAAGCACCTGCAGGGAGGGTGCTGGGGCCTCTCTCCTGCATCCGTGCCGGTCTCTCATCCCACCATCTCTGCCCACACTGCCTGCTTTCCGCCACGCTGGCCATTCCATTAAAACCAGCAAAAGAGCTAAGCTGGGAAGTGCAGAGACGGGGTGATTTTCATCAGCCACTCTGCTTTTGTGACTAAAATAGATCCGGAGTGGCCCTAGGCCATCGCGTTGTCCCAGGCATTGACTGGCACGAATGGATGGCAGGGCAGCATTTCCATTAGCGGAGGGGAGGATGCGCATCTCCGAGGGAGAAGACAGCTCCATAAAGCAGAAATGTAGCCACAGACAAACCCATTTCTCTTTCCTCCCATTCCTTTTATGAGTGTCACTTATCCCTGTTTTCTGCATGAAAACATTGGGAGAGACTGGCCAGAGCAAGCAGCCTGCACCTGCAACACCAAGGGTGTGTTTTGGATGGGGGGATGGAGGTTTCCCAGCAGAACTGCAGGTGACCCAGCAAGGTGCAGCAAGGATAGAACTTACAAAAAAAAAACAAAACTATGAGGAGGTTTATCCATGGTCTCTGGTGATTTGGTGGGTACTGGTTGTGTCTGGTCTGGGTTTCCGCCACTACCAAGTGGACTTTCTGTCCAGCAAGTGTGTTTTATTCTCTGACTTCATTGCATTTATTGCAGGCTTTCCTGCAATATAAGGCTAAATTTGGGTGAACATGACAGCATCTCATAGCTCCCATCTCCTTCTGGTAAGACCTCTGACATAATGTTTCTGCCTTCTCATGCTCCCTGTCCACCATCCCTTCTCCCAGGTCTGTGTACCAGCCCCTCTCCCACACCCACAGGAGGGAGAGGATCCTCATGCCTGTCTTTGTCCAAGCCCTCCCCAAGGCTGTGTCTTGGACCTCTTGCCCCATGGGGTCCTATTGTGGGAATTCAAGGCTGATCCTGTGTGTGTTGGTACCGTGATGTTTTTATAGCAAAACTACAGCTGGGAGAGACACCTGGAAGAACACAAGGTGGGATTGTGGACATTGTCCTGTGCAGGGCCAGGAGCTGACTTGATGATCCTTGTGGATCCCTTCCAACTCAGGATATTCTGTGACTTTACACAGAAAAAAAATGCTGCTCCATCTCCCAGGATGAGTGGTCACTGCTGACGCTGGTAGATGGAGACTCTTTGGGGTTAGCAATGTGTGCTCAGGTGGGAATGCTGATTCTGGAGGTGCTGTGGGGTGGGAATTGCCCATTCCAGCAAGGCAAACAGCTGTGACACGAGGCTGCAGGGTGGTGATGGGGACGTGCCTCCCAATGCCAAACCATTTCCCAGTTTGACCCTTCTGCTCAATCTGAACTTGAAGGTGACTGAGCGCAGCTCAGCCATCGATCCACAGTGGGCTGATGAGCACCATGCCCTGCGGAGAGCTTGGCCCCCAGCGCCACCTCCCTCTCTCCCCCTTTTGTTCCTGCCTCCCCTTCACGCCTTTCCAAAGCCATCAGTCAGAGCATAGCACCCCGGGCCGCTGACCTTGCTGGGGGCCAGGGGGACAACATATAGGTCTCTGTGGAGAGGCGTCCCACTGTCTGATGGACTTCTCCCAGTTGCCGCTGCCACGTCTGCGCTGCTGGTAAGCCTGGCATCCACCTGCCATCAGCTCGAGGGTGTGGGGAGGCATGGGACAAGACAAAGGGGTTGGTGCCCATCATGCCAGGAGCCACATTTTTCGTAGGCAGTGACGTTATCTGCCAAGCCATGCACTGGTTCTCCTGATTTAAGGGCTCTGATGGCTTCATGTGGGCAAAGTACAACTTGAAGCATCTCTTATCTTTAGTTAAAATGTCATACAAACTGGCAAAGTGTATTTTTTTTTACCTGTTGGGAAGCAAAACCTGATTTGAAGTTGGAAACTTAGAATTTGTCTTGGCTAATACGTAAAAAGGTCGGGTTTTGGGGAGAAAGAAGATGATGCGCCTTTGCTTCGCATCTTCTGTGCTTTAGCCACAGATTTTTTTCCCCGCAGCTGAAAATAACAAACCATTTTAATCTAAGTATTGCTTGTTCTGATCTTTTAATCCAGCTTGCTTTCTATTGGCACAGTGGCCTGAAATGATTTATCCGCCTGCCTCTCTATTATATAATTATTGGGAAGATTACTGGGGAGCCAGCTTTAGCTTTGCTGGGGAAGGAGGAGGGGGCTGAAAGATGGGGCGGGGGTTCGTGGATCCACAGAACCATGGAATGCTTTGGGTTGGATGGGACCTTATAGGTCATCTTGTTCCAAACCCTTGTGGTGGGCAGGGACACCTTCCACTATCCCAGGGTGCTCAGGTTTCTTCTCTGTGGCCATCAGAAAACATGGGAGGGGCAAGCGACGAGCTGGGTGCTTTGGGCTGTGGCCATAGTTTGCATTTGAAAATTTTAGTGTGGGAAGTTTCTCCGTCAGTGTGTATTTGTTGGAATTGAGTGCCCCATGATCCAGCTGGAGCGTGACCCTCCGAGCCAGAGAGGATTTGGGTGAAACCCTGCACTTTTCTACACTGTTTGGGGCCTATTATGGCTGTACTTGTGCTTTTGGGAACATCATGATGTGAGACAGTCTGGCCTCAGGAAGAATCTGGAATTAGGGGCTGTGCTCCCAATGCTTCCTGTTACTGTGCAGAGCTGTGGAAGAGGAACATCTGGAATGATGAACCAGCATTTGGGACTTGGTGGTGATACCAAAAAGGGCTGAAGGTGGCCATGGCTGGTTCACCAAGCTCAGCTGGTCCTCCCAGGAGCCTTAGGTTCCACCCCTGGATAAGAAGGTCTTGAGCCCTTGGGTGATGGGGTGACTGGGGACAGCTGCTCTGCAGAAGGGCTCTTCCAAGGGCAGATGCCCAAGGTAGATTTGGCTGGAACTTTCAGATGAACATGTGTATCCCTGGCATGGAAAGATGGCACAGCCAAGGGATACACACAGCCCAGTGGAGACTTGGGTTGCCAGGAAAATGCCACTTCCGACTGGTCCGACTGGCTTGAGCTCTGACAGACAAAACTTGAAGATGTCTGAGGGCTCCAAAAACTCCTTTTCCCTTCCCCAAACTGAATATCTGGACACCGAAAGGCTGGTACCTGCCCTGGCTACTGAGGGAAGGACAGGAGATGCTTGCCTGTGGACCATGGCCAGCTGGGATGTGGTGGCTCAGAGCTGGGACAAGGGGACACCCCCAGCACCAGTCAAAATCAGATACTGGGAGCCGTGTCTTGGCTTTCCTTGCTCCACAGGGTCTTGGGGATCTTTTTGGGATGCCCAGAATTGTGCTGCATTTGGAGCTGGGTGAGTGTCTTGGTCCAGCTTCCCAGAAAGTTCCAGCAGCCTCCAAAGGAGGAGGTTGTCATCTCTTGGAGCAGTTGTTTGGCTCATCAGCCAGGAGGGCAGCAGAGGATGGAAGCAGCTGAGGAGGGGTCAGGAGCAGCATCAGGGCACAAGATCGTCTGGTTTGGGTAAAAGAGGAGTTGTAACACATCCTCTTCCTGCAGGGAGCCAGCTGAACTCTGGGATGTGCAGGCAGGGCTTCAGCCTGGTCCTTCCTGCCATGCTGCTGCCTCTGAGATGGAGGGTTTAGCAAAGCCCTCCTGTCCCTCTTGGAGGCTCTGGCCCTGCACTGGGTGGGCAAGCCCCCTGTAAAACATGCCCAAATTTCCCCCTGCACACAGGCAGCACACCAGAGCTCATCTCATGCTGAGATCCTTTCTCCTTCGTGTTGGAAGCGTTGGCTGGTTCGCCCTCATTGCCTTGAGGCATCCAGATTTGCTCAGTGGCCTTTAAAAAAAAAATAATGAAAATAAATAAATAAATCAAAGTCCATGAAATGACAAGGGCATCGCAGTGGGTGCATCCCCGTTTCCAGCAAACCCAGGGATTTGGGAGAAAATAGGTCACGTGCCCTTCATCCTGTGCCACGTGGTGGATCTCCCAGGGCCAATGAGGTAGGGAGCCCTTCCGCGCTGAACAGCGGAATAAGAAAAAAAATCACTGGGATTTTTTTCCCCCGCCGTAGCATTTTTCATCCTTTCCAAACGTGAAAAGACTGGCCATCTGTCCGGATCCCCCTCCCGCCAAAGCGGCACGAAAGCAGTTCTTTGGGAAAGGTAAGGAGATTTAAAAGATTGTCTTGGTGGAAGACCACCTGCCGCGGGCAACTTTTTCCACCAGTGTAATTCGGGGAAAAGTCCTGAAATGAGCCAGGTCCCGGGCTCCGGTGTGGGTTGGAAGGGCTTTGAGTGCTTAGGAGCAGTTTTAAGGGAATCTCATGGAGCAAATTTAAGTCTGTGGCAGCATGAGGTGGGATTATGGGAGACATCGGCTGCGAGCAATGGGATTCCCTTAAATTAGTGACTGCTCCCCAAGTCTCTCCTGAGAGAAATTCCCAAAATATTTTCGGGAAATTATTTTGCCAAATATTTTTGGGTTTGGTTTTGTTTTTGCAAAAAAAAAAAAAAAAAAAAACAAAAACAAAACAAAACAAACAAAAAAAACCACCCAAACAAAAAAAAACCCCAAACATTTTTTGCGAGTTAAATTTGACGAATCTTGCTGCGACTTTGTTTTGCAAAATCATCATTCTTGAAGCGTGTGCTTTAGTTAAATTATTTATTAAATAGTTAATTTGTTATTTTAGTTAAATTCCATTTTACCCATGCTCGGCAGCCAGTGCCACCCAGGGTAGGGAAGCATCCATCTCTTCCTTAACCAGAATATCCAGCTGTTCATAAATTCTGTGATTTGCAGCTCAGGCTTTGGACAGTGTAATTTGTGTGTGTACTTGGGTGGGAATGGCACAAATGGAATTGCCTTCAAGGAATGGACACTAAACTAACAGGGATGTTAATCGTGTCTTAGTGTGGCAACCTAATGAAACCCCCAACCCTGATTAATTTGATTTTTACCTTCTCCTATTTTGGTTTGTTTGGTTTTAAGTATTTCTACTTTTTAGTTCCAGTATATTTCCAAATTTTTAATATATTTATTTTGAATTCCATTCTAGTTCCAGTATTTTTAAAAAATGTTTCTCATTCCATTCCACATCCATTAATTTTTAATGCTACAAATATTCTTATTATTTAATTCCATCCTATTTTCATTCCTTTTCTTTCCTTTTGCTGGGGCAATTTGAATCAGAGAGAGGAATCCCTTTTATTATGATGCTCGCTTTGTTTTGTGTTTGCCCTCAGATACCCATTTTCCTCAGGGTGTCAAAATTCTTCCTGATACCATCATGTTTCTGTTGCATTTTCCTTGGTTTCATGATCACTTTATAAAGTAGAAAAGTGAAATATTAGTGGCAAATGTTGTAGAGTACTTAAAAGTTGTTGAAATCAACCCCAAATTATCATCTCCATACTATAAAGGAAAAAACATTCTCAGATATGTTTTTCTCATCAGCTGAGATTTCTGGGATAATGTAATTTGAACGTGAACCATCTAAAAAATCTGATTTTATTAATTGGAAGTCATGTCCAGCTTAAAAATAGACAAGAAACAGTAGCTCAAGGACATTGTGTTTAAGTTTCCATAAAATTATTGACCTTTGTTTTGACAGATGCAAGGACAGATGCTGGGCTGCATTTTCATACAGAAACCCAACCCTGAATTAAAAAAAAACCAACAGGCATTCTTTCCTAATAGCTGGGGTTTTGCTCTTAATACAGAATTCTAGAATAACTCGGTAATATTTCCAAAGCTCTTAATCTCAGACTTCCCCCTTTCTTTTAGGGATTCATTTATATCAATATTTTCAGCGTTCTCAGACACAAAAGCAAATTTTTCGTCTTGGGAAATAACTGCAGGAAATGTTCTTTTAATCTTGCTGAATTAAGAGGACGCTCATTCTTTCAAAGAAAAATGGTCGTTTTGAGGTGGGAACAAAAGACTGCTGGGACAAATCTCTTTATAAGGGTCTCCAACATTATTTCAATGCCTGCAAAATAGCGTTGGAGAAGCTGCGGGAATGTATTGTGGGATGCGGGAGGAGGAATGCTGTTGGGATCTCTGGCGGATGGAACAAATCCCTCAGTGATGGCCAACTCCCTTTTGGGGTGGACCAGGGAGTGCGGGGAGCTGCTCACCCCCCACCTTGAGGGATGCTGCCCTGGGTACCAACCAGCTGTGCTGCTTTGGTGGTCCTGGGATTGCTTTTCCTAGGGGATCAATCAAAAATGGTTTTTCCAGGCCCCCTCTTGGAAATTGGGTGTTTGCTGCGAAGCAGGCGGAGAGGGCACCTTGCTGGCGGTGTGGCTCTCCATGGTTGGGGGGGAATATGCCTGGCACACTGGGATGAGCTCGATTCCAGTGGTGGCAGGGCACTGGGAGCCCTGGCTGCAGGCTGTGTGTGCCTTTGGAGAGCAGGGGACGGTCCTCAAACCCGCGGGGTGGCACCTCTGCCCTTGAGCCCCCCAGTCCTGCAGCATGAGGGTGGGTGACAGCCCCTGTGACATGAGTGTGATGGTTCTCTGCAGCTGCTTTATGGCCAGCTGAGTTGGAAAGGGAATTTAAAAGGTTCCCCTGTCAGTGAGGGCTGTCTCCATCCGCTGAGCTTTTTCCCAGCTTTCTGCTGAATGCCTCCATCCTGCTGCTGTGATCACACGCACACGCACATGCACACAGATCTGGTTTAATTTATTTATTTAATTAGGGGGTTGCTAAGTGAGCTGGCAGTGGGGGCACCCTACTTCCACCAAACCCCCTCCACTCCACAGATGCGACTTTGGAGCTGGATACCACTCGTGGCAGAGGCAGGTTGTGGTATCGGTGGTATCGGTGGCGCGTCCCCCACGGATTTTGATGGAGACCCACAGCCCTGCAGGGATGCAACCACTGCAGTGGCTGTGCCCGCACTGCCGGGGCCAGGTTTGGGAACAGGGGCAGTTGTGACCCCGTTTCCGGCAGCCCCAATTCCTAGCGGAGCCAATTCACCCATTCCCTGGCTGAGGTTTGGCGCAGCGTTGAGACCCGAGGTTACAGAGGACCTACCACAGGGAGAAGGGGAGAGGAGAGGCGGCTCTCCTTGATTGTAATCGGGGTTGAGGTTTAGCTGAAGTGAAAACAGATTGGGAGTGACAGTTTTGGAGCCTGCTGTCAGGGTCTGAGCGTAGCACGCTGGCAGTCCACCCCCGGATGCCAAGGGCCCCCATCCTCCTCCTCGCCAGCTGGAGCAGGGAGAGCCAGCACCGCGCAGGATGGGGACAGCACAGCCCTGTCACATGCCGCCCTGCAGCCCCTTCCTTTGGGCTGGGGACAGTGCCGGGCGGGACATGGCCCTGTGGGATCCCCTGCTCCTGCCTGCTCTGGCCCTGAACCAGTGGGGGCTTGGCAAAGGAGGGATGGGGTCAGTCTGCGTCCCGACTGATCCCCTCGGTGTGCTGGGTTGCTACTCCAGGGAGGGCAGAGACAAGACTGATCAGTCTCCCGTTCCCAAAGAGCATCCATGGTCAGGGTGAAGGTCATGGGTTTGGGATTGCAGACAAAGAGCACTGGATCCAACCGGGATTGCTGGGACCAGGGTGGTTGTAACTCGCCCCATCAGCCTTGATTGATCCCTACATGTTTTCTGTGTGCTGCGCCTTATCTGTCCTTTACGTCCCCAGCATGGCTGCTGGGGGGAGTGGGAAGACCTGTTCCCCAATCCCTGGATCAGAAGGGGCTTGGACCCACCCCAGGTGCTTTGAGAAGTTGGGTGGCATTCACGAGAGTAGCCTCAGCCCCCCATGTTTCTGTCCAGCAGCACCTGGACAGACTGCTCTGGGGCAGCCTGTGTGCTCCAAACCTCATCCCTGTTTCCAGGGATTAAAGAAATGGAGATGGGATGAGATGAAGCAGGAGATTGCTTTGCTCTCAGGATGAAGGGATTTGTGGACTGCCCCCAGATCAGTGGATTGAAAATGGAGGGAAGTAGATTGAAAATGGAGGAAATTATTGGGATGATGCTGCCTGTGGGATTAAAGCCAGGGCAGCCAGCAGGCTCTGGAGGAGGAGGTGAATGAGGGGGGTTGTGGAGTGGCTGCTGCTGGGCACTGTGGGGGGATGCTCCTGGTTGCATCCTTATCTGTTTTGGAGGATGCCCTGGAAGGTGGGTACTTTCTGCTTTCCCAGGTTTCCTCCTCTCATCTGTCCCCCAGCTGCAAGGATGTTGGGAATATGCCTGAAGCTTTTTGCAGTGCTGTGCCTCTCATTTCCAGAATGCTGGAGAGCAAGCTGCTTGTCTCTGGAGGTCCACACACCTCCCTGTGGTCTCTCCTTTGCGAGCATCCAGCATGGGTCTGTGGCCATGAGCATCCTTTCTGGGGAGTCCTTTGGGTTCCCCTAAAAAATGACATCTAAAATCTGGCACTTGGGGGGCTGATATTTGTCTGTCTCAATCCTTGGGGTGTGTTTCCAGCTGTGCTGGCTCCTTTGGGGCAAGATATGGGTCCTTTGGGGCTGATGCACAACCCTGGCAGAGCATCCCTGGGGCATCTGTGGAGGCATCTCCCGCTGCAAGGTGGTACCTCCTGGCTTCTGTTCCTTGGCCTTTGGCTGGGAGGAAATAACCCTGAATTGGGTGCATTTGGCTTGGTGTCAAGGTTGTAAATGTGGTTGTTTAACAGAGTTGAGCTTTATTTGCCAACACGTGAATGTTTGGAAGATTTAAGGAAGGATAACTGGCAGCATGGCGCAGCTGTGGAGAAGCTCTTTTCCTGGATCTTCTTCAGTGCAGCTTAAGCCCCTCGCTCAAGGCCCTGTGTCCCTCTGCCCTCCTGTGCTGCAGAGCCTTGGTTCCTCTAGCCCTTCCCCGTGGGTCCATGTTTGCTGGCCCCAGGGGTCTGGAGTTGCTCTCTGCTGCCTGGATCTCCTTTGAAGAGCCAATTCACTGTTCCTGGTTTCCTTCTCCTGATCTTGCAAGTCAGCTTGTCACTCAGCCACTTTCAGGTGGATAGGGAGCATTTCCTCTGTTCCTGTGCACTTAATTGCACAGAGTTAATTTGCAAAATACTATCTTTTTTTCTTCACATTGCCGAGCTGATTTTGGCTTATTGCTTTGCTCGCCAAGAGCTTCTCCCACCTGGGTTGTTACCTGGCGTTTTAACAGGAGCGGCCCTGATCAATGTTTTGGGGGGTTTTAGAGCATTTCCCAGCCGTTTTCCAGTGGTTTCACCCACCTCAGCTCCCTGCACATCCCACGGTTACTCCACTCTCTTGCAGGCTTGGTCTGGCTGCAGCACTGCACGTGGTGCTCCCCACGTTCCACTGGCGTGGTCGGGGATGTGGACGTGGGGCGTGGCACTGAAGTGATTTGCGTAAAGAAAAGAAAACCCCACAGCTTTTGTAAAAAGTTGTAAAGCCGGTATGTTTATTACAGCGCTGGACGCATGTGGGGATCGTTGTCCCCTTAAAGGACATGCGCACACCTGAGAATCCCCGAACCCCTTTTATCCCCCTCTGCTTATACATATGCATATAGTCTCATGCACATTCATTTTACTGATTTCACCTTACACTTGCAGCTAGTTACACTTGCAGCTAGTTTTTTTTATCAAAAAGTGCAGAAAGAACTCCTGGGTCAGCTTGCCCTCTCTCCCGCAATCAGCCCCATGTGTCTTCGTCTGTTTCAAGGTTCAAGGGGCCTCATTTATCTCAGTCCTTCGGCTGAAGCAGTTTTCGAGCATAGGATTTTTGCGAGAATAGGCAGACTTGAACACAGACCAAACAGCTATGTTTGCAAGCTACAGACTTAATTCAAAGAGGCATATTTTACCTAAATTTGAAATGGATTTCTACTCTGGAAAATTTCCCCTCTGTCTCAGAAGCAGTCACTTTCCTGGTCTCTGCAGTGCCAGGTGATGACATTGTACATTTGGGATTCTTTCCCCTGGCTCAGCTTCTGCAGCAGAGCCCGCCTCATTCTGCAGTGCCGAGCCCCACGGCAGGGTCCGGGCTAGGGGGGCAGTGTGGTGCTGCTGGCTCTGCTTCCCTCAGCCCACCGGGGCACCTGGCATCAGCCAACACCCAGCCCATGCTTGATCCAGGCTGGACCATCAGCAGCTCCAGTGGATGCTCACAGTCTCTCCAAAATAATGGAGGGACAGCTGGTATTTCAGGAAAAAACTGTAATTCCTTTTATCTATCCTTTAATCTGCTGACAGACCAAAGGAGAAAAGTTGGTGTTCATTATCCCAGGAAATGTTATTTCCTTGACACTCAGGGTCTTGCCAAAGGCTCACAGACATCTCCCGGTGCTTCTGGTCACTGAGTCGTGGCGGATCCAGCTGCAATTAGCCGTGGCTTTCATCACCTCATAGGGGGAAGTTTCTGATGCACTTACGCAGTGTGACATTCACTGAAAATACTGTTTTCATTGGTAAGTCGTTCCAGGAGTAACTAAGAGAGCGATTTGGAAGTGGCTGAATTACAGCATGATGTTCCCATCCCCTCCCTGCTCACCCCAGCCTTCCAAAATCAGCTTTAATTAAACAAATGAGAACACATTATTCTTTGAATAACTTTTAATAATTCCAATAACCTTGTTGAGGTGGTGGTTAAAGAGGCTCAAGCCACTGGTTTTGCTCAGGGTCTCACAATCAAAAAGCCCTGAAAACAGCCCAAACAAGGTTTTCTGGCTTTCCTAAGGACATCTAACATCTTGCTGCTACTACATTGCATTTCCCTTACTCATCTGTGTCTGACCTCTGCTTGCAACACTGCAGCAGCTCATGTGAGCAAATGGGAATTCTGCATCCTGTAGATCTCTGCAAATTCATCTCTCAGGTACTTGAATTTTCCTCTAAACCTGCAATTAACACAAACCTCAAGGTTTTGTCTCCCACAAATGCATCAGGGCACAGAGATCTGTACTCTCTCATCCTGCTGTCCTGTTGCAGTGTGGGGGGAAAATGATGTTCCAGACCATCATCCTGGGGAGGTTGGCAGGGAAAAGCTACAGTTTCATCCAGTGATCTTCACACAAAAGATTGCGATACTGGTTCTGCCATCACGACAAAATGAGTTGTTCTCCCTGGACTGAGCTTGCTTTGGTGGAGGCTAGTGTCTGAGCCCATAAGTGGGGTTCACCAGATGAAGGAGAAAATAGGAAATCAGCTGGGAATTTCCTGGAGGGAAGGGTAGGTGCTTGGTTGGGATGTGGCTGTGCCCGCTGCAGTGTGACTGCACTGGAGCTCTTCATCATTGTATCAGCACAGACATTCAGAACAAGAGGAACTGGCCTCAGGATGTGCCCCAGGAAGTTTAGATTGGATATTAGGAAAAATTTCTTAATGGAAGAAAAATTTCTTCATGGAAAGGGTAGTCAGGCACTGGCACAGACTGTCCAGGGCAGTGGTTGAGTCCCCATCCCAGGAACTACTAAAAAAGCACATGGATGTGGCACTTGGGGACAGGGTTTACTTTGGCAGTGCTGGGGAAACAGTTGGACTCGGTGTTCATAGAGTGTTCATTCGTGAACTAGGTGTTCATTTCCAACTTAAATGATTCTGTAAGGCTGTGATCTCAGCTGGAGGCGAGCAGGGAAATGGGAGCAGGCAGTCGCTGAGAAAGAAGCCTCCAGAGGTGCCTGCTGTGAGGGCAGGACATTCGTCTCCCGTGCTGCTTTTAATGATCACGGGCAGGGGAGAGGCAGGAATATCCTGCTGGCTGACGTACTAGGAGGGCACAGGGCATCTTTTTTGGTTAGAGATATCTAAAATATTTCACCAAAGCTGAAGAATGGAGAGGAGGAAAGGTCAACCAAAATGACTACAGCTATGGAAAATGGCAGCAGCTGGAATTGCAGCTTTGTTCCCAAATGGCTTTTGGTGTCGCTCATGTCGATGGTGCTACTGCCCTCCCACAGCTTCATCTCCCAAAAGCCGAAGCTCGTTGGTGGCTGATGCATTTCCATGTGCTTTAAGGTTTTTCCCCCTTCCAACCCTGTCTTGACCTGGCCAGACTGCACCGTTGTCATAATCCCGAGCAGGCTGCGTTGCCGAGCTTCCCAGCCACTAAAACACCACGCTGGAAATCACCGGATTAGGTCTTAATGGCAAGATCAAGTCAGCAGGAGATGAGTGGGGAAAAAGCTCCTGCTTACGCAGATGGACAGGCAGCCCTCCTTGAGAAAACAGGCTAGAAAGCCTAAAATGTCAGAAAAACATCCTCTTTCCTGACTTCTCTGGCTTTTCTCTGCTTTTAACACATCCGTCGTTTTCCAAGGGTCAGAAAACCCTGGTCTGAGTTTTGTGAAGACGATATGGAGAGGTCAGAGGTGTTTAAACATTTCCTCCATCACGGAGGAAAATGCTGTCTTGAGTGTTGGACATTCTGTCCCAGATGTTAATTCCCACCACTAAATTCTGCCACCTCTATTTGAAATCCTGGCTGTGGGATGTCACAGTGTGCTGGAGGATGCCAGGGGTTTGTGGCTGTCTTTAACATCTGTGCTGGTGGGGTTCCTGGAACACCAGAGAGTCTGGGAAGTGTGGTGGATGTTTTCCAGGGTGGTATTACCTCTAAGCAACTGAGATGCGCCAGGGTGGGGTTTTGGGTGTGGTCCTTCAGGAAGGTGGCACAGCAGGGATTGCACAGACCAAGGCCCTGCCCACCCTGCTCTTCACTTGCACGAGTCATCAAGGGCTCGTGGTCAGCAGGGCTCTGAGCTATTGGATTTTATCAGCCTGCACTGACCAGGAGAAGCTGTGGCTGCCCCATCCTTGGAAGTGTCCAAGGCCAGTTGGACAGGACTTGGAGCAACCTGGGAGAGTGGAAGGTGTCCCTGCCCATGGCAGGAGGGTGGAACAAGATGAGCATTAAGGTCCCTTCCAACCCAAACCATTTTGTGATTCTGTGATACGCCTACAAGAAAGTGGGATTTTCTGGAGGCCCTGTGATGGTTGGGGGGGGCTGG
>WBNO01032995.1:172888-335464 GCA_013400575.1 Peucedramus taeniatus
GGGTTGATGGAGACTTTCTCCTTTGCATTGTCTTGGTGGTGCCTGTGAACTTTCCACCCAAATGTTTCAAAGACAGGGTGAGTTTTGCCAGTGGGGCATCTTTGCACAGAATTGTCCTCTCTCTGTTTGTTTTTGGACAGCTTGAACAAAACATTGCTATACCCCCCAGAAATAACTCTAGGAAGCAAAGGTTTGCTTGCATGGGGCTTGTGCACCCAGCGAGCCCTAAGAATGCGTGGCAAGAGGAAGAGGAGGACAAGGGCTGGCTTCAGCAAGCACAGAGCCAGCAATGTCCCTCAGCCCCTGCAGGGATTTGGGCTCTGCTCAAGCTCAGCTGAGCCTCCTGCCATCAGGGATAGCATCCCTGATAGGATATCAAAGGCATGATTCCCTGGAACCCAGCATCCGTTTTTCCAGCTCCTGTATGGAAGCTAGGCTGGCGAGCAGCATCCAGCCCAGAGCTCCATTTCCCTCCTCCTGTTCTGCTTCCTGTGCCTCCTCCTGTATGGGAGATGATCGTGTCATTAAATTAATTCAATACACAGTGTTCAAAGTTCCCTTAATTGGAAGGGAATTGCTCGAATTTTAGGGATGTGTTGGTATTTGTGAGGTATCAGCAAGCATAAACACAAGAATGCCAGCTGAGGCAATTGCTCCAATCTCTAACAAATGGGAAAATAGAAAAATTGGAGTGTGTACGTTTCCATGTGGGGAAAAGGAGTCTTCCTGCTGTTCTGGGCTTTCATTTTCCTTCCTGTTCCTTGGTTGCTGATTCCTGAGATGCTTTTTTAGACATAGGGGACTCCTGATAGATTAAGAAAATTTCCCAGAATTTAATATATTTGAACTGAGGAAGAACCAGATTGATCTGAGAACTGATGATATAGCCTCCAGGCACTTTTGCAAAGGCAGCTGCAATTAACAGGCCTATTTATTGTGGAATGGGATCATCCTTTGGAAGGGCATTGTCCAGGTTTGGGGCAGATCTCCCCTTGCTGTGGTGCAAAAGCTTTCGGCTGCTCCCCGTGCATGGAAGAAGGATGCTCCAGTCTTCCATCTGTGGTTGCCCAGGTGTGATGCTTGGCAGAGCCTGGCTTGACTCGCTGTGCAACTTCCCTTTTGGGGCCTAGCTTGACACTTCTGTCTCTTAACTCCATGTCTTTGACCTCTGTGGGGCTGCACCTGCTTCGCACTGGGCTGGAGCAGGGCTCTGTATCTACTCTGTCCATTGGGCCACATGTAATGGTGTCCTCAGGGCTCTCAAGGAGGTGGACAGAGGAGCCGTTTCAGAGCTGTGGTGAGCAAGGCAGAGCACAATGGTGAAGAGGAAGGGGCTGAGATTGTTCTCTCTGCAGGCAGAGAATGCTCTGAAATGCTCAAAATGGCATTCTGGGGGATAATTTTTCCCAGCCCTTTGTTCATGAAGAATGAGGGCTGTTGGGGGAGGCCTATGCCCAGAGTAAATGCTTGGGCTCTCTCTACTGTTGCCATGCCTTCCATTGAGCTCATGAGCCCCCTATAAAACACTTACCTTTCACTAGCATGATTAAGAAAAGGCCAATATAGCTTTCCCGCTTACTGGAGCATGAAGCGTGTTTAATTTAATAATGCTGATAAATCTTAAAGCCAGGAGCATTTGACTAACACATGACCCACTTTTTCAATCAATTGGAAGCATTTACGTAACAGCCTGATGCAGGGCTCCTCCTGCAAGGGATGTGGAGCTGGGGATGGCAAACACCCTCCCTGCCACAGGACCAGGGGGAATGGCCTTAAGCTGAAAGAAGGGAGAATTAGATGAGATTTTAGGAAGAAATTCTTCCCTGTGAGGGTGGGGAGGCCCTGGCACAGGGTGTTCAGAGAAGCAGGATCCCTGGAAGTGTCCAAGGTCAGGTTGGACTCCAGGGCAGGGAATAGCCTGGGATAGTGGAAGGTGTCTCTGCCCATGGCAGGGGGGTGGAATGGGATATCTTAAGTTCCCTTCCAACCCAAACTGTTTTATGATTCTGTGATGTCTCCGGTGCAGGAGTTTGTCTCCTGGCACATCGTGAATACTGGAAATGCTGACCTCCACCTATCAGCTTATTGACCCTTTCTGGTGCTGCCTGCCATGCGTAGGAGTCAGCCTGGGGTTAGCCAACACAACTAGTTACTCTTTTCCTTCATTGTATACCTTACAGTAGGCTCAGTCTTGAATATTCCTGATCTTGCCTGATCTGTTACAGTCTCTCAGCCCATTCCTCTTACTTTAGTCTCCAACTACGTTGCCTTTTTTCCTTGTAAATATTCTCCTTCTCTCCACCCTTAAAAGCACCTTTTGGCTTGACATAGAACCAGATGGTTTGGGTTGGAAGGGACCTTAAAGCTCATCTCATTCCACCTCCTGCCATGGGCAGGGACACCTTCCACTATCACAGGTTGCTCCAACCTGGCCTTGGACACTGTCAGGGATAGGGACCCCACCACCTTTCTGGGCAACCTGTGCCAGTGAACCTGTTTTGGTGTTCAGCACATTTCATTTCTTATCCTTCTTGTGAGGATTCCATCTTTTTTTTTTTTTTCATTTGTAACATGCAGCAGCCTCAAGCCCCATGTTTGCATGTAGGTCATAAGCAGCCTCATTTCCAGTGAGCCAGTGTCCTTTAGCTTTAGGGAATTCTATCCCCCTGCAAACCATGTGGGTTTATCCATTTTGGGTTTCATAATAACCTCTGGGAGGAAGTTTTGTATCAAACCCACATTCCCAGCCCCGGTCTGTGCATGGCTGCTGTTTATTCATCCCGAGTTGCATTAAAGCCGTACTTGAGAACTTGTTTATCTCCTGCTTTTTTTGCTCACATAAGTCCCTGTCTGAGCAAAGGGAAATGCCAGATGCTTGTGAGCAGGATGAAAAATCTCCCATCTGATACAGACTGAAGGATTAAATAACGTGAGGGAGAATTGCTCTGCATCCCTCAGCATTGCACGTAGAAGGATGCTGGCACCTCCCTCTGGGACAGGACTGCTCTCCCCATGCAGTGGGCTGCAGGGACATTTCATATGCCACGTCCTCATGCAGAAATGCTCCTAAAGGGACATCAGGAATAAAAAATGAAGGATTTGTTGCCATTCTGTGGTTTTTGTTTATTTCCCTCCCACTTGATTTCAAAACATCAGTGACCCTCTAGAGGGCAGAGAAGGAAAGAGAGAGAATGGAAAAGGAAAACAGTGTGGTTTTGTTAGATATGTGTGACATGACTGGCTGGAAGTGGTGTGGTCCAGCTGGTCAGGATGTGTGGCAACCAGGATGCTGGTTCTGTCCTTCCCATTCAGTGCTCCTGGGGTCAGATAGACAATTCCTGACCACTGAAAAGTGCCTTGTGATTTTCTTTATGCTGGAAATGGTGAACCTTGGTTTGCTAGATAGGTGCTGTGGGTACTTTAGAGCCCCACTGCAGCCGCTGGCCCTTGGCCAGGCTGCTCATCTGATGCCCTGGTGCAAAGTTGCTTTTTAGCTCCTCTGTGGGGTCCTACACCCTGAGGAACTTGTTCTGAGAGCCAGCCTTCCCCATTGTGTCCCCAGGTGATCCCACCAAGGTGCTGCCTGTGCTGGGGCTGCTTTCCCAGCGAACGCACGTCTCCCGTCCCCTGGTAGGAAATGGAGTCCAAGGTCTCAGAAGGTGGCCTCAATGTCACTCTCACCATCCGGCTGCTCATGCATGGCAAGGTAAGGGGCTCCCACAGCGGGGCTGTCCCCACAGCTCCCTCTCCCACCTGCCCAGCCCCACAACACAGCTCTGTCCAGCTGTCCCAGCCCTGGGAATAGCTGTCCGGCTGGTGGGGAGGGTGGCGTGGTGCTCCTGCTCCCTCTCCTTCCTGCCCCTCAACCCTATCCCTCTGCTGGGGACAATGTCCATTAGGTCTTCATTTCATTATGGGTTTGGGTTGGATTCTCATCACGTTTTCTAATGTCAGTTCCTCTGGTTTTGTCTTTTTCTCTGTGTAGGAAGTTGGAAGCATCATTGGGAAGGTAAGGATGCCTTTTAATGTACCTTTGTACCTGCACCTGTGGTGTGGCAGATGCCATAGTCACTCACCTCTTCCCTGTGATGTCCTGAAAAGTGTTGGGTGCCTGAGCTAGTTGCTGCATTTGTGAGCCAGAAATTAGGAGAGACCCACAAAGGGGTCAAAAGACCATTCCCCTAAAAACCTCACCAACCACCAAACTGTTTCCAGCTGCTTCACTGGGTGATAGCTGGGAGTTTGCAGTCACGTTGCTCTGGTGTTTTCGTCAAATAACTTCATTAGGAAATACCAAAAATGTCACACAGATACATTTAAATTGTATTTTAAGTAATTCTATAGCCCCTGTCTCCGAGGCCAGAGGACTCCATTTACCTTGTGCAGAAAAGCTTCCTGAGTTGCACTGGTGTTTCCACAGTGTTTTGGAAAGTCCTAGCTATACAGGATTAGAGGTTTTTTTGGGTGGTTTTAAAAGAAAGGTTTATGGTGCCAGAGATTTGCAGCATGAACACGTTTCCCCTGTAGGCTTGTGCCTTATTTTTCCATCAGCATGTCCAACTCTGGGAAGATTCACAGTTGTGAATTTGTATATTCATATATTTAATGATTCACATGCTCAGCTCTTCAGCTGACCATCACGTGGGGACGCAGGGTCAGGCATCACAGCTCCCACGTTTTTGGCTACACATTGGTGTGTATTAGGGAGATGCATTCTTGGTAGGATTGTTTTAAAGGTAGAAGTTGTGAATTTTCGGTAGTGGCTTGGTTTTCCCTCTTGTTTCAGAAAGGAGAGACCGTGAAGAAGATGCGTGAGGAGGTGAGCAGCCTGCTCTGTGGATGGTTTGTAGGAGGAAGGGAGTGCAGAGTGGCCGGAGCTGCACATTGCCCTGGGTGATACGTGCAGTAATTCCCAGGGTCAGGACAAACAAGCCAGCTGTCCCCAGAACTCTTTGGACCAGTTTTTTCCCTTCACACTCAAATCCTTGTCGCATTTTCCAGAGTCAAGTATTAAGTGAGACATTGAAATTAAGTCACTTGTAAGATGCTTTGAGTTTGTCCAGGGTCTTTGTGCCTGCAGCTCCCGGGGAGTTGTCAGGACAGTGAGCAAAACTCTTCACAGGCAGTGACCCCATGAGCTGGTCTTATCTTGATCCTGTGGGTTTGCTTTGCAGTAAAACATGGGAAATCCTTTCTGAGGGTTGGGATAAGGCAGGGCTGAAATCACTGCAGAGGAGGGGTGGGAGTTTGGAAGATCAGCTAGAACGCTGTGAGGCTGGCACAGGCATCAGGCTGAGAGAGGACCCAACCTGATTGCTTGGCTGTGGCTATTCCGGGACTCCTCTTCTCTTTCCAGAGCGGGGCAAGGATCAACATCTCAGAGGGGAACTGCCCTGAGCGGATTGTGACCATCACTGGCCCCACCGATGCCATCTTCAAGGCTTTTGCCATGATCGCCTACAAATTTGAGGAGGTGAGAAATGTGAGCCAGCCCCTGGCTGGGGACAGCAATGCCTGGTTGGATTTGCCTAATTGGGACATGGCCTCAGTACAGAACCTTTTACACATCTCTAACTAGGGTGGGCCTGGAGCACAAGTCTGATGGGGAGCAGCTCAGGGAGCTGGGGGACTCAACCTGGAGAAAAGGAGGCTCAGGGAGGACCTTCTCACTCTCTGCAACTGCTTGGAAGGAGAGTGCAGCCATTTAGGGGTTAGTCTTTTCTCCCAAGTAACAAGTGATAGGATCACAGGAAATGATCTCAGCTTTGGGTTGGATATTATTAGGGAAGATTTCTTCTCTGGAAGGTTGGTCAGGCCTGGGAACAGGCTGCCCAGGGCAGCGGTGGTCACCATCCCTGGAAGTATTCAAGAGGGAACACTTTAGTCACCGGATCCCAGCGTGGGTAGATGTGCCACCTGGGCACTGGAGGTGGCTCTGGTCAGGCACCAAGGGCTGACTTGCTGCACTTTTCCTTCCCAAGGACATAACCAACTCCATGAGCAACAGCACCGCTACCAGCAAACCGCCGGTGACACTGCGGCTGGTGGTGCCAGCGAGTCAGTGTGGCTCCCTCATCGGCAAGGGGGGCTCCAAGATCAAGGAAATCCGAGAGGTAAGGAGATTCCATTTCATTATTGCGCTTCGGTGCAGCTCCTCGGAGCTGATCTGCAGCCAAGGGGGAGCTGCCTTTGAAGAGGGGATCCCTGTGATGCATCATGCATCACGTTGCTTCCCGGGATGGTGTGGCTTATGTAGGAGCAGCATCCCGCAGGATGCGACGTGCTGGGCCCTCAGGAAGTGCATGGTGTGGGAGCTGGAGCTGGCTCTGAGTGAAGGCGTTCAGCTGTGGGATTCCTCCTTCCTCTCTCTCTGTCTCCAGTCCACAGGTGCTCAGGTCCAAGTGGCAGGGGACATGCTGCCCAACTCCACGGAGCGGGCGGTGACAATCTCGGGGACACCCGATGCAATTATCCAGTGTGTCAAACAGATCTGTGTGGTGATGCTGGAGGTACAGTCTGTAACAAAGCGGGTAAAGTACATACGGAAAAAAAATCCCAGCTGGCCCCACCAGAGTGCTGGGAGCTGTGGAGCGTGTCTCGTCCCCTTCACCACGCGTTGTCGGACCACTCTCATTTCCTGGTACCTCCCCTGGAAATGCACCCTGTGTCCTTTCCCCACCATTGTCCGTAGTTTCTAGAGTCCCACACTGGAAGCCTGTTTGGTCGGGTGCCCCAAAGGAGGTGGTTTGTGTCAGAGCAGAGGGTGGCTTCAGGGCAGAGGGGTGCCAGCAAGCTGGGACAGCCTGGCCTGGCATCCCAGCAGCCCTCAGGGTGCCGTGAGAAGGATATGGGGGCTACAGCCACTGCTCCAAGAACCTGGTCTCTGCCTCACAAGGACCACATCCAGGAGGAGGAGGAGGCCAGAGCATCTCCTGCACTGGGGGAACTGGAACTGAGAGCACAAGACTGTGTTCCAGTGAGGCACAGTGGGAATGGTAGTGAGGAAGGCTGGTGGAGAGCAGGGACTGTAGGGCACATGGATATATGTCCAAGGTACCCTTTTCTGGGATAAATGCTGACAAGCAGAGCTGGAAGATCTGTGCCATGGAGAAGTGCTGCTGTACCAGTTGCTGGAGATGACCTCAGCCACATGCCTCACGTCCACACCTGCCACCTCAGATGGGAGAAGCTCCAGGAGGAAAGCCCCTGGGACACAGGATGGTGATACATTGCACTCCTGGTGCATCCCAGAGAGAGACAAAGTAGGGACGGATGTAAGGCCCCTCTGCCTAGCTGCACAGCCCTTTCACAGCAGGATGGAGCATGTTTCCCACTGGAAGAGCTTCAGGTGGGGATGGCAAGGCTTGGTGAAGGTGATGCAAAGCCAGATGGAAGCATCTTCAGCTTGGCAGCAGCACATCTCAGGAGGGATAGCCAGGAGCCACATGACTCATCCCTGCTGGCTGTGATGCTCAGGCAGCTGCACTGCTGCCAGAGGAATTTTGGATGAACAGGTCACAGACTGCAGCAGAGATGAGCCTGAGGTGATGCTTGCCAGGTGTATTAAAAAGTTTTTCTCACAAAGCAAGATGTGCTGCTCCTCTGTACTGCTCAGCCATGGGAAAGAGAAAAACCCACAAGTCTTGCAATCTGAAATCTGGAAAGTGCCCTGGCTTTAACAGCTCACAGAGATGTTCCATATCACCTTTCAGTCTTAAACAGATAATCCTGGCTCGTCCCCTCCAAGATTTGTAATGCAATAAAAGAACAAGTGGGTTTGGGATGCTGGAGATGTACTTTGATCAGCTTTCCCACAGACAGGTGCTTAGCACCAGGATTTAAATAATGCTGCTTGCCTACAAGTAGATATCCAAAGAATGTACAGGAAAAAAAAGAATTTTCCATGAGATTGTGTAATTTCTATTGCCTGTCCTTATATAGCAGTCACTGAGTTGTTTAATTTTGGGTAGAAAGCAGGAGGAGAGCTGAAATCTCTCCTGATCTCTAGAAACCTCCATGTTTCCTATAGCCTGTGAGCTGTTCAGGAGAAAACCAGGAGAGGAGAACCTGGGTGAGCAGCTCCTGCACTTCACACCAGCGGCTTGTTCACTGCAGCTCTGCTGAGACCTACCCAGGGACCCAACAGGGAGCAGCAAGACCACAGAATCGTGGAATCACAGAACGTGTGGGTTGGAAGGGACCTCAAAGGCCATCTAATTCCAGCCCCCTACCATGTGCAGGGGCACATCTCAGCTGACCACAGGTGCCTTGCAGCACCCATGTCGCAGCTCAGATGGCGATGGAGCGCACCAAGGCCTGAAAGTGACCCTGTTCTGGCGGTAAGGAAGATGAGGGCAGCCAGAGAGCTTGAGCACGGTGCCAGGTTGCTCAGATGGGCTGTACCTCCATCTTGCTGCTCAGGGCATTCTGAGGAGAGTTCCCAGAGCCTAGAGCAGGCACTGTGCTTTGCGCAGAGCAGAACAAAGCTGAGGGAGGCAGCAGAGGTCCAGGAGGCCATTTAGGGGCCTATGCCTTAGCAGGGGATCTCCCGTGCCCCAGGTTGTCCTCGTGTCCCATGAAACCCCTCTTTCCCCCGTGTGCTCCTGTCCAGAAACGCGGTGTTGCCTGGTGCGGGTGTTGCTGTGGCGGCCCCGGGGCCATGCTCCCTTAGGTGCTTTCTAACACTCTTTTTGCCGCCGTTTCAGGAAAGCTGTTCTAATGTTCTCTCTCCCTCTCCTTATCCCTTTTCCTAGTCCCCACCAAAAGGTGCCACCATTCCCTACCGCCCAAAGCCCGCCTCCACCCCTGTCATTTTTGCAGGTGGTCAGGTAAGAGCCGACCCGCTTGCAGCCTCCACTGCCAACCTCAGCCTTTTACTGCAGCACCAGCCGCTGCCCGTTAGTGCACTCAGGTTTCTTGCCTTCTGACTTGCATGGTGTCATCCCATCCATTGTGTGCCATGGCAGCTGGACTGAAAGCTCTTGGCTTAGCTCCTGTGATGGGTGCTGGACAATGGACAGAAGAGAGGAGCTGGCCTGGGTAGACAAAGTGTCATCTCCCTCTCAGGCTGTCACACAAAGGAAAGGCTGGAATCTACTTCACCAGACTCAAGTTCAGTATTTGTCAGTGCCTGAGGAGGGGAGGGTTAGAAAAGCACTGCTGAACAAGAGGCTGTCACTGCTCTCTGGCACCTCCAGCTCAATTAAAAATACCTTTGTGTAGCTCTGATTGATCCAAGGTAGGAAGGGTTTGTCGCAGCTACTTCTCTGCTCAGGGCAGCCGCCATGGAAGAGGCCATGTCCCCCTCCCTGGTGCTCAGCTGGTTTGGCGTACTGCTTCCCCCTGTGGCAGAGCCTGCACTGTGTCACCCCCAGTGACACTGCAGCCTTGCAGTCATCACGTGCTTTCCAGCAGTGAGCTTTGGAGTGGTTCTTCCTTTGTGGGATAACCATCACATGGGTGAGCTGGAGGTTATTCTGAAAACAAAAATCAGCAGAAATAAGAGCAACTGAGCACAGGGCTGTTTCTAAAGAAGGAACTTGCACTGTTGCTTTCTCCACCTCATCTCCTCACCTCACCTGGTGACTGAGGGCCTGCCTGTAGATGACAACATGCTGAGGTGCATGACATCCAGCAGGGGATGTACCTTCCTGAGAGGTCCAGCATCCAGGTAGGGCCAGCACCACAAAACCACAGCTTATGCCACCCAGAGCAGCTCCACACAAGTTATTTAATTTCTCTCCAACCATAATAAATAGAAGGACGAACTAAGAACAGGAGCAAAGCCCAGGGCACAGGCTATTTCAGGCTGAATTAGTCAGTCATTGGGATCAGGAGTGTGTCACTCCATCTGAGCAGCCGCCCTGAAAAGAACTTTGAGTCCAGCTGCCTGGTCTGTTCAAAAGGGAGAGTGAGATGGAGACAGCAGTTCTCCTGCTGTGAATGGCTGGTTTCTTGGACAGAAGTAACACCATGGGAAGAAGCAACTGTCTCTGAAGTGAGAGCTCTTCCCAGTGTTGGGAGCCCTTTGGCTCTGCCTGAGGGGTGGCATGGGGCAGGTGGGCCGAGGACAGCTGGTGACAGTGGTGACAGGTGCTTGGGGTGGGATGAGCCTCCAGGAGTTCAGCAGGCTGAGGGATGTAGCAGCCAACGGCAGCTGCCAAAGGGACCAACCCTTAAAAGGTCAGAGTTGAGTTGCATCTGTCCAAGACACCTTCCTGCCCTTGATTACCTTTTTTGACTCAGTTTTTCTAATCAAAAGCCAATGGCCAAATTAAACCACCAGTACGGGCAACTCTTCAGCCTCTGTCATGTCCCCATTGTGCTGGGACGCTGGTGGGCACTGGGACAGCCATTTTCCCTTTTCCTCCTGCATGATTTTGGGGGTTTCCTTCACACAAAGCACTTTGCTCTTTGCAAGCAATGCAGCAAATTTGCAGGCAGTTCCAAGGTTTTTTCCTTTCATTTTTCTTGACAATCTTTACTCTCCCTTTTCAAAGTGTTTTCCATCTCTTTTGCCATTTCTTTCAGAATCATCTGAATAATGTGTCAACAAGTGAGATATATTTTGCTAGCTGGTTAAGTCCTAAATATTGGGCTCTCTAGTGTCTGGCTCTTCACCTACATTGGTGCTTATTTTGGGGTTATTTACAAATGAAAAGAGAAAGAATTGCTACAAAGGATGGGAAAGACGCACAAACCCATTTGCCTGGCAGATACTTGCATGGATTTATCAATTGCAGCTGGTGAAAGGCATCGCAGTGCAGGCAGCCCTCACCTCCATGCCTTTCCAATGCCCCAGCAGAGCACTGGAATATACTGGATGGATGTAAAGCATCCACTGGCACTTGTGCACCTGGAAATACAGAGAGGCTCACGGAGCTGTCTTGCTTTTTGGGATCACGCTTGGGCAGTGATGTCAGTGTGCACCTGCTACACAGGTAGTTCTGGTTATCAGAGGGGCACTAAAGATCATTCCCTTCCAGCCACTGATCCTTACTTTTTGTACAGCAAAGACCAGCCATGGCTTGATATTCCTGCTCCATGCAATGCTGGCACCTATAAAGAACTGTTTCTTTCCTTCTGAAAAAGCCAAACTGAGCCTGAGCCCTTGAAGTCAGGTAGCTCAGCATGCTCTTGGTTGGATGGGAGATGGAATATCTCCCTCCTGCCCCAAGGATTTGGTGCCCCAGGGAATTTAATGTGGTACAGGGGGTCCCAACAGAGTGATGGAGTTCTCTCCTCAAGTCCTGCCAGCCCTGGTAACATCTTTGTTTTTCCTTTACAGGCCTATACAATTCAGGGACAATATGCTATTCCACACCCAGATGTGAGTTTTACCCTAATTTTTCTTATATCCTTTTTTTGTCACTTGCATGCTACTGTCAATTCACATAATATTAATATTAGCCAATAATATTAATAGTGCATTTTCAAAGTAACTGGCCGTGGGTAGTATCTGTAATACCTCGAGTAGCCTTTTAACCTGTTAGCACTAAACTTTATTACTTCTGAGGACTTGGCCTGATGCTAAATTGTTTCCATTATTCAGTGCTATCCCTTTGTTCTGAGAGAAACCTGTGCATTTTGTGCCTCAAAATGATCAAAACAAGAAAAAAAAAAGAAAAAAAGAATACTTTCCCTTCTATTTTCCCCTTGTCTTTAAAACGTCGGTAAGCCAAGGGCATATTTAGCTGCTGAGTGTCTTGGTGGGATGGGAAGAAGCCAGAGCTCTGTTGTGCTTGAAGCCTGGGCAGGGATGTGCCTTTCTGAGAGGGTGCTCCTTTGGGTGACATGGAAATTGGACAAACCTCCCACCGTGTCTTCCAGAGGGATGGGGAAGGTGTTCATGCTGAATCTCACCTTGCTGAGGGCCCCCAGACCAACGTGGTCAGCTTGGGTTTGGTGGCTGTCTCACTGCTGTGGGTGGCAGGGCAGCACGGGGACAGCCCCCACTGCACCTCAGGCTCCTTGGTGCAGAGACAGGAGCTGCTCTGAGCTGCTCTGACTGAAGCTTGCTGATGCTGGGATCTCCTGGGCTCCCAGCTGGAGTGTGTGCACCTGAAATTGCCAAGGGAAATAGAAAATCAGTCTGTTTGAAGGATTTCTTTGAGGAAAGCAGTGAAGCTCAGCTTCTGAGGTGGTCACAGCTCTTAGAAAAGGCAGGGACTTTCTAAATGTGTTTCCAAGGGAATAAAATATCCGTTGGGTCCAATTGCAGAGGGTCCCTCATGCTGTGAGGCAGGGGTCTGCAGTGGGGCTGAGGATGTGGCAGTGGGTGGAAAGCCTCCTCCAGTCATCCCACCCATGGGAAGGGGTTGATGCAGCTCAGCGTTCCCTTTTCCAGTGAGTGCATTGGGTACTAAATCCTGGAATCACTTTTTCCATGGTTGAGAAGGTGGCAAGGCTGTTTGATACCACAAATGCCTGCCCCATATGGAAACATCCGGGAGCTATAGGCTGGATTTTCATCCTAGGAGAAATGGTTTCACTGGAATTAGAGGCATCCAGGCTTTGGCTTTCCATGTGACACCAATATTTGTGTACGCTGAACAGCTTGTTGTGATGGTTGATAAGAAATATTCCTAATCATGTACTCTTTGCTTTTGTTCCATAAGCAGAATACAACTAAATAACTTGTATAGTTAGGGCAGATCAATACAGTCTTTCCCAGTTTTTCTTTGCAAGTGGTGCCAAAATCTTAGTGTTTTCCTTGTTCCTATATCCTTCTGATTGTCAGGATTGAAATACATTTGCTGACAGCACTCGGCCCCACTCCCAGTAAATTTCCTGAATAAAGATGTTAGTACAGGGGCTACTCACTCCATCCTTACTCTCAGGGTGTTCTTTCAATGATTGGTCATTTTAAACAATGTTCAGTGCAGAATCCAATCTAGAATGTGCTTTTAAGGCTTTTTAAGCACGTTTTAGGTCTGTGTGTTTAGTGGCTGCCTTTTGCAAAGCGGGCAGAATTTTGAATGCCCAGCATGTTCTCCTGCCTTGATTTTGTCACTGGAGAAACACTCCAGGACAGGGGAAGATTTGGCTCATAAGGGGCTTCAGCACTGCCTGGGTGTTTTTGGCTGTTTGGGATGTGATGGGTAACTGCCTGCCATCCCAAAAGCTGCAGGATCATTGAGTCAGAGACTGGGTTGGGTTGGGTTGGAAGGATCCTTAAAACTCATGTCACTCCAAACCCTTGCAGTGGGCAGGGACACCTTCCACTGTCCCAGGCTGCTCCAAGCCCCAGTGTCCAACCTGGCCTTGGACACTTCCAGGGTTCCGGAGGCAGCCACAGCTGCTCTGGGCACCCTGTGCCAGGGCCTGCCCACCCTCACAGGGAGGATTTCTTCCCAGAATCCCATCTGACTCTGCCCTCTGTCAATGTGAAGCCATTCCCCCCTGTCCTGTGACTCAGGGCTCTTGTCCAAGTCCCTCTCCAGCTCTCTTGGACCCCCTTCAGCCCCTTGGAGCATCTCTGTGACCTCCTCTGGACTCGCTCCAACAGATCCATGTCCTTCCTCTGCTGGGGACCCCAGAGCTGGATTCAGTACCTCAGGTACAGTCTCACCAGAGCAGAGGGGGACAATCCCCTCCCTTGACCATGGAAGATGAGCTGGAAGAGATGGACGTAGCAGCTTTTTCCATGAAACCTGGATGCAGCCATCTTCTCCTCCCCTAGACTTGTTTATTTCTGTAATTGCAGGGGCTGCATAAATACCACTATCTGAACTATGTCTGGAAGGTCTGCTAGGTCAGTGTTAGAAAAGATTTTGGTGTCCTCCACTTGGCAAAGCAGGACCCCTGTCCAGGGCACAGCTGGAGCCCACTGGGCAAAGAGATTTCATCAGGAGTCCTGCCAGTGGGACCGGGTGTCACGGAAGTTCCAGAAACAGGGTGCAGCTCCAGAAAACAGGATAGTTCTGAAGTTAAAAAGCAGTAGGTGCTGATGTCCCTGCTCCCTGAAGGAACAGTGGCATGCCCAGTGTTATCTGGAGAGAGCTGTGTTGTGGCAGGAACCCATCATGTCACACCTTTGACTAAAATAAGTCAAAGACAGCCAAAATAAGCACAGTGATGTGCAGACGCCTCTTTTTGTGGAATGGTGAGACCTCTCCCCTGAGGCAGTGGAGGCTGGGTGTCCTCATGCCTCTCCAGGCAGGACAGGGATCCCAGGGGTACCTGTCCAGGGATTTTCAGGTGTTTCACTCCTTCCTGCTGCCTCCCTCCAGCCTCCTCCAGTGTGCACAGGCCCCCAGGTCAGCTCTTCCCAGCATTTCCCCTTCTCCGCTGCCAGCCAGACCTCCCTGCTCTCCCTCCCCAGCTCTGCTGCAGCAGCAAGGAGGTGTTTGAGTCTTGTTGTCCCCCAGAACATTGAAACTGTAACTCCTGCCTCCCCGTTGCTACGGTTGATGGGCAAAAGAAGCAGTTTAAATTTGGGGGGTGATACTGTGCTGACAACTCCCAGAGCACCTGTGAAAGTGGGAGGTGGTAAAGAGTCTCCCTCCTGCTCACTGCCAGACTTTAGGCCAGTTTCTTTTCTCTTTTCTTTTCCCTTCCCTTCCCTTCCCTTCCCTTCCCTTTTTCTTTTTTAGTTTGGAGCAGTAAAACTGAGCACAAAATGTATTCCAAACAAACACTTCTCTATAAAACTTCCTGACCAGGCAGCAAAACCTCCTCGGCACAACAAGGGATACAAGGATCTGAAATACCTACTGGTCATGACTGAAGCCCATAATTCCCCATATTTCTAACGAGCTGGCATTTAGAAATGCAGTTTATCCATCTCCCAGAGGCACTTCCGATTGGAGGCACAGCACAAGAATGTGCGCTGCAGGGACAAGCGGTGACAATGTGGCTCTGGTGGCACAAAGAGGGTTCCTGGGTGCTGGCTGTGATGACCACCAGCTGGCCCTGCACTGAGGCAGAGGAGTTGAACTGACACTAAGAATGGGCTTCTTGTTGGTATTGTACTTTAGACCCTGACCAAGCACTTCTGCCAAAGATTTGGGCTTTATTGCACTATACCCAGGCCAAGTCCTTTTTGCTAATGTTTTTGCCATGTCTCACCATGGCTTCCTGGTTTGGTGCTTTTTTTCAGGGGTTTTTTTTCTATTTTTCAGTTTGTTTTCCTTCCCTCCCCCCCACCCCCCCNCTTTGTTCTTGCTTTTCGGTGTGACTTGTTGTACTTTATGACAATAACCTTCTTAGCTCTAATGTCCCTCCTACCCCTCAGCAGTTGACCAAGCTCCACCAGTTGGCTATGCAGCAAACCCCCTTTACTCCCCTTGGACAGACCACCCCCGCTTTCCCTGGTACGTACCCACACACCCTTTCAAGATATCCTTCTCTTACCTGTAGAGTTTTTCTCTCTTTCTAAACTCTTGTTGTTTAATGGAAATGAGCAGGGCCAGTAAAAAGTGGCAATATCCATGGGGAGAGGTTAAGGAGAGGCTTGATGGATGTTGTGGGGGTTATGGTGCTCAAGGGTGAGCTCTCAGCCTGAGCTTTCCCGGCAGAAGCCGTGAGCACTGTCCCTCCCTCCACGGAGGAGGCAGCATCCTCTGCCCCGCACCGCTTCAGATTCTGCGCTCTCCTGCCGGGACATCTGCGCTTTCCTGGCGGGACATCCGCGCTCTCCCAACGGGACATCTGTGCTCTCCCAACGGGACAGCTGTGCCTTCCCGCGGGACATCAGCGCTCTCCCTATGGGACATCCGCACTCTCCCTATGGGACATCTGCGCTTTCCCGGCAGGATGTCCGCGCTCTCCCGGCGGGAGCGGCTCTGGGCCGGCCAGAGGTGCTGCCTCGGGGAGCGGTGCTGAGCCAGGCAGGGTGGCACTCCCGCAGTGGGAAGGAGTCGTGGCCAGAGGTGGCTGCACTGACAGGAGGACAGCCAGCCCTGGCGTGGCCTGAGCCTTGTCCTCAAGGCCGGCATGTCCCCGGTGACCTGGGAAGCAGATAGAGCACAGGGGATGGAGGTACTTAAAGTACCACTTGGAAATTACTTTTCTGACAGTATGTTCATCATATTTTGAGCTTCCTAGATGAAGTGACATTGCTTATCTCCTCGAAGGGAAAAGCATTAAACCTGTTTCTTCTTTGCTCTTCAGGAGAAAAGCTGCCCTTACATTCCTCCGAAGAAGCTCAAAATCTGATGGGCCAGTCATCAGGTAAAACACAAAGCTAGAGGGAAGTAAGCAGGCTTTGGTTGAAATATACTCCGTAAATATGACTGTGCCGTTGTTGTGCTCCGAGAAGAATCATGATATTCATGGAGAAGACAGCAGATTGTCTTGGTGGGCAGGGAGAGATCGGGCAGCACCCTTCTCCTTGGTGCAGCATGTCAAAGGAAAAGTGCCTGAGCTTTATTACCTGGCTCTGTGACGTTTGTGTGTAACTGCCATAGAACCACAGAATATCCTGAGTTGGAAGGAACCCACAAGGATCATCCAATCCAACCCCTGGCCTTGCACAGACACCCCAACAATCCCACCGTGTGCCTGAGAGCATTGTTCAAATGCTCCTTGGGCTCTGGCAGCCTCTGGTGCCTCGGTGCTGGGGAGCCTGGTCAGTGCCCCAGCACCCTCTGGGGGAAGAACCTTTTCCTGATCTCCAGCCTGACCCTCCCCTGGCACAGCTTCATGCTGTTCTCTCAGGTTCTGTCCCTGGCCACAGAGAGCAGAGATCTCTGCTGCCCCTCAGATGTGGTGAGGTCTCCCTCAATGCTGTCTGTGTAACAGGAAGATACCAGAGTCATCACCCTTATTCCTGCATTTAATTTTGCATAAACTTTGCTCAGAAACAACAGAACAGTGCCGGTGGGAACAGCCATGACATGCAGCTCTGAGCCATTCAGGGTGAGTTGCAATTTTAGTGGGACAGGACCCTGAGGAGCCAAAGCATGGCTGCAGCTTTGGAGAAATTTTGCTGTCAGATGTCCCACATTCATCTGTACGCAAGGAAGAGATTTGTATTTGTCTTTTGTTTCCTACCATTGCGTAGAGGAGCTGTCCTGAGACCTGGAGGCTCACAGGCAGGATGAACCAGACCTGGGGCACATAGCCATCCCATGCACGCCTCAAAGGTTTGGTGACAGCACCTAATTATGAAAGCAGGCGTAGCCTAAGCAAATAGACCCCACAAGACTGCAGAAATAGAGATTTCATGACACTGACCTGTGCAGCCATGTTTTCTTCATGCTCCCTTTGCCCTTTGCAGTCACCCAAGGCATTTATTCTGCCCTGACACCCTCGTTACAGCCTCAAGGACTGCTTGTACATATCAGAGAAGGAGGATCTTGAGTGATGAAATAAACAGTCTCCAGGTCATGGAGAAGAATGTGGCCATTCCTCAAAGGCTGTGTGATGCAGGGATGGTGCAGTACCATGGCACCAGGTGTCACAAGGGCTTTCAGCATCATCCGTGTCATTTGAGTGTGGGATGGAGGATGCTGCCTAGGAGTCTGAGGAGCTTAGTTTATATTCCCTAAGATCCCTGGATGCCTCAGTGCTGCTCAGAGCCCTCATGGTGCTCTGCTCCTTTCAGAAGACTTTTTCTGCCACACCCAGGCTGATGCTGAGCTGAGCCTTGTAACACATGGCCAAGGGAGAGGGACACCCTCACCAGAGGGATATGTCTGTGATAGGTGCAGTCCACCTTGCCCCACACTGTGAGGAGGCTCAGTGTACAGGCCAGTCCAGGTGAAGAGTGTATTGTAAAGTCAGCATTGAGCATTGGCTGTGGTGGAATACCTGGGCAGGAGATGTTTTGTGCAGGTTTTGGCATTAGTACCCCTGGCAGGGGTGAATGGCAGCAGAGGGCTGCCAGCTGGAGGATCTGCATCCTCATTCCCTGCAGTTCCTCTCCTCTCTTTGCTCCCAAGTGAAAAATCTGGTGAGGAAGCCTCCTGCAGGCAAATGTCAGCGATGTGTGTCTGGGAAGAGGCATTCAGGAAAGCACAGGAAGTACGTTGTCACATAATCATGGAATGGTTTGGGTTGGAAGGGCCCTTACAGCCCATCTTGTTCTACCCCCCTGCCATGGGCAGGCACACCTTCCACTAGACCAGGTTGTTCTAAATCCCATCTGCCCTGGCCGTGAACACTTCCAGGGATGGGACAGCTACAGCTTCTCTGGACAACTGGTGCCAGGGCCTCCTCACCCTCACTTCCTAACATCCTAAGATCATGCATGAGAACATCAGAGATAACCAGAGCTCCCCTTCCTCTGTGCTGAGGCCCTCCATGGAAATACGTGAGGATTGGGTGCTGCTGCTGTCTTGTTTTGCAGGAGCCCTGCAGTTCCAGTCTCTGCTCTTCTTCATTCTGCACCTCCTTAACCACCCTCATTCCATGGATACAGATCTGGCAGTCTCTTCTGCTCTTATAAGCTTTCATCAGTGGTTTATATCATAAGGATAAGGTTTTTTTTTTTCCAGTTACTGCAAATTCCTGTCAGGCACCAAACAGCTTCTTTCTTGCAGATTTGACATAGGACGTCCCTGCTTCAGCATGGAGGTGATTTAATATGGGAAACCATGGGAGAGGCAGGCTTTGACCTAGGAGCACTATGGCATGGTGTCCTCTTACTTCTGGAGCTGCACTCACAGGGTATCCTGCTGGCTCCAGCCATTCCCACCATGGAGGAAAGAGCTCTCCCTGACCCAGGGGAGGGTGGGATGAAGTACACTGCTGCCTTCACTCCTCGCTGTGTAATTTTGGAGGGAAACAAGATCTAAATCTCCATACTGTTCATCTTGCTTTCCCTTGGGAATAAGAGGGACAGCTGATCCTGGGCCCAGCTAGGTTGCATGTCTTAGCAGTCTGGCTCAAATTCAGCATGAGAGTCTGTGGGGCTTAACTTGCAGAGGACTTGTGCCGCCGGATCCCGTGGGGACACTGGTTTTGGGACACCAAGCTGCTGTCACATGCCAGCAGCTCAGTGCTGCTGCACCCAGAGAGGGCTGGAGGGTGCATGGACAGCATTCCTGTGGGGCTGGTGGGTGTCCCAGCCAGCATGCTGTTTGCTGCTGTGTGGGAAGGTGTTTCACCCACCTCTTTTTGCTGATGCTGGAACCTTGCACCCTCCTCTGAAGCCATTCCCAGTGGAAAGGATGAAGGGTGGGAAGCAAGGCACTCATGGGATGCAGGGAAGGTGACACCCACCTCCAGCAGAGTCAGGTAGCAACCGTCTTCCTCCTCCTTGTCCCAGAGTGTGTGATCCCCTTCCCCTCCCAGCCCGGAGCAGGACGCAGCCTTGGCAGCGTTGCAGGAAAGCAGTGGAGCTCTGTTGTGTTGTCTTTGCCAGTTCTAACCATGTTCCCTTGCATCTGCCCAGGTTTGGATGCCAGTCCCCCGGCCAGTACTCATGAACTCACCATTCCCAATGATGTAAGTAAATCCAAGTGCTTCCTTGGCATGTCCATGTGTGCATGTGTGTATACACATATATGTTTATATATACATACATATATATATGTATAATGTTCAGCCATTTGGCTTTGTTAAATATATTTAGAGATGCCCCTTCCCCATGTTCCCTCATCCATGTGCAGTCTTTTGGGGATCAGCCTGCAGCACAAAGTGCCTGTTGGACTTTACTCCGTTGGTAGCTTGCCTAGGTACAATCCTTAATGCTCCATTTTCCTTTCCAAGTGAACTCAGTGCTCATGAAACATGCCCAGTTGACAGCACTGGGAAACGGAGAGAGCTTCCATGCCAGCCCTGATTAAACTCTTAATTGCTTAATCAGGCTGTGGCGGGTCTGAGATGATGTTCCACCTCCAGGGTAATGACAGGGTGGGGTGGTGGGAAAGAGGAGGTAAGTAAGTGACATTTCTGATGCCACGAAGTGCCAAATGAGTGTCTGAAGCACAGTGCGTCTCATCTTAGTACTGCTGGCAGGCAGCTGTGGGGTCTGATAGGTGGAAGCTTTGTGGTAACATGGGTGCTGGACTGGAATATTTGTTGGGAGAGGCTGGAGCCATGCAGGGAGGAGGTGGGATGAAGAGCACGACACAGCCAGCACCTGGATCCATGAGCCTCACTTGCTTCTGGACTGGTTTTTATGGATTAAGACCCAGTCTGTGCTCAAATCAGGATGAGGGCAAGTGGAAGGATGACATCCAATCTCTGTTCCCATCTCCATCACTGATGAACACCTTCAGCCCATCCTCATCAGGAGTCTCTGGACGGGGCCTGGCAGCTGTTGCTCCTTCTTCCTTCTGTTCACCAGCAGCCAGCAGTGCCCCAGAAGGGCAGCAATCCTGGCTGCAGCTGCCGGGCACCTCTCAAGACTTCTGTCCACACGAGAGACATGGCAGTGCCAGAGCCTGTGAGCACCTGCTGACTGAAACCATTGGAGATGCTTCGCCCTGAGCCAAATCACCACAGGAGGGATCTGCAGAGGAGACAGTGGGGGCTGATCCCAGATCTGCTCCACCCAGCAAGGACCCCTCTCCAGGAGGCTGCAGAGGGCTCTGCAAGTGCTCCTGAGGTTCCAGCAGCCATGTCTGCTGAGCATGGAGGACCCTAGCAATGAAGGCATCTTCAGAAATATAGAGACCCCTTGCAAAAGAACTCACATGGGAGGAAAGGATGCCAGGAGACCTCTGAGAATTCGGGAGCACTCGGAGCATTCACTCACCAGAGACCCAGCTCTCACCAGACCTGGGAGATATTAGATATTAACAACTGCATCTTGAAAAATTCCTCCTTAGCTCTCCCCACTGTTGTTTCAAAGGCTTTTAAACACCCAGTTCCCTCTCAGGAAGCAGAGGACAGGTTTGGGTTTCTTTAAGAGTCACCAGGTATGTTTTAGTGGTGTAGCTTGGAGTTGTGCTACAGTGATACCCATCTAGCTGCTCCTCTGACTGTTAGGAGAAACTTGAACGCTGTTCAGCTTGGGTGTAGCTGAGCATCTGCATAAATAGTTTGGCTCCTCAGGTGTCTCCAGCAGATTTTCATTTCCTGAAGCATCTTGGGGTTATTTCTGTGCTGTGAAAACCAGGATGGGTTGAACATCCCCCCACAGACCCTGGGCCAGTGGATACCCTTCCGGTGTATAATCAGGTCCATATGGGATAAACCACCATGGCAGCCCCATGGTGCGATCAAAGGATCAGGGAGTATTTGGAGGAGTGATCACCTTTACTTACACTGCGCTGAAATCCAGCAGCTGCCAAGATGAACATCCCATGTATAAAATGCCTTGGAAAAGAGCTTAAATGGCCGAAAAGGGCATGCAGAGCACTTCATGCCCATGTTGGTCAAGCTGGATATCCCTGTATGTGTTACTAAACTTTGGAGATGCTTTGAGGGAGATGCACAAATGAGCAAAGACCATTGAAGAAATTCAAGCCACTGAGGATCATTGAGGAAATTCAGGGGATGAACAGTTGAGGAAATTCAAGTCTCCAGCTGGCTCTGATTTTTTCAAAAGAGTATGAAAGACGTGTTTTTACATAGGGTCCACCTTTTCTGTGGGTGCCATGGCTGTGTGATGCTGTCTTGTGCCCACTGGCAAGCCACTGGATTGCACCAGAAGAGCTAGAGGGGGTTGCAGAGGCACTGAGGGTGTCCCAGTGGGATAGAAGAAATGTGGGATGGGGTCACTACACCAGCTGATGAGGGGGCTCGTGGTGTTGGCCCATCCCCAGGGAAAGCAGCAGGCTTGTTTCCTTCTAGTAATGCGTCCAAACCACCTTTGGGTCTGCTATGACTGGCAAGGGGATAAATACTTGGAAAACATTGACCATTCATTAAACCATGAAAATTATTGTTACTTAAATGAGCCCTCCTTGAAGCCCTCTGAAGCTCTCTGGGCACCATGTGCAGATAATGGAGATTCTTCCCCACAAGGAGCAGAGCAGAGCAGGTCTCTGGATGTGTCCTTGGAGGACTGTGCTCATGCACTGGTAGAAATCACACCGGGCTGTCCCTTTCCTGTTTTCATGAGCATTAAGGTCACTTTTGTCCCAGGTGTGCTCACGTCCTGCTGGTGACTGCCAGAGCTGCCACTTCTCAGACATTCCCTCCGTGCTTTCTTTCCTAGCTAATAGGCTGCATAATCGGACGCCAAGGGACCAAAATCAATGAAATTCGGCAGATGTCGGGAGCGCAGATCAAAATTGCCAACGCCACGGAAGGGTCATCAGAGCGCCAAATTACCATCACAGGAACCCCTGCAAACATCAGCCTTGCGCAGTACCTCATCAACGCCAGGTGAGACCCCCTGCTGACCTCCACCGCCTCCCACCGTGGCCAATCCCATCCCACCATGGCTGATCCCGTCCCGCTGGCACGCTGGGAGCAACCCACGTTCCCAGTGCTGTGGGCCAGCAGGGGCTTCCCGAGGCCGGCTGGGACGGACGGTGTCTTGCTGAGACCTCTGAGCAGGGACCAGACATCGCCAGCAGGACATCTGGCCTCAGCTGGCACTTTGGCTGGGGACAGGGAAGCCACCACGCTGCTGGCGGAGTGGCCGCAGGTTGCACGGGGTGCCTGCCTTCCCTCTGCCCTCGCTCAAGGATTTTGCTCGCAGGTGGGCAAAATTGCCGCCGTCTTTCCCTTGGATGAGGCAGGGGATGGGGACAGGAATGGAGCTGAGCCAGTGGCAGGGAGGTGTCACTTGGGACCTGCTTGCTGGGATCCCAGCATCGCTTACTGCCTCTTCCACGTGCTTCCAGGCTTTAAAAGGCTTTCCTCCATTCAGTGAAAACAATCAGTCCAATAAATGCAAGACATGGGAACGACCTGACTGTTTCCTTTTCATCATGAAAAGCTTGGCACTGCAGGACTTCACAGGGGCCAAGGGTTCCCAGCACTGCCGCCGTCTGGGGAGAGACGCAGCCCATGCCGTGGGGGCCGGGGACCAGCAGGGCCTGCGAGGGGAGCATGCAAGGGAGTTGTAGCTGCAAAGATGAGCTGGGGACCTGCTCTGTGCAGGCAGTGAGCTGTGCCCAGGGTGCTCACTCAGACCTGTTCACCTGTGTCTGTGGACTCGTGGGGAGTGAGTTTAAGGGGATACAGGACCTTTCTGGTAGCTCTGCACCCACCTGGCAGAGCCACTCAAGCGGGCCCATCCGCCTGGGCAGGATTGATGCCGTGCCAACCCGCCGCCAGCCCTGGATGCGCTCAGGAGGGAGGCTGCTGGCAGGGCCCCGAGGACGGGGGGCTGCCGGCGGTGACTGACACTTGCTGGGGTGTGGGCTGGGAGCACCGGTGAGGTCTGTATGTGCTTTCTTCTCCTTGCACCCAACCCACCCAAGCCCCGACCCACAGTAGACCCCCGCCATCCCATCCCGCCCCACTACCCCGCTGCCTATGCCCGTGGCACCTCTCCCCCTGCTCAGGTGAGGGATGGGGCCAGCCCTCCACCCCCGGGCATGGCGGAGTGGCTTTCCTGCAGATCCTTGCCAATCCCCCCTACTCCCTGAGGCAGGAGAGAGAAAGAAAAGAAAAAGAAGTGGCTCTTAGTTGCTGGGAAGGGCTGGCTGAGCTGCCCCTGTGCAGACGTGACCTGGTGGGGCAGCAGGACGGGGCTCAGCCTCTCCCACAGTTTCCAAACCAGAGCAAAAGAAAGCAGCCAGGGGAGCTGGCACAGCTGCCTGTCCCCTATGGGAAGGATGTTGCTGGAAAAGAATCTCTGCTCTGGGATGACTCCTGCCAGCACCTCTGGTGGGTGACACCCGTGCCACAACCTGGCCGCAGTGAGGAAAGGGGAAGGCAGCCAGCCGTTGTGCTGGCTCTGTGCTCCAGCCCCCTATGCCCTCCTCGGGGGACCACCAGGCCACCCAGTGATGCTCTGCCCACTCCATCTACGCGGGATCTGGGCAAGAGGAGGAGCACTGCCCCGCAGGGTCTTCATTTTCTTTTCTGCTCTGGTGATTAAGCACTTGTTTTTTTTGTCTCCCCCCCACCCCTCTCTCTGCCCCTGTCTATTCTAGGCTGACGTCTGAGGTCACTGGAATGGGCGCACTCTAATTTCCACCCACCATCCTCCACTCCGCACCACCCGACCCTCTCCAGCCACCGGCACTCCACCCAGCCTGTACTGCCTGTACATTTACCGTCTTCCCTTTGCCTCCACAGATACTCTTTTCTTTACTAACGAATATATATATATATATATATATAAACACACAGGTGCATATGCACACACTGGAACGTTTCTTTACAAGCTCTTTACTCTGTGCTCCCGAAGCTGCTCCCAAACTCTTTGGTTATGGTCCTTGTTTTCAGCATTAGGGTATTAATTCTTCATCTGCTTTTCGGGGACAAGGGAGGGGGGAGGGGGGTGTTGTTTTTTTTCTCTCACTGGCAAGACTTCAGGAGCTGGCGGGGTCTCTAGTGTCAGTCTAGCATAGCTACCTATACGTTTGAGTTGACATTTGTGGTACTTTCTGTAGTGTATGGACATCATGATGCCACCCAGAGCTGTGCGTGTTTCAGACGACTTAATTTTCCTTACCCTCCTTCCTTTGGTGTTCCCCCTTGCTTGTCCTGGCCACCTTCGCCACCTCACGGCCCTGCCCTTAGGGTAAGGGCATACTTTTCACCCCGTGTTATTTGGGAAGCAGAAGCCAAGTACAGGTTGAACCCACAGGCTTCTCTCTTGGAACATGGCATGGTCCAGACAAGCCCATTTTCCTACTAAACTAAGGGAATCACACACACACAGATAACACACAAATGCTCTTTTTTTTTTTAACTAACAAACACCTGGAAGTGGGAAGAACTCAGCTGTATGGGATTCAAACCCCCAGGGGCCTTTGAAAGCACTCTTTTGGCAATCCCCCACAAGCAAAACCTCAGGAAGCTCTGTGAGCCAGCTGTGTTTGTTGTTGTTTGTGTTCAATAAATGTCTGTGCAGCTCTGGTACTGATGGGCTCCGATTGTTCTTCTCCTGGGTCACCCCAACAATGCCAGCCCCATCCTTCCCTCTGCATCCTTCCACACCTTTTTAGCTACTTGGAGGGAAAGTGGGGGTTGTATACAAGAGTTCTCCATTTTTTTTATTATTATCATTAGTATTAGTATTATTTATCATCAGCACCATAATATTTTTTTTGTTTCATTTTTGTAGAGAAATGACTTCCTGAGTGATTCCATGCTTTCTGGTTTTTCCTTTTTTACCAAAGGGAGAGTATTTGGCTTGCATAATCCTTTGGTTTTCCCTGAGATTACTTTATAAGTTATGATGTGACAACCATCATCTCTCACTGCCCCCTTGTCTGGATGGATCTGCCGTGTGTGTCCCACACCCTTCCCCAGGACCCTCTCTGCCCAGCCATGCCTTCTGCTTCCAGGCTTTTCTTCTCTCTCCTGCCTCTCCAACAGGGAAACATATGTTTTTCATCTGTTAATTCCTGACTGTCCCTTTCCCCGGATTGCAGATGAGGCGACCATGACACACCATGTCCCCAGACAGCTGAAGCGGCCACACAATACATTTTTGCACTTTACCACATGGGAAATACATTGTTTTTCCAGGCGAGCCCCAAGACTTCCCGGGCCTTTCCCTCTCTTCGACCCTCATTGCCAGCAGGCACCACTGGCAGTTTCCCATCCTTCTCCTACCAGGATGCTGGGCCACTTCTCCTCCTGTCTCCAGCGCTGCCTGCTCAGCACTCACTCAGGCTGTGTCAGGGATCACAGGTGATGCTACTGCATCAGTGGAGCCAAGGATGGGCAGGGGGCTGTGGGCTCCAGCAGGGAGCTGGTAGGGATGAGAGCACATATCCCAGGAGCCCAGAAAGGTGAATGTGGTGCCGCTGAGCATCAAGGTTTGCTCTGCCCAGGTGTCCTGAAACCTGTGCGTGCTCAGCTCTCCAAAGCATTCCGAGCTTCTGTGGTTTAAAGGTGCTCCCAGATCCTCCATGAGGTGCTTTGCTGCTTGTCTCCAACCCCTTGCCCTGCTCTCCCTGGCACTTTGGGTTCAGCTGTGCCTTTTGTGTGGCCCAGCAGCCACAGAGGCTCAAGAGCACCTCCTGGTTCCCCATCCAGAGGAGCACAGGTGCTGTGGGGAGTGCTGGGGGGCTCAGGTGGAGCCTTTGCTGTCACCTCCCCCATGTGTGTGTGCTGATGCTGAGGATGGAGGGAGGCAGGCACCAAACAGGGCCTCCTCCAAGTCACCAACTGGCCAGCAAAGCACAGAACCACCTGCCAAGATGGCGAGTCAGCTGTTGGCAAGGGGCACTCCTCATCTTCTCCTGTTCCTCATTCTGCTTTAGACCAAGAGATTTTTCTGTTTGAAGAATGAAATATCTGTGTGTGAGACCCAGTGAATATAACCACCCCGGTGGCCTAGCGGGGTGAGCCACGGCAAAAGCTTCACGTCCCACTACCACCACCCTCCATGGCAGCCTGGGGTGCTGTCCCCTCAGAGAGGAGGAAGTCAGCCCATCCTGCTATTCTTAGCTCCTCTGTGGTGCTGTAGGACAAGCTGGAACACGAGGAGAGCTTCTCCACAAGGAGAAGATGGAGGCCCAGCACCAGCAGAATCATGTTGACCAAGACTGAGGAATCCATCCCAGGCTTACAAGGTTGTGGGATTCGGACACCTGGGGAAGGCTGGGGAGTGTGACAGCATCCTGGACATGGAAATGGCTTTGAACAGTGCCTGCAGATCACGGTTGCCCTGAACTCCTCTGCTCTGTGTGTGTGCTCCCTGTGCCATTCCCCACCTCCACTGAGAGAGTGCTGCCGAAAATAGCAAATGCCAGGGTGGATCTGCCAGATGCAGCTGAGATCAGAGGCTGCTGGAGAGGGGGAGCAGACTGCAGCAATACCTCTGCACCCATCCCCACACCAGCGAACCCACGTGTAACACCCCCTCTGGGTACCATCCCCATCCCAGCCCGCTGCCGGGCATCCATCACCCAGCCAGGCTGCAGGAAGGTCACCCCACGGATCAGTGGTGAGGCAGAAGAGACTGGATATGTGTAGCTCTGGCGTCAGGCAGGTGTCCGAGACATTGTGTCAAGGCTTGTGCTGCCACAAGGATCTGTGCTCGTGGGAGCGCTCCAGGGAATGCTGGATGCGGCCACAGGGGGACAAGGGACAGTCCAAGCAGTAGCAGTCACCTGGGTCACCTCACAGGAGCACAGGAGTCACAGAATCCTAGAACATCCTCAGCTGGAAGGGATCCACAAGGATCATCAAGTCCAGCTCCTGATACTGCACAGGACAACCCGAAGCATCCTTTCTCCTGGCATTCCCTTTGACTTCACAACTTTTCTTCGGGGGTCACATTACCAAGCTTATTTTGCAAATTTAAAAAGGAAAAAAAAAAAAAAAACAACCAAAGATGAAACTGCAGTGTTATGTGGGAATCAGCTTGTCCATCATCATCTGGGCTTGAGCGAGGTTTGGAGAAAAAGGTGTTGAAAACATTGTAGAATCTCCTGGGAGCATGCTGATGACAACAAGGATTACAACAAAATCACAAGGAATGTATCGAACTCAGCTTTCGTTTCCTTGGATGACTCAAAAGGAGATTTACTATTTTCTTTGGAAGAAACCTCACTGTTTTGCTTTGATTTGTGATAGGTCTTGGGTTTCCATTTTAGATGAACTTAAAACACTGTGATGATGTGTCCACAGCCATGCCACTGGGAAGAATATCTAATATTGCAGTGAATATTCAGCACAAGGTGAATGTCCCAGTTAATCCACAGAATAGCTTTAGTACACTGCTTTTCTCTCCCAAAACAAAGCAGTGTTATCCAGCCAGAATGATTTAACATTTCTGGAAGGAACCAACTCAATCAAACTCTTTAGGAATGAGTTATTTAGGGGGATATTTTGACTTTGACTGGAAAGTATTGGTCCAATGCCTCCCCCTGCCCCTGGAGTGTGGGGGTCTCCATCAGAAAGGGGCCAGTTGAGGTCTGTGCTCAGCCCCTTGGCCTCAGATGAAGGTCCCCACTCCCCCTGCATATCCTTGTCGTGCTCTCAAAATTGTTTGGTGTATTGTTTTGTGCATTCCCCCCCTCCCCCCCCCGACTGTATTTGCAAATCTAGTACAGAATAAGGCTGAAAAAAAATAGACTGTTTCCTGTAAGGGAAAGTTACTTTCACCGGGGAAACTCTTTGAATTTCATACTCTCTTTGAGCTGTTATTCCAGCATTTGTTATTGCATCCATGCTAGTCACTTTTAATTATATTAATTCCCAGTTTACGCTCCATAATCAAGGGTAATCTCCTGCCTCCTGTACTGGCAGAGGTGGAGTTTCGGGGGGATCTCTGCGTGGTGTGGCAGGGATGAATGCTTAATCCCGTTTTCTCCTTGACCACAGGGATGGAAGGCATCTCCCCTAGCCCTGCCGGGCTGCACCCCCTCCGCCCCGGGGCAGTAAGCCGGTCCCCGGCCCTGGGCGCCTCCGGCCGGTCACTAGATGTCCCCATTGCCCAGCTTTTCGTGGATGCATCCGCAGCCACGCCGGGATGTGGGCGGCACTGGGATGTCCGGTGCTTCCAGCTGCTCCGATGCGTACAGAGGACATCCCGCGCTGCTGGAAGGGGAGTGGTCTTTTGTGTATGTGTCCCTGACACTGGTGAAGGGCAATGACATTCTTCTGCAGGAATGGTCCCGTCAGTGCTGGCACCTTCATGGAGCCAGTCCACATGGGCAAGGATGTGTGTTGAGCATCTCCTTGGCCATGGGTGGCGCAAGCCACCCCCTTATGCTGGCCCAAGCCCACTCTGGCTGTCAGAAGGACACGGTTTTGCTGGGGAGGTCCATGCCTATTGTCCCCAGGGAGGCATTCCCGAGCTGGCTGCTCTGTGCCTTGGCTGGCAGCAGGAGCCTCTGCAGCTGCCGGAATGACTTGCAGAAAGGTCGTGGTCTCCATGCAGTCCCCCTTGCTCCCATACGGGATGTTACAGGGAGCTGGGACTCTGCTGAGAGGAATATTTTTCTTTCCCCTCAAAAGGAATGCAGCTGCAGATCCTGATCTGCTGTGCTATGCAGCGAGCCCCTGTCCCCCGTCCAAAGGCTAACATGGCAGTGACTTCTAGGAAGTACTGAATGTACCAGATGTGCAACTCCCTCCACCCAGATGTGCAGCCCTCCTCCCACTCTGCTCCTGCAAAGAGGATGATGACACTCCAGATCGCTCCAAAAGCATTCCAGAGATCAAATACAGCCCAAGATCAAAGCCAGACTGGCTCTTGATTCCCACACTTGTGTTTAGGCAGTTTAACCACAGCGATGTCTCTTCCCAGGAATGTTGATCGAATCCACTCTGCACACGGGGAAGAAAACCAGCCAGGAGATGGGGATGAGGATGGAGCAGCAGGAGGAGACTTTGGGTGTGAGCCCCATGCTGAACCGCAGAACTGTGGCTGATTTAGGACACATGTGCTGTTTCCAGAAGGAATTGCTTTGATCCCAAAAGGATAGGCTGGAATGTGCATGAGGACTGGAATATTTGAAGCACACTTGGAGTGCTGTGTCCTGGTTCCTTGCAGGCAATGTCACTATTTGTCCCTGGAGAAAGCCTGTGTCTGAGAGAATTTGTGTCTGGATCCAATGGGATGAGTGGCACTGGTCTCTGGAGCTTCTCTGGGTTTTGTTGTGTCCAATGGGCCTGGGTGGCACAGGATGCCCCACGTGGGCAGGTTGAAGGTGTGAGATGCTCTGTGCAGGCATGGGCACAGCAGTGATGGGCCAGTAGCCAGCCGGCAGCATGGCCAGGCACACAGAGCATCGAGGGATGGGGCAGCATCGCTCTGAACTGAGGATTGCAGGCACAGCTTGGGATCAAACCACAACAGATATCCAACGGGATTTCCCAGTGCAAAGAGGAGCGGGCCATAATGTGCTCACCCAAAAGCAGTCCATTAGTGGTGTGGAGGGTTTTTTGGTGGGAGGACATTGCAGTGTTGTAACCTGATGCTGCTGCTGCAGCTGATGATGGTGTTTTCCCAAGGGATGCTGCTCTGTGCTGCCAAGCACGCAGCCATGCTCCTGAATCCCTTACAGGAGCAGTGCAGAGGAACTGTCAGTTAAAACAAAAGGCAGTTAAAAATGCAGACCCAGAGAAACTGCTGTCTCTATGCTTAAAACAAATTTTCAGTTGCAGACTAAAATTTATTCTTATCTCAAGTAAATCTCCCCTCGACACATTTTGGGCTGTAGTGTGGTTTCCAGAGGAAGGGTGGTGCAGTGCAGCACCAGGCAGAGGTCGTAGGGGATATGTGTCCTTCCCCAGTGCCCCTCTCTCAGCTGCCCATCACCCCCAGCACAGCGGTGCCCTTGCTCATCACCCCTAAATCTTGCTGATGGGGTGCAGCAGAACCAGCTCTCCACAGTCACCATCCCTGCAGCAATGGGTTTGTAGGGCAGAGAAAGGGCAGATCCTCAGCCCTCAGTGTGTTCAGATGGCTTCTCTGAAGCTCCCAAAAGGCCACTCTCAGCCCTCAGTGAGAGGCCATGAGACAAATGCAGCATGCCGGGCAACCACCTGGGCTCCCCTGGCAGCCCAGCTCAGGCTGGATGTGTTTGGGGTGAGCTCCCGTGGAAAAAAAGGGAGATTTGTTGTGGTGTAGCAGAGCTCTGTGTGGGCATGGCTCCTCCAGCTTGGCTTTTTGGGGTGTGGGTGGTTTCAGCATCACACTGGAGAGTTGCTCACATTCGTGTAGCCTGAGAGGCCAGGAGGCCCCAGTGCCGGAGCCTTGGCTGAGCCCTGACCATGTCCCTTGCTTGCCCCTCAGCTCTACAGACCCTGACCTCCACGGGAGGAACACCTTCACCGCCTGACCTGGTGCCAGTGGCTGATGCTTGAGCCCCCTCCGAAGATGCTGCCAGCTTCCTGCAAGCTTCTCCTGCTCCTTCGTGGCACCCTTGGGGCCATTGCCCAAACTCCCCACCCATGGCTACCCAGACCCTGCTCCCTCACCGGGGCATGGGGCAGCAGCAGGCTCAGGGGGCTGGGGCAGCAGGTCTCAGGGGGACAGCAGCTTGCAGCCAGTGGACAGCCGTCCCCACTGCAAGCCACCACTTCCCACTGCCCTTATCTGCGCTTCCTCATCGCCCCTCACGCCCCTGACGCTTCGCAATGTATTTAATGGCTTATCCGTGTCATTGCAATAAAGCTTTTGTTGCTTGAGGTGCCCTCCGTGGTGAGTGGAATGGGGCTGGGGAGCCGTGGTTTGGGCAGTGAGGCACCCACAGGGAGAGAGGCAGGGTGCTGGGGGTGCCTCCGTAGCACAAAAGCCTCAATGCCCCCAGAATGGTTAAAATGGGGAAACTCAGCCCGTGAAGCAAACCATGATTTGGAAAATGGGCCTCAGAGTCCTGGCTCCACTCAGCATCAGGAAATGATTCTACAGGGGAGCAGGGCTGCCAGGAGGGAGGGGGAACGGGACAGGGGGAGCACTGCAAAGAGAATCCACAGCGTTCCCAAAAGGCAGTGACGACCAGGATTCATTATCCACCGGGAGATGTGTTTGTAGCAAGTGTGAGTCACTGTCGGGCCCCGGGAGCAGCCCAGCAATCCAGGGGCTGCTGGCGATCCAGATGGTGCACAGGCTCCCCATCCAGCCCCACACAATGGCAGCTCTCAAACACACCCCACCAGCCCGCCACGTGCCAGCCCTGCTGGACCTTGGAGCAGCTCTGGTGCTATTTTTGGGCACACTGGGGCAAGGTTTTCCCCTGGGATGCTTCCTTACTGCTTGAGAACAAAAGCCAGAGCGCTGCCCCAGCTCTGCTTGTTGCCCTGGTGCAGTGAGGGTCTCCATCTCCAGCCCATCCAGCCCTGGGCTTGACACACATCCAGGAGAGGCCAGCACTGCTTGCCCAGACCTCTGCCTTATGTGGAAACTAAGACAAAAAAGCTACATTAACCTTTTCTCTCCATCTGGAATTATATTTTCCCAGTTCACATCACCCCTTCTCCTGTTTGGCCCTGCAAAAGGGCTGTGGCAGGCAGGCAGGACAGTTCACCCTTCTCTACACCCTTGATCAACCCCAGGGAGCAGCAGCCCCAAATCTCTGTGGAACTTGAAAGTCATCCTCCCCTTGTTTGTGCCACCTCTGACATGCCCTTGTCTGGGGTGCCCAGCCCTGCTCCCTGACAAGCCAACCACAACATACAGCTCTAGGCCTGGCACCCACTTTTGACTAAAAACTTGGTTTTCTGGGTTTCTCCTGCCCAGGAATTGGTTGTATGCTTTCACTTGGAGAAAAGCCCCCACTGTTGTTCCCATCCTGTTCCCAGAGGAGCAGCGCCATGGAGACCACCCCAAAGCAGGGTGTCACCAACTACTGAGAGCGATGCTCTGGGAAACATGGCTCAGGGCTCCTTTCCGCCCTCCCTGCAAGCCCTGGGCCATCCACAAAGCACCTTCTATGGCCTTTGCTGAGCTGGGAGACTTTCCCAGCGTCAGAGCCAGCCCTGGGTGGGAGCAGCCCTGGGGAAGGAGTCAGTGGGGCTGTGTGTGCAAACAACCCCAAAGGTTATTGTGCCCACCCACTCCAGCACACAGCTTGAATCCCTGCCCAAGCTGGAGAGGTGGGATGCAGGGGGATGTGAGCCACCTGAACACACTGGCTTAATCTCTGCAGGACTCATCAGCTGCAAGAGAAAGCTTCTGTGCCCCACTGAAGGCACTTAAGGGTGCAGAGGCCCCACAGCCCCCGTTCATTGCATCCAGCCCTTTGTGCTGGCTGCAGCTCCATAGCTTCCTGCTGAGAGAGTGAGTGTTTGGAGATTAAAACAGCCTGTTTACCTTTGGCTGTGCTTCTAAAAAATAATAAACTTGTGGGGGGGAGATGCTTATCTTTACACCCTGCTGGGATTCCCCTGGCTGCAGCTTGTGCTGGAAATTGCTGCATGGAGCAGAGGAAATAGGCTTGAGGAGAGCAATCCTAGAACCATGGGATGGTTTGGGTTGGAAGGGATGTTAAAGACCATCTCATTCCACCCCCCTGCCATGGGCAGGGACACCTTCCACTATCCCAGGCTGCTCCAAGCCCTGTCCTGCCTGGCCTTGGACACATTCAGGGATCCAGGGGCAGCCACAGCTTCTCTGGGCACCCTGTGCCAGGGCCTCAGCACCCTCACAGGGAAGGATTCCTTCCATAAATCCAACAAAAACTTACTTTCAGTGTAAAGTTATTCCCCCTTCTCCATGGCTATATGGTTTGCATTTGCTCCTCATTGTCTGTGAAAGATCTGAAGAAGATGCTCGGCACTGCTCAGAGTGGGCTAGGAATGCATTCTTGCCAGCAAGGGTGGCTGACTTGTTTCACCCTTCTAGGAAAAGGCTGCAGCTGGATCTGGCTCTGGTGTGGAGGGAGCTGGGCTGCATTCCTTGCTGCGTCACAGCACTGCTCTGGAAGGGCACAGACACACCCGGAGCCTGGACAGCTGCTGGGGTGATAAAAATAACGAGTATGAACATGCACACTTAATAAAAATGGGAGCAGAAGCAGCTTGGGAAGTGGCTGCTGGGAACCCCTGGGAATTTGCTAGACACGTGCAAACTCCTGGGCTGGGGTGGACCATCCCTGTGGAAAACTGTGGAAAGGATCCGGTTGGCTCTGTGCTTCGCTGTGCCAGGAAGCCAGCTGAGATATGCAGGGGGCAGCCAACAAGGAAGATGCTTTTTCCGTCCTTCCCGAGGCTTTGGGATTGATGCTTTGGTTTGATGCCTGCATCCACACGGATGCAGAGGGGGGCTGCAATCCACGGCAGAGGAGAAGTGGGTTTTCAACCTGTGTAGCTCGTCCCTTCACGGTTCAGTGATGCAGGCCAGGGTCTAGGAGCGCGGGGCTGGGTGGAACCTGCGCTTGCAGTCCCCCCAGCGGGAGGCAGGGCCATGTCTGGAGGCTGCTCCACTGTTCCTCAAGCACCTGGGGCCTGCCTTCCCCAGGGAACATGTGCCCAGCCTGGCAGGCATGCTCTTTTTCCTGGGAATCGCCCAAGCCACTCCTTTTATCGCAGAAGAGTGGAAAATATTCCCTGATCAGCTGCTGATGGGGTTAGTGCGTGTTTTTCCACCCGTTTTTCCTGGATGTGCTCCACAAGAGGGGGTTCCTCTGTCCCCTGTCCCTCCAGTGATGTCCCCAGGGCTGAAGGTGGCATGTCCCAGGGTCCTGCCTTTTCTCCAAGAACAGGAAGACAGTGCAGGTGCTGCTGATCTTTCTGGTTTGAGCCAGTTCTGTTCCCAAACAATGATGCTCCCAACTCCCCAAACCCCATGCTTTGGGCTGTTTCTATTTTTCTGAGTGTTAAATGGAGGCTGGGGGGGGGAGTCCTGGAAGTGAATTTTGCTGTCCACCTTCATGCCTCCACTGTGGGACAGAGGAAGAGAGTGCGACTCTTAAAGTGTGGAGTACCCCAAATGTGTGGCATCCTGGCATCCTGTGGCTCCCCTGTGAGTCAAGAATCCCTGCAAGCACCGGGGTGGCCCAGGAAAAGGATCCCGAAAGCTTATCTCCCATCCTGCAGCTCCCACGCCATATCCGCAACTTCCCTCTCATTCGGCCCTCTCATCTTCCCTAAGAAGCTGAGCCAAGCTTTCCCACAGACCCAGACAGCTATTAGGGAAATATTATTACCAGATGGTTTGGTTTTTTCCATAAGAACAGAGGCCAGAGTGAAGTAATGGGGAAAGCATTAACCCAGCACACACCATCCTGGGTGTGGGGACGTGGATTTGCTGCTGGAGCCGTGCTGTGTCCTGGCTGTGCCAGCACGGAAGAGGTCTGCAGAGTGGACTGGATGGGGACACTCACACCTTGTACGTGCTGGATGGATGGGAGCCAGAAATCCCCGCTGGAGTGGTGGTGACCCCCTAAGGTGGCTCGGGAAGGGAAGAGTGTATCCCTAAACAGTGCTGGAAGGGAGGGAAGGCTCCCCCCAGCCAGCTCGGACACAGCTGGCAAACAGCACAGCGGGGAAGTTCGTGCTGGGTCAGCGGTTCGGAGAAGCACCATGTCCCAGCTGGGCTGCGTCTTCTGGGGTGGCTTTGAGCCCTCAGCAAGGAAAGGGTGCCAAGGGGCCGCTTTGTAGGACTGTCAAGGGTTTTGGAATATGGGTTGTCTCTCCCATGGAGTGTTTTTGCTGGTGGGTGGATGCCAGACCCCCCCTCTAGTGCTGCCTAGGCCTGCTCTGCCATGGTGAGATCCTCCCAAGGCGCCTCTGGGAAAGGTGATGTTTTCCTGCTCAGAGGGGTTTCTCCGCTGCCTCCTTCTGCAGAGATCCACTGTGGAAAGCTGAATTATCATGTGCAGAAGCACCACAAGCACCATAAGCCAAGGGTTTGTGGTCGGTGCAGCACTGCGCTCACAGCACAGTTGCTTCTATGGCGCAGGACTGAGCACAGAGATGGGGAGGACACTGGGATGGAGGCTGGGACAGACAGCTTGGGGTCCTACAGCCAGTCTGGGGAGGTGCAGGCCCTGGTAACCAGACACATGGAAACATCCATTGTCCCAAACATTTCCATCACTGGGTGCCCACGTCCCCAGGAGTGGGGGGAAGGTGAAAAAGATGACTCAGGCAGCTGACAGGGCGCTGGTGTGCTTTGTGTGGTTACAACCAGGGAAATTTTGGTGTTACCTAACTGGGGCATCTCCCAGCACCATCCAAGAGAACAAAGTAGCCCCAGGTGCAACCTGGTACTCGGTCCTTCTCTGCTTTCCAAAGCATCCTTTGGTTCTGTATGTACTGATGGGTTCAATCCTGACTTTTCCCACGGGAATTAATTTCAGCTCCTTTCCATGTTTCCTGTGGAAGCACTATTCTCCATTTCCGAGTGGATTTGATTAAAGGGAAGAAAAGGTTATATGGAAGAGTTAATATCAGAAAAACAGAGCAAACTCACTCTTTTCTCAGTCTCTGGGAGGAGAAAAAGAAAAAATTCTGTCCCAAGTGCACTTTTTGTTTTCCCAGCACCCAGTTTGGTCTGGAATTGGACTGAAAATTTAGTGCAGTGCTGTGGTCTGGGAGTGGGGAAGGAGAACACCCATTCCCTGGAGCACTTAGGCACCATGGAGGGTCTTCCCTCGCCTATCTTCATGGCACTCCAGAGGGAGGCTGATAGATGGAGGAGGTTCCCTGCTCTTGTCGGGGGGACAGAGCCATGGTGCTCAGTGTTGCTGGCCTCATCTGAAGAGGAAGGGAACGGGGACATCCTTCACAGGCATGTGTTGATGGATTTCGAGACATGATGGCATGCTGCTAGTTCCACTGACTTGGGAGCGGATTTGTTTTCTGCAAAACTAGCTCACACTCTTCCAAAGAAATGGCTATTCAATGTCCTGAGGACACTGCTGGCTGTTGGCCACGGTTCAGCACCACAGACCCGGAAAAGACAATGATTTAAAATGCTTTGGAAGCTGGACACTGCTCCAGTCCAGCGATCTGGTGAGATGCTCCTGGGACATCGTGCCTGATGACAGCCCTGGGGGGGGCCAGGCCTGGGCTCCAGGCAGGGACTGGGGTCCCCAGTGGGGTGGGAGGGGCTCCTCAGGGCATGCAGGGTCTGACAGGCTGCAGCTGCTCGTGGCCTTGTATGGTCAGCAGGCGCCTTGCACGGTCAGCAGGTGCCTTGCACAGGTCATACCACAATCATGAAATCTTTGCTGACACAGCCAGCTGGCCTCCAGCTTTCTCCAGCTCTGCAGAGCTGCTCCCAAAAGAGGTTTACTTTTTCCTGCCCACAGGGAGGGGGAGGTCGGCTCTTCTTCTGCTTGGGATTATTCCCTGTGAGGGAAGGAGAGAGAAGAAGGGAGAATGCTAAGAGGAAATTACTCTGCTGAGCTGATGCATGAAGACAGATCCCTTTCCAGCAACCCTTTTCTGGGAGCTGCTGGCTGGTTTTCAAAATCCCAGGAGAGCTCTCTTGTGGGAGCCTGAGGAGGTATGTTGGAAAGCCAGATCAGGTCTGATCCCCATGAAGTGCCAGGCAGCAGGACTTGTCCCTGGGCCTGCTTGCTCTTTGGGAGAGCATCTTCAGTAGGTTTGAGATGTTGTGAACATTTGCCTTGCAGTGCCCTCATCTCCTGGTGCCACGTGTGCAGCCCAGCAAAGCCCACACACCTCAGTGCCTGGGTGCTTGGTTAGTCTCGATGATCCCTGATGGTCCCTTCCAACTCAGCTCATTCTGTGATTCTGTACATTCATGTTGGAGTGAAAAAAGGGTGCCTGAAGTTTTTTGGGTTCAGGAGGTTTCAGTGCAGCACAGTCTGCAGATTATTTTCCACTGGTTTTGGATGCTGTTTATCCAAAGAGTCATTATTTGATGCATCTGCCTGTGTAGAGTGGACAGGGTCCTTCACTGCTTTAACTCGTAATCAGTGGAGCTTCTGGATTCTTCTGAGTTGTCTCAACTTGGGACACCTCCAACAGCCAAACCTGCAATGGCAGGGTGACAAAGGTGGCGGCAGCCCTGCATGGTCCCCCAGTGTGGTAGGTCTCCTGCTGCCTTCATGCCACCAGCCTGGGTACAAACTTTGTGCCAGCTGGGTTTGTGCTGTTGACTCTTTGCTCTTTGGAGCCATCAACATTTTATGTAATGCTTTATTTTTATTTTATTTAATGCTTTTAAATGTTTTATTTAAAGCTTTTGGTGCCCTCCTGTGCTTCTGGGAGCAAGTTACAGCTGCAGCTGTACTGGGATCAGCCCTCAGGTATTTCACCTCTGCCCCTACCCCTCCATAGCAATTAATGCTCCCATCCATGGGGGGTTTGGCAGGACCTGGGACTTCTCCAGCACTGTCTCCAGCTCTGGCCATAAAGAGCAGATGCTCAATACCACCTTGGGGTGCCTTGCTGTGGAGGCCCTCAGGCTCTCCTGCCATCAAACCAAGTGAGAAGATGCTCATCTCCAGATATCCCTAAGGACTTGTGCTCCTGCTTCTACCTCCTGGCCTTGACAGCGTTGACCCTGTTCTCAACTCCCTGCCCTGAGCATGGCCCTGAGGAGAAGGGTTTTTTGCAGTCTTGGGTGACCTCGTGGGTTTCTCCTCAGGAACAAGCCTCTCCTGTTCCTGACTGGCTTCAGCAGAAAGCCCTGAAAATCAAGAAAGTGAAGAAAGTGCTTCTCCAAAAGTGAGAAAAAAGTCTCTCCAAAGGTCTTTAAAGAAAGTGCTTCTCCAAAAATGTTGTGCTTCCATGGTGCCCCCATGCCCCCAGCTTCAGCTGTGCTGTGTGGTGGGGACTCCTCTGGCAGAACCCAGACCGGATGTCCTGCAGGTTGGGATGTGATGGGAATGCCTGTCCCCCTGGCGCAGTTTTCTTGGCCTAGGAGCTGAGAGGAAAGTGCTGGAAGGCGTCCCAAGCCCCCCCCTGCCCCAGCAAGCAGCTGAGCCCCCACAGTGGGCACTGCCTGCTCCAGGGCTCCCTGCAAGGCTTGTGGAGGTCCCAGGCAATGGCTGGGCTGCCATTGCAGGTACAGTGACATCCATAAAAAGGGTAAGGACAAATGCTTCCTAAGTTTGACTCACAGCTGACACCTCCCGATCCCTCCCTCCGTCCTCAGGCTGGAGAAGTCTCCTCCTCACCCTTACCCTCCTGCCTTCTCTTCCTCCCACAGAAACCAAGGGGAAAGCGGTAAAAAAAAAAAAAAAATCTTCAGCGACTCCTGCCTCCGGACTGTGGCCTCGCTCAGCTGCTGGGTGTTTTCTTCCCTGCTTATTTCCTTGGATCTGGCTCGATGGTAATCTGAACCGAGAAACATGAGGCTGCGAGACTTTCTGCTCACTCTGCTGCTCCTGGCCGGCTTCCTGGTGGGGGGCTTATGTGCTCAGAGCCCAGAAATCATCACCCAAGTCTCAAGCACAGAAGGTAAGCCTGAAATGCTTTCCAGGGTGGTGTTCCATCCTGGGATCAGCAGAGAAGCCTGACTGCTGTTTCCCTCCAGGACGGATGCCTCTGCTGCAGACACACTGCAGATTTGTCAGGACGTTTGGGCTTGCTGAGGAGAACAGTGTAGGATTAGAGAGGACCTGCAAGAAGCACCCACTTTCATGTTTTTTGGCTCTTTTTCCTTGGTTCTGTCTGGTCAGGAGTAACCCGTAGCAGTTAGGATGCAGGAGAGGGGGATAACAGCGGATACCAGTCCAGCTTTCTGAACTATTCTGGGTTGGATGCTGGCTCTTAAGGGAAGTTTATGTTATCGCTCTTTCTTAAAATTGTATTTTTGGCAGGATGTGTCAGAAAAATGTTACTTTCTTATTGCATTGATTGCTACAATGGTTTCATTTTTTTTGAGTGGTTCCTGCAGCTGCATGTTACTTGGTATAATAAGTAGTATAGGTCTTGCAAAGATATCCTTTGAATGGAAACAGGGAAGAAAGTATAGGAAAGTGTTAAATGCCACAAAATTATGTTTTCTGAAAAAGCGATCTTGCTTGCTCTCTTGCCAAGAGGGTTAGGATGTGAAAGCATTCCCCTTAGCCCAGATCCCGGGAGCCTGCTAAGAGGGAAATGGAGTGGGCAGTGTGGGAAGCCTGGGAGGTGGAGGTGATGCAGCAGGACTGCCGGCCAATTCCTGCCTCTCCACTTTTTCCCAGACTGCCCTGTGGACCTGTTCTTCGTCCTGGACACCTCAGAGAGCGTTGCCCTGAGGGTGAAGCCCTTTGGGGACCTGGTTACCCAAGTGAAAGATTTCACCAACCGGTTCATTGATAAGCTCACCCAGAGGTACATCCCCCGGGGATTTATCTGGACTGCTTTGGGGATGGAGCCTGCTGCCGGGTGGGATGCTGAGAACCCTCTGTGTGCCTATCCACAGAAGGAAAGAAGGAAAGCAGGGATGCTGGGGAGGGGAATGGGAGCCTCTGCCCCCTCTCCCAGTGCTCAGTTTTGTGTCTGTCTGTGCTGACAGCAGCAGCGTGGCTTTAGCAGGGCTGCTTGCACCCACCCTCAGGAAGGGCAGGAATTGCTGGAGCTGCAGACATGGCAGCCCAACCCCACCACCTCCGGGTGGCTGTGTGGTTATCGTGCAGTGCCAAATCGATGCTGGTCCCTGCGCTCAGGCCCAGAACTGCTCGGGTGCATGGGTGGCAGCAGGACACCTCTGGGGTTAAACTCAGCAGTCACAGGCACCCTGCAGTGCAAGCCCTCCCTTGCCACTGGTGTACCCCAGCCTTGGGTGCCCCTTACCGACCCCATTCCCCAGCTCCTTATCTGCCTCCTCCTCACCCATCTTTGCAGCCACCAACCCAGGTTGGACCCTGGCTTTCCCAAGGGAATCCCCAGGCATGCCCAGGAGCACCAAAGCTCCTGGATCCCAGAGGGGATGGTGCTGGGCTTGACTGAGGGCAGGAGATCCATGTATGCACAGGAGCCCCACAAGTGCTGGAGGCACCTGGGTCTTGCTGAGCTCCTCAGGGCAGCAAGAGAGGTGTGCTGATGCCCAGAGGGGCACTGTGGGGATGTCCCAGTGCTGCACCAGCTGGAAGGACAATGTCCTATCTCAGGAGGGTTAGGAGGGGGTTAGTAGCTCACCTGTCCATTGCCCAGGCAGAAGAGTTGTCTCACAAGGCTCTGAGTGACCAGAAGCCTTGGGAACAACCCACCAGGCCTCTATCAGTGCAGCATCATTCTCCCCTGTGCAAAAGCCCTGGGCTCAGTCTTGCAGTGGGATGGAGGGAACAGCAGTGGCCAAGGCTCAGGTGCTTTGGGACAGCTTCTGCTGGGCAGAGAGAGGATGTGCAACACCACTCCTTTGGGACAGGCCCCCACTTACCGTAAAAGAAATCGTATCCCTTTGGGATTGGTCCCCATATCCTGGAAAGACATTTTTGGGGCAGTGGCCAAAGCACAGGTGGTGCTTCTGTCTCAGGGAGTCACAGGTGCTGGATGTGTCAGCGCACAAGACAGGGCTGCAACACACAGACGCACAGACACAGACACACACGCACACACACACTCACTCATCCTTCCCCAAGTCAGAGCATCCTTCCAAGGGAGGCATCCCTCTGATTTTAACACATCTGGCAGTGGAATACCTCTTTGTGGGGTTTTTCAGTGGTTATCTGCCTTGCACACACACACCTGGCTGTCTGGCTCAGTCCCTCCTGCCCAGCTCCAGCCCCTGGCAGCTCTTCCAGAAACCTCTCTTGCCAAGCTGTTTGATCCCTGCAGATGCCCACTCACTGCATCGCTTTGCCCTTCCACCCATGGGACAAGCTACCCTGGGGTCCCGTGCTGTGCTTTGCACGGGAAGCATGTCCCAGCTTTGCAGGAGAGCGGGGAACCCTGGCAAATCCCTGTTCTGCAGAGGATTTGCATTTTCTACACTGGTGCAAGTGAAGCGAACCCCGTGTCCTGTTGCATCCATGCAGGTACTACCGCTGCGAGCGCAACCTGGTATGGAATGCGGGAGCACTGCACTACAGCGACGAGGTGGTGCTCATCAAGAGCCTCACACCGATGCCCAGCGGGCAGAGCGAGCTGAAGAACCGTGTGTCGACTATCAACTACATCGGGAAGGGCACCTACACTGACTGTGCCATAAAGCGCGGCATCGAGGAACTGCTCATCGGGTCAGGCAGCGAGGCCATGGCGGGCACAGTGGGGTGGGGGTAGTGTGGTTCTTGGGGGTGGAGGGCGGGAGCTTCTGGGCTGGGACATCCCTGTGCATTGTGCAGAGCTGTCCTCAGTCTGGGAAAAGAGATCACAGTGTGGGGGCAGGGGTGGCAAGTTGCTCCAGCTTTGCTGGGATGAGGCACACCCTGACCGCAGGCTGGGGCACTGTTGTGGGCGAGTGTCCCCAGGTGTCCAAACCACTCCTCTCCAGCGAAATTCTTTCAATGTAAATCCTGTGCTTAAACCCTTCCAGTGGTTCCCACCACAAGGAGAATAAATACCTGATTGTGGTGACTGATGGACATCCCTTGGAAGGTTACAAGGAGCCCTGTGGAGGCCTGGATGATGCTGCCAATGAAGCCAAACTCCTGGGGATCAAAGTGTTCTCTGTTGCCATCTCCCCCAACCACTTGGTAGGGACCACACAGCAGGGATGCCCCTCACAAGGGGTCCCCAGTGGGACCATGGGACCCCCAGTGTGACAAAGGAGGGGCACTCAGAGCCTGGACAGGTGCCCACAGGTCTCACTCTGCCCTCCCCACCCCCAGGATCAGCGGCTGAACATCATTGCCACGGACCATGCCTACCGCCGCAATTTCACTGCCACCAGCCTGAAGCCCACCCGGGAGATCGATGTGGAGGAGACCATCAACACCATCATCGACATGATTGTGAGCACTGCCCATCCCCTCCCCAGGCCGCCCCCTCCCAGGCCCCTCTTAAACCCCTTCTCTTTGCTTTCTTGTCTTGCAGAAACTTAACACAGAGCAATCGGTGAGTGTCCCCCTGTCCCCTGTGGGTGACCCATGACTAGGGGGGCTTCGTGGCACAGCCCTGCCCTGCAGGCAACCCCTGTCAGCCTGGGAAGCCCTCCCCTCCAAGCAGGGTGCAGGCTGACCCTGCTGCTGCCACCTCCTCTAATGCTGTTTCCTCCTTCCCTCTGTGCAGTGCTGCTCCTTTGAGTGCCAGGTGAGTCAGGTTTCTGAGAGCCCTGTCCCCTTCCCTCTTATTCCTGTGGTCCCAGGTTGTGCCTCGGGCTGGTCTAACCCACACCTCTCTCCTGCAGCCTCCCCGAGGGCCCCCTGGACCTCCTGGTGACCCTGGCCATGAGGTGAGAGACTGGTTGTGGCTGCGCTGTGGGACTGGGACAGTGGGATGGGCTCACTGGGGATGCTCAGAGACCTGGAATCATTATCATAGAACCAAGAAGGTTGGAAAAGGCCCTCAGGGTCACCTGTGGGGCATGGACTCACACCATGCTCCCATATGGCCAGCACCATCTGCTCCCTGTATCCATGGGGCATTTCTGCTCCCATCCTCTCTGCTCTTCTTTCAACAGGTCATCATTTTGTTCCTGGGGATGATAAACTAACTGTGTTTCTCTCCTGTACTGCAGGGAGAACGAGGCAAGCCAGGTCTTCCTGGCCAGAAAGGAGAGGCTGGAGACCCAGTAAGTGAAGGTCCAGTCCTGGTGACTCGGCACAGGGGCTGTTTTTTGGCCGCTTCTGGCCAGACCTCTAGGATGCATCCTCACCAGCATCACCCTGTTTCCATGGGGTGTGCAGTCATGCATGCTGTGCAGTGGGGTGGCTCCTCCTCTTGCCACAAGGCTTCCTTGTTCCTCACCCAAAATAGCCATCCCTCCTGCAGGACGTGTCTCTGACTCATGTGTGCCAGCCCAGGGGTGGACTCTGGGCTCCCTCCTGCGTCCTCTGACATAACAAGCACGGCAGTGTTACAGGGAAACCTTTGGTAAATAACCTGAGAGCATGAGGAAACTATTTCCCTCCTCCTCCCTCTTTTATTTTACTAGGCACACTTATTTTTGGGAGGCACATTTCTCCCACACACCTAAGCATGCAGTTACCCATCTTGTGTGCTCCCAAACTGGAAACGCCATGCCATGCATTTTTTCTTCCCAACGGTTTTCTGCCCTTCCCTTTCCTCCCAAATGACGTGTCCCCCAAGCACCCAGTTTCCCTCACCTCCATGAAGAGCTGGAGATTGTGGAGGTGAAGGCAGGTCCTCTTGGCCCTCCACAATGATCCATTGCTCCCAGACTAGGAAAACAAGGAGCAGAGTTATGGGAGAGGCTCCTGTGTGAGAGAATGGCAGCTGAGCCCCATATCAAGAGTCTGGCGGGATGCTGTGCAATGGTGGTGACTGTATCTGCCTCTGTAACACCATGTTTCTGTCCCCTAGGGCAGGCCAGGAGACATGGGACCTGTTGGCTACCAAGGAATGAAGGTATGTGGGCCTACAGGCTCACAGAGGTGGTTCAGAGGTGGACCATGGGCTTTGTGCTGCAAGTGTTCTCATTCTCTCGTTTCCCTTTCTCCTTTCCTCTCTAGGGTGACAAAGGAAGCCGAGGAGAAAAGGTGAGGACAGCAGGGATGTTTGGGAGAGATCCCTATGTCCCCCATGAATGGTTATCCTGGGCTGGCCCTGCAGCTGCGTGGTGTTGGGGTCTGCTCAATGCCCCCACATCCACCCCTCCTGCTGGCACTGCCTGAGCCAGGAGCAAGGATCCAGCAGGATCCAGTGGGATCCAGTGGTGTGCAGACTGAGCTGGTGTGGGGACTGCACTGTGGTGGGGGGATGGATCTGCTCTGCATGGGCGTCTGACACCTCTGTCCTTCCCTCTGCAGGGCTCAAGAGGAGCCAAAGGAGCCAAGGTCAGACTTTGCTTTTGCACCATTTTCCTCTCTTTGACATTTGGGAGGCATTGGGAATTTGGGAATCACTTCATGGTCCTGGTACTCTGTTTCAGGGTGAGAAGGGCAGGCGTGGAATCGATGGCATTGATGGCATGAAGGTAAATCTCTGCTCCAGGGCACTTTGCTTGGCCTGAGCACCCTGGCTTTTGCCCCTCCAAAACCATTGCGGGGTCTGGGGATGAAGCCTGTGGAGCAGTGGAGTTCCCTCCCTGCAGGGCCATCCATCTGCCAGCTGGGGATGGGGCTGGAATGTCCCTTCCAGGGGTCTGGGATGATGGATGGGGTCTTCCCATGAGTGTCACTCACTGGGGACCCCTGCTTTGGCTTCCTGACAGGGTGAAGCTGGATACCCTGGATTACCTGGCTGCAAAGGCTCACCTGGATTCGATGTAGGTACCCTGTGGGTGCCCCTTGCATGCAAGTGAACAGGTCTGTCATGATGGTGTGTGGAAATAGGGAATTGTTCGGAAATGTGCGACGCTTATATCCCAGGCATGGCTCCTCAGGGCTGACCCTGGGGCAGTCTGCCTCATGCTTGCCTGGAAGCTGTCCTCACTTGCCCTCAGGCTGCCTGACATTGCATTTTCCCAGTTTCCCTGCTTTTTCCATGCTCCCAGGATGACACATTTGTGGTGGCACCAGTGTCTCTGTAGTCCAGCTACAGCAGTCCAAAGCCACCTTTTCTGTCGTTTTCCTCTGAGCTTCAGAAGTGTTTCAGCAATGTGGGTGCAGCATTGCTTGCACAGCTCCATGGTGCAGGAGTCCCTTCTGGCCATATCCTTCCTGTCCATCCCAACCAGGAGCCACCTGCCAGGCAGCTGGGATGCTCAGTCCATGCCCAGTTTACTGCAGATGGTGCCACCAGTTCAGGTTTCAGTGACACTGCCTTTAATTTCAACAGGGAGCTCAAGGCCCGCCTGGACCGAAGGGAGATCCTGGTGCTTTTGGACCTAAGGGAGCAAAGGTGAGTTGCTCTGCACAACCTCAGGCAGAGGAGGGATGCTGGGACCCCTCTTCTGCAGGAGGGAGAGGTTGCACTGATTGGCGCGAGCCTATCACAAGATCAGAATGGTTTGGATGGGAAGTGACCAAATCCACCTCATTAAGTTAAGTCCACCTCATTCCATCCCCTGCCATAGGGGGTGGAACCTTCCACTAGACCAGGCTGCTCCAAGCCCTGTCTAACCTGGCCTCTTCACTAGAGGATGGCCCCCATCACCCACAATGTGGCCATGGTCCGAGGGTGCCCACAAGCCTGGCACAAAGCATCCCTGAGATATGAGCGGAGCGCTGTGAAAAGGTGGCTTTTGTTGGGAGTGGAGTAGGGAGGGATCTGTTGGGATGGGGAGATACCAAAACCCTGAAAGAGGCTTGGGGTGCACTGTGGCTCTTGACAGCCTCTGTGCTGTGGGAGCTGAAATCCACTGCTGGGTGCAGTCTTGATGGTGCCTTGTGTTCCTGTGAAGGGGGAGCCTGGGAATGATGGAAAGCCTGGCCGACAGGGGATTCCTGGCAACCCTGGAGAGAAGGTGCGTGAACATCCTCTTGCTCTTTGTGAGAGGCCCGCTGCTACAGCCTGGGCTTCGGAGCAGAGCTTGCCCAAAGGTCTTAAAGCATGCAGGACATTGATCCAGAACTGTCTGACTTCTTGTTTCCATCCCCATGCCTTGCAGGGAGCTCCTGGGAACCGGGGTGAGCCTGGACCAGCAGGAGAGACTGGTGATGAGGTGAGTTCTCTACCTGTGATGCCCCTGTGTGTGCTTGCTAGCCATCCCCACCCCCTGACCACCCGTCTTGTTTCTCCACAGGGTGCTCTAGGTGAGGATGGTCCTCCTGGAGAACGGGTAAGTGAGAGTGCCTCTGCCCGGGGCAGGGGCTGGTACCTTCTGGGAGAGGAGGAGGGCGCCTGGGGCTGAGCCTGCTCAGAGGTGGACAGTGAGGGGGAGGTTTGCCCTGCTGCTGGGAGCAGGCCCTGATTTTGTGATGCCACCCCCTCTTTGCAGGGCAGCAATGGAGAGAGAGGACCCCCAGGCTCGCCGGGTGACCGCGGACAGAGAGGACAGCCGGTAACTGCACCTGCAGGGCAGCCTTCCACATCTGCTTGCAAGAGGGGTGATGCTTGGAGGCCAGGGGCTGGGAATAGGTTGTCCAGTGACCAACTCCACCAGCCTGTGGGCCAGCAGGAAAGCTCAGTGCCTTGATCTGCCAGTTTGGGAGAGATCTGCTGTTGCCCCTTTATGCTGGCAGGTAATCACCAAGACACAAAATCCAGAGGAGAGCATGCCCAGCAAGCCAAGACCAGGTGAACAGCTCGCAATTCCTTCCTCAGAACTGGAAAACTAGTTAATGAAGAGGAAAGAGTCAAGGTGTCCTCCTCTGGGTGCTCAGGGGCTGCGTGAGCTACCAGTGGCTCGGGCATGAGGGCACAGGTACAATCAGCAGCAGGGCAGCATGAGTGGGTATGGATGGAAGGGCAAACACTCTTCCCCTCCCCTTTTGAGTGGGAGTCACTAGGAAAGTATGTTTCCAGCCTGCTGGGGTGAGTCATCAAGCGCGAGCATAGGAGGGACAGGCAGGAGCCCTCAGCAGGCCAGAACAAACATGTGGCAGGCGGCAGCCATGCCACACATCATAGGGAGGGGCAAGGGGTGCTCTGTGTGGGGCGGCGGTGGTGGGAGCCAGGGCATTCCACAGCAGCATCCCATAATCCCATCCACCGCTGCACCACTCATTTCCTGTCCCTGCAGCAAGGACAGCCGGGACCCAGCACCAGCTTGGAGGGGGGCAAAGGTCTGCCTTGGGGAGGGGGTAGCTCTGGAAGGGGGCTTCTGGCAGCCTCCCCCTTCCTGTTTACTGCTCAGGGAGTGTCAGTGCTGCTGCACGGGGTGTGCAGGGCAGATGTGCAGGAGATAGAGGCACGGCACGCCAGTGTCCTGCAGTTAAATTGTTCAGCAGAAGATGGGCTGCTTCCTTCCAACTTTGAGTCCAAGCACGAGGCTGTGTAACCTTGCCAGAAATGTCTCAGGGCCATTTGGAAGTTGGGTTTTACATTTGCTGTTTGGCTTATGAATCTGGACACTTCTAGGTTACAAGCGACAGCTTTAGGTCACCAACCTCTCAACTGCTTCCCTCAAATTCCCCTCTCCTCTGCCTCCCTGACTTGCTCGTTCCTGGCCATGCTTCTAGATGGGGAAGGTGCTGCAGAGCCAGCCTCAGTTTGGCAGTCACACTGCCCTGTTGGGATGCAGCTCTGCTGGATTTGTGGAAGGCTCAGTTCAGTGAAAGGGGACTGAGCCATGTCCATGGGGTATTTCCTTCCACTAGAATTGTTGGGGTGCAAAACCACTGAGACTCAGGTTTTCTGTACCCTGCTGGCCTGTTCTCTGCAAACAGCCCTGGTTCAGGCTTCTGAGTGTTAGCAAAGCAGAGGGGAGAACATTGGCAGTGAGAGGTGAGGGTGTCTCTCTCTCCATCTGTCTCATTCCCATGGAAATCCCCCTAGCTCCATAGGGATGGCAGGCTGAAGGAAGGATGCAGCTATCCTGGAAGCTGTGCTTCTCTCCATGCAGACTGCTCAGGGCAGGAGCTGCTCTAGAAGAGCAGCCATGGGTGCAGAGTGTGGCTAGTTTGGGTCCAGGGCCAGCTCTGCAGAAGAAGAATCTCCCCACACTTTTGCTTTTCTGGCACAAAATGGGCCAAAAATGTCTCCTAGATGCAAGCTTCACAAGGCCTTCCTCTTAGGGCTATCTTCTTGGATTCAATGTGGCCACACTAGCCTGTCTTCATCTTCCTCTGTCTCTGACAGCTCCCTACTCAATTCCTGAATCTGCCTCAAATTCTTGCCTGTTTGGATGACTGCATTTTCATCCCACTGTGGGTGCTGCACCCCTGCTCCCCATTGGACACAGGTCCCTTTGCACCCACACCTGCTCCTCTGTGTGTGTTTTCAGGGAGAGCCCGGACCACCTGGTGACCAAGGGCGGGAAGGACCCCTCGGACCACCTGGTGACCAGGTAAGAGCTTGGTTTAACCTTCTGGATCCCAGATGGAAGTGGTTGGGACATCAGGGAGAGTGGGATAGGAGGTTTAACTGATGCCACAGCATCTTGGGGCAACTTCTCAGCATCTTCCAGACCAGGAAGCAAAGCTGGTGAAGAGGGGCAGGGATTTCTGTAAGAATCCAGGATATGAACAGGGCCAAAAAAAAAGGAGACTTGGCTGCTGGGCTGTGGGCAGAACAACCTGCACACCATTTCCCAATCCCATGGAAACAGATGTCAACACATCTGACAGAACTGGAAACTGGCAAGTGAAAGCTGCAGCCACACACAAAATGTTCCAGCCTGAGGCCAGAAACTGCTCACTTCGGTCAGGGGTGTCAGTGAGACATCTTGTGTCAGTGAGGATATCCTGACATGGCCCCAGTGGTGTCGCTGACACCCTTGGCATCCTGCAGAGACAGCCTCTCCCAGAGCCAGTGTTCCTCAAGTCTGCTGACTGCAAGGTGTGACCTTCCTGCTCTGGGGACTGCCTGTTCCTTGTGTGCCTCAAAGAACAGATCACAGACTGCACGGGCTTGCTGGAGAGCAGGGTTGGCCACCTCCAGCCTGAGGAAGGTTTCTGTCCCCTGCACAGTGGAAGGTTCCTTCTTCCCAGCTGATAACTTGAGGTCTGGAGGTGTTGCTGGGTCAGTCCTTAATGGCCATGGCAATGATTGCAGTGGCCAACAGGATCTTTGCACCTGAGCAAGCGCAGTTTGACATCACCCTTGGAATGTGCTCTGTGGGAGAACTCCCCTTCTACCCACACCATTGGAGTTTTGACGGATCCCAAGATAGAGGAATGTATCAAGATAAACACTCCCACACTGGCGGAGCAGGACTCCCACAACAGGTGAAGCATGGAGGCCAGTGTGCAGACAAGTGTGAGACAACTTTTAAACTCCTTTCTGCTTGCCCAAGTGTTGGAGAGCCCTTGGAGAAGATCTGGAGTGCAGAACATGAAGGGGGGGCTGTTAGATTCATAATGTCCCCAGCATGGGTGGCCCCCATGTCAGACCTGCACTGTGCAGAGAGAGTCTGGCAGTGTCCAGCTTGCTCAGGTGTCTTTTTGGGAGGCGGCCCTGGTGGGAAAACAACTCTTCAGATGTGTGCATGTAATGATTGACTGATCAGTGCTGCAGCTCAGTGCCAGCAAGAGAGGCTGGGGCTGCTCTCTGTGTGGTAGAGGCACATTCCAAGTTCAAGGCAGGAGAAAGACCATGTAGAAGACAAAAAGTTGATGCAAGCATGGTGGGGAGCCAGGCTGGGACAGATCCTGCTTCCAGCCAGCCTTTCCTATTGGGGAGAAAGAGGAGAAAGAATGGCCTCTCCTGTGGGCCACCAGTTTTCCCTCTCCACTACTGAACTTGAGTCAAACCCCTGTCAGAGAGGGAAGCTTTACAACAGCAGCTCCAGTGCCTCCCCGGGCAAGAGGCTGCCCCAGTGCTCCCACCACTCCAGGGAGATTTGAAAAGCAGTTGCAAAGTGAGGATGATTTTTCCATGAGCTGAGGAAGAATGCTTGTGTTTGGCCAAATTAAAAATAAATGTGTAATTAGGTTTGGGTAAGAGTGGGACCTTGGCAAACACAAGTATTTTTCAAGCCGCATTATCTGCAAGCTCTGGAGCTTGGAGTGTGTTTCTCTTGGCAAGGGGGAAGTGCTCCCACTATCCTGTGGCTCCCTTTCGTCCTGTTTCTATCTGAGAGAAGTTAAAGGCCAGCATGCTCTTTCCCTGAGCCTCATGGGACAGGTTTGGTGGCCCTTCTCTATTCCTGGCCATGGTGCCCATCCCTTCTGTCAGGTCCTTGTGGCACCCAGAGAAGGAGGGGACAATATTTACTCGCCCAAAAGCCTGCATCATCCATCATAAACTCTTCCAAGGCCATGAGGGATTTGTGCTGTGCTGCTGCAGTGAGGACGAGAGTGGCCAGTGGGAGCCAAGGGTGCAGAGGCTCCAGCCTTGGCTGGTGTGAGGGATCACAAGTTCCTGTCCTTCCTTCCTTCCAACACTTGTCTCTTCTGGGCTTTTGTGCAGAAATAAGGTCACATGCCTTGAAGCAGTTCAGTGCTCTGTACTGTGCTATTTTAAGTTTTCTGCACTCACAAGGACACCTTTCCTTGGAAGAAGGGTGTGTATGGTATGTATGGATGTTCAGCACCAGCTCTCTGCATCCCTCTGTCCTCTCCATTGCCTGGGGACTGGCTGCACACTCAGCTCCACACAAAATGCTGCCTGAATATTTGATGTGATGCCAGAGCATCACTACCCACTCATTGTCCACCATCATATCCCACCTCCTGGAAAGCAAACCCTGCAAAGGGCTGTGGGCACTGAGCAGAAGGGGGAAGGGCTCCCTTGGGCATCTGTGGAGCTCTCAGAGAAAAGAACCCTCCTCCTGCCTCCTCTCCTGTCTCATGGTGTCTCTGGCCAGCTCTGCAGCTGGCAGAGCAAGCAGCTGTTGCCCAGATGGGATGTGGCAATGTGACAGCTTTGGTCTGTTCCAGCACACGCTGCCAGGGCTCTGCAGCCTCCTGAGAACAGAAACTCCCAGGAGCCACCCTGGCTGTGACCCAGACTTGTCCAAGCCATGAGGCATATGGAGGTTTGTGTCGCCTTCAGGGCAATGTGCTTGCACCAAGGACCGTCCTCCAGGGGCACCTGTGTCACGGCTGATGAGGTGCCACTGTGCCACACAGCTGTGCTTTGATGCTAGGAAGCATCAGCCCGTCCTTCATGGTCCTCTTCCCATCAGGTCCTCTGTTATTGGGGTGAGCTCTGAAGGAGAGGGATGGCTTTGGGGGCCTCAGCTGCCACTGAAAGCACATGATGTGTGGCCCATACATGTGGTGTCACACCTTAGCCCAGAAAGCTTTTGGGTTTGGTTCATGCTCAGCAGGGATCTACCTCCCACAGGGTTTTGCAGAGGAAATGGCATTAAGGGAGGAAGGAGGAAAAGGAGAAGCCAGACATGGCTCCTGAAGCATGTCCCCATCAATATTCACCCTCATCTATAGGTCCATTCTGGGGCTGTCCAAGGTGGACCTAACTTGCTGATGGGCACCTCTACCCATCAAATCACAAAACAAAGGAACCAGCCCTTCAGGGCAGTCGCAGCAGCAAGAGAAAGCCCTTTTGAAAGAGCTTTCTGTGTTTCCCTAGGGTGAGCCCGGACCCTCAGGACCCAAAGGCTACAGGGGAGATGATGGCCCCCCCGGCATTGAGGTCAGTGCTGCTTCATCATCGCTTCTTCTGCAGGGAGGGGATGCAGGGACGAGCAGCAGGTGCTGCCCATTAGGGCTTTCCCCAAATCCCGTGGATACTGGAACACTATTGAACCTATTCGTACAGGCTCCAGTACTGGCTTCCTGACAGACACATCCAGGCCTTTCCACGGGTCCTTAAGAACATAGCTGCATTTCCCCCCACCTCCCACAGGTCATTTCTCTGAGAGCTTATAGCTACACCACAAACCACAGAGCTTGCCATCACGGGAGCTGGGGAAGATGCTGTTTGGAGGCAGCCACCTGAATCTGCCAGCAGGTTTGATCCCCAGGGTGGGAAGCAAATGGAAGCCAAGCACAGCTGTTGGCTTTTATAGAAATCCTAGAACATTTGATCCTAGTTTGAATCCTAGTTTGGGTTGGGACAGACCTTAAAGCTCATCCTGTTCCACCCCCTGCCGTGGGCAGGGACACATTCCACTATCCCAGGTTGCTCCAAGACCTGTCCAACCTGGCCTGGAACACCTCCAGGAATGAGGCAGCCACAGCCTGTCTGGCCACCCTGTGCCAGGGCCTCCCCAGCCTCTGAGTAAAGAACTTATTTCTGACATTTAGTCTAAATCCTCACACTGCTCTTGTATAAGCCAAACACCTCCACAGTAGGCTCATGTTGGTAGCTGGTTGCCTCAGAAGCCATTGTCTTCCCAGCTCAGATGATGTTGTGCAATGCTTGACTCCTTCTTCTGCCCCTTTCAGGGCCCAAAGGGATTGTCTGGAGCACCTGGTCTGCCTGGGGACCCTGGGCTGATGGGAGAAAGGGTGAGTGGTACTGCAGGGGAGATACACTGTCTGAGGACACCAGCATCCTGCTGCCATGCTCTCTGAGGGGTCTGCATTTCCTTATCTTATCTGTGTGTGCCTTCCTTTCAGGGGGAGGATGGTCCTCCTGGGAATGGCACAATTGGATTCACAGGTGCCCCAGTAAGTTTTTTTGTGCTGCCTTGAAACTGTGATACCATGATGTCTATTTGTCCAACCTAACATACTTCCTTTTCTCCATCCTCAGGGGCAGCCAGGAGACAGAGGCAACCCTGGCATTAACGTAAGTGTGCTGCTTCCTTGGCCACACAAGATTTACCCTTGGTGGTGGTTTGGCACTTGGAACTTCTCCGTCAGCTGTATGTTGGAATAATGGGCTCCCTGATGCAACCTGCATCTCCAAAACCCTTTTTTCCCTCTGCCCACCTCTCCCTGCTGTGGATGCTTTTAGTGGAAGCGTCCTGCTGTGGCTGTAACACCCAAGGGCAGCAGCTTGCACTGGGTGCTCTCTGAAGCAGTCCCAGAGCCAGAGTTTGGGGTTGGGAATGTCACCCAGGGGATCTGGATAATGCTATGCTGAGGGATTGATTTAGAGTTGGGTCAATGGTTGGATTCAATCTTAGAGATTTTTCCAACCTAAACAATTCCGTGATTCTGTAGCAGTGAAAGCCACCAAAGGAGTTCTCGTCATCAAGAGCACTGAAATCTGATGCTGGGAGCCTATGTACTGCTCTCCACCCCCATCCCAAGCCAGCTTTCACAAGGTCACCACACGCCAGCACCAACTTCGCCACGCTTGCCACAGCTAGTCGCGCAGCAATCTCATCCATACTGTTTTTCAGGGAACAAAAGGCTATGTCGGACCTAAAGGTGATGAAGGGGAAGCTGGCGACCCTGGCAATGATGTGAGTAACCATGCTGAATATTATTCCTGTGAGCACAGTGCAGGAGCCTTGGGCAATGATGGGCCAGAGCCCATCAGACTTTGTAAATCTTCAGCCTTTTGCTTCTGAGCAGTGACTGATGGATAGCAATGGGAGCTCCCTCCAGGTGTTCATTTTGTGTCCGACAGCTGGCAGACCTCCACATTTGTTAAGCTGAGGTGGTCATCACCTCTGCAAAGCTTTGTATGCTTCCAGGTGGCACTGATGATGATGGCACTGGTGATCTGAGCTTTATCACTGCCCCATGGAGGGAGATTTCCCCAGTGTCCCTTCCAAGTCCTCATTTAATTTGGTACAGCAACCTCAAACAACACTTTAGTGGTGAAGCAGGGCTCATCAGACATCTGGAGGGAAAGGTGCTGTGTGGAAATCCTTAAAATCAGAGGGTTTTGGGAAAGCTGCAAAAGGCAGGCCCTAGAGACAGGAGAACTATGATTAGAGCTAAGCAGTAGCCATAAGATTTGTGAGCAGAAAAGTTATAAAAGAAATAGAAAGTAAGGACGAATAGAACAATGGTCTGTGTATTAACGCTTGGATAGAATAACTCCCTAAGCTACAGAAAAGTATACCTAGCAAGATATTAGGAAGTTCTAAGCTTAATAATGGAGGTCTGTGCATTGTGCTTTAAGGCTTACAAGCAGGTATTGTATTCGAAATAAGCAAGCATTGTTTTTACCAAAGGTATGTGTGCTTATAATGCTTATAGTGGTTGGATAGAACTACTGTCAATATGCTTTTGCTTTGTGTGATTGGTCAAAAACTTTTAAAGTGAGTTGTAACATTGAGTTCTTCATCTGCTACCAGGGACATGAGCTGCTGGCATCTTCCCATTGTCATAACCATGTAATGAGATTGATGCTGGAAAATAAAACAGCTCAAGGCGTGTTCCACAGCAGTCCCGTCCCATTCGTGATTTGTACATAAGACCCCTGGCCAGCAATAGGGCTGCCCCCTGACACACACAGATTTATGAGTTTTGGTTTTGTTTTCATTCCAGAACCTGACCCCTGGGCCCAGTGGCATCAAAGGAGCAAAGGGCCACAGGGGACGTGAAGGTTCCCCGGTAAGTAAGGACCCTGGCAGGGTTGGGCCCAGTGGCATGCATCCCACTATCCCTCCATCCCTCCATCCCTTCATGCTCTGAGTGCTCTGGGAGGAACACCAAGCCATGCACACCTTGTGTGTGCTCACTGCCTTCCCACCTGGGTGTATGTGGCACATGTGGAAGTGGATCTCCTCCTTCCACCTCTGTGCAGCAGCAAGGAATCATGTAAACAAGCAGATATTCCTTCTCCAAGCCCAGTGCAGGGGCCAGCAGCTGGGAAGCCAAGAGGCTTTTCACAACTCTGCATTGCTTGGCAAGGTATCATTAGAGTACGCCACAGATAGGACTGACTGCTCCTGTAACTCCTCTGTGCTTCTGTCTGACAGGGACCACCAGGACCTGTGGGGCCTCCAGGACCAGATGTGAGTGGGGAAGGATTGGGATGTTGCTTGCTGGCCTGCTCTGTGCATTGCTTTTGCTGTTAATCAAACATTTCTTTTCCTCTCTTTTCAGGAATGTGAAATCTTGGACATCATCATGAAGATGTGCTGTGAGTATCCCTGTACCTCTCCTCCCACTCTGCCCAGTGCCTCGCTAAGCAAGAGGCAGCTGACTTTTCCCTGTCCCCAGGCAGCGGAATGCCATCCATGGGCATATCTCCCCTTTCATGAGCTTGATCCACGGACCTCCAACTCCGTCTCTAGAGTAGCTCTTGCAACTGTGTCTCATTTGTATGCGGCATAGACTGGTTTGTCTGTGGTTCTGTACAGGGAAAACATGAGCAAAGTTGTGTAAAATCCTTGAGTGGCCCATTTTGCTTTTTTTTTTTTCCTAAATATCATGGTCTAATATTCCCCCCTGGGAAAGGGGGGCCTGCTTTAGGGTGTCCTGCCATGGGGAGAAGCAGCACATATGTCCTACAGAAAACTTCTGGCCCATGACCAGTAATGAAGTGCTGGAAGGACACAGGGTACTTGGGGAACTGACTTTGAGCGCTATACTCTGGTGATTTACTTAGCTTTTTTTTTTTGTTTAAATAAGAATGTATCAGCATGTGCAGAATCAGAGCTCTATGTGTGTATGTGGTACTCCCAGTCAGGGCATCACAATCTGAAATGGGAAAGAATCTGGGTATTTCAAGTGGGAGAGAAACCTCCATGAGCTTGGGTTGTCCAGGCCAGGTGTCTGTGGGTTTGCAGAGACACAAACCTGCAGTCTGCATTAGGGTGTGAAAAACCCTGTTGTCAAGCATTTTAATGTTGTCTCTTTCTCTCCTTTTTCTTCTAGCTTGCTGCGGTAAGTATTACTTGGCAAAGTTGCTCTGCAAATGTTTGCTAGTCCTTCTCCTTCCTTGCACCCCTCCCTTTCCCTGCTCCTTGCCTTCTGCTATGAAGATGTAGTGAGAGCCGGTGAGGGAGAACCAGGTATGAGCCAGGCAAGGGGGAGCAGGAAACAATCTTGGAGAGTGCCACACGGATTAGAGGCTGATGTGGCTGAGTTCTGCAACTGGAAAACGGTTGTCTAGGTGCCCCGTGCCAGCAGGGTGGATTTTCTCTGCCCATTTTACAGTTGGGATGTCTGTTCTGGGCACACTGTGGATCTAGCTCTGTCCTCTTCCTCCCAAATCTTATGCTGGTCAGCAGAGGAGTGTGCTTTATTCCCTGATAGGTTGGGTTTGCAGTCCAAAAGCTTGAAGGGAGAGCCAAGGGCACAATATGTTCTTCAGCTATGAGAAAGAGGGGAGCAAACTGAGTCAGCCTCCTCCAACCCACCAGTGTCACCTCTGTCCTGCTGGGCTGGGTGAATGGAAGAAGTGAGAAGGCTTATGAGGGTTATGGAATAATTACTGGGTGGTTTAAGGGTACTCCCAGCCTGAAAATGCCGCATGTCTTATTAGGGAGCAAATGCACATGGAAAAATTTGTAAACCGGCTCTCAAGCCTCCTATGCAGCTATTTTCCTGCATTGTTTTACACCGTGCTTTGGGGCATAAGCACCCAGCTGGGCAGGCCTGCAGCAGGCATAAGCTACTTCCTCTAGAAATACTTCCCTGAAAAACATGTCCCTCTGCTCCTGTGCCTTGCTCCAGAGTGTACCTGTGGTCCTGTCGACCTCCTGTTTGTGTTGGACAGCTCGGAGAGCATCGGCCTGCAGAACTTCCAGATTGCCAAGGACTTCATCATCAAAGTCATCGACCGCCTGAGCAAGGACGAGCGGGTCAAGGTGAGATTTCCACGGAGTGCTGTGAAATCCTTGTGTGCACTCGCTTATTTTTCACTGCAAGCAGGAAAATGGGGACGTGCCCCCACTCCAAAAAGCCTCCACCAGGCTTGGCTTCAAGCTGGGGCTGGGTCTTCCCAAATTCATAAAGTGATGGAGATTAGACAGCAGATCGTTGTCCCAAAATAGACATTTCACTCTTTTTGGGCAAAGAGACTCTTTTTCCTCCATGTCCCAGAGCAGACGGTGCATCGAGCCTTCAATCAGCCTGATCAATCAGTGTCTCAATCTCTCCCTTGTTCTGATGAGCATTTCAGGTGTCTGGAGTGTGTTGGAAGTTTCTGATGTCCAGCTCCCACACTTGGATTTAGGTCACCAGTTAAGCACTCTACTAAAAATGACCCTTGCAGCCCAAACCCAGCAATACTGTCCCCATAGTGAGTCTTTCGGTCTGAAGAGGGACACAAATGCTTGCTCTCCTTCCTAGCTCCTCTCTGGTAACCTGCTGTATGTCTTATTTACCTCTGTGATTTGAAGGGCTGTTGGGAATCCAGACTTTCCTGAAGGTACAACCAGCCACATCTAAAGCACATCATCTGCTATTGAATACTAGTGTGGTGGGCATACATGGGGCTTTTTGGATGGCAAAGAGCTAGTAATAAGCAGAAAAGGTAGAGCTGGGTAGCAAAACCACCGTGTTGGAAGAAAACCAGGAGTCTTGAGAACATATCTTCTCACAGAACCATAGAATCCCCTGAGTTGGAAGGGACACAAGGATCAAGTCCAGCTCCTGACTCTGCACACAGGACAATCCCAAGAATTCCACCATGTGCCTGAGAGTCCAGTGGCTGCTGTTGAGACTAGTGAGCTGTGAGATCTATGCTTGGGTCTCCTTTTTACTTACTGTCTCACCAAACTGGTCCCAATGTGCATCCACTCCTGGTGGGGCTCTGCCTGCCCAGAATAAGGCAAAAGAGAAACATCAGAGCCTGCCACAAAGGCATTCAGGAGAAACCATCAGCAGGATTCTGAGCCTCTGGGCTCCCCTGCGGTATCTGCCCCTAATTGGTTTCTGTTCTGTCCCACAGTTTGAAGCTGGGGAGTCCCGTGTGGGCGTTGTGCAGTACAGCCACGACAATACACAGGAGCTGGTGGCCATGGGGGACGCCAACATCGACAACATCGGAGCGCTCAAGCAGTGAGTCTGTGGGGTATGGCCCAGGGGAACCTGCCCACCCCCCATCCTCCATCTCCAGGCCAGCAGCTCCTGCAGCCGCAATGATCTAGATGTCCTCTAGTGGAAGGTAGTGGCTGGTGGCATCAAAAGTGGTGCTACGGCTAAACTAAGGAGCTTGCCAGTTTTCCACCCAAATCCGCATGCAGGGCTGTCTGCCCTGGTCACAAGCCTTGTTCTTGCTCTTCCAGTACCCATGGGCAGAGCTGGCAGGCTCACTGGTGTCTGTCCTTGCAGGGCAGTCAAGAACCTGCAGTGGATCGCTGGGGGAACCTACACTGGGGAGGCCCTGCAGTTCACCAAGGACAACCTGCTGCAGAGGTTCACGTCTGACAAGCGCGTGGCCATTGTCATCACAGATGGGCGCTCTGACACCCTGCGGGACCCCACCCCACTCAACTCTTTGTGTGATGTCACCCCGGTAAGGGCACGGGGGACCTGCTATGCGGCAGCCATGCGGCACAGTGCAGGCTCTCTGGGCACCTCCATGTCTTTGCTACGCAAGGCTAGGGCAGGGGACACAGGTGTCACTAGAAGCACTTTCACAAAGTGGCAGGCACACACAGTTATGAATGCATTGGATGATGAATGCCTCCAGTGATGGACTCGAACTTCCCTGCAGGTGGTTTCCCTTGGGATCGGTGACATTTTCAGGAACCCTCCAAATCCAGATCACCTGAATGACATTGCTTGTTTAAGCAGACCAACCAGGCCAGGACTGTCCATTCAAAGGGACAACTATGCCGAGCTCCTGGATGACACCTTCTTGCAGAACATCACCTCGTACATCTGCCAAGGTGAATGAAAGGCGGTGGATGGGGGCAATGGAAAAGGTGGCGGGGGATGCAGGATGCCCTCCCTTGTGTCCCCCCAGTCATGCTCTTAAGCAGGGACAAGGGTATCTCGTGTCTCAGAATACTTTGTGGTCAGGTCCCCATCCTCACCTGCTGCAGGACATGTCTGTCCACACCATTTTTCATGCATGTTTATAGCCTTTGCACAGGTGGCAAAGGTGGGTGTTCACCTTTTGCAGGTGAACTTCTGTCCCTTCTGTGGCTCTGTGGGACAAGTGGTTTTCCTGGGCCAGCTGGTGACATTAATCTCTCTTATATTCTTAACAGAGAAAAAATGTCCTGACTACACCTGCCCAAGTGAGTATTGACTCCTCATGCCACGCTGAAGGGCTGTGGGAGGTGTGAGGGGGGAAGTGGGAGCTTTTGTTTGTGGGGATGCATGGCTTGGGCACCTCTTGCAATGGGGATGCTCCTGGTCTGGAGAGGTGAGCAAGGTCTGTCAGACACTCTCAGGGTCTCTCTCACACACACACACCAGCCCAAAGCAGCTGGGGAAAAGTGTAGGTGGTTGTTTCTCTGGCATCTCAAACCTAGAGCAGGAGGCAGTGAAAGATCACGACCCTCCCAGGTTTTAGCAACTGACCTCATTACCTGCTTCCACTATCTAGTGGTGGAAGCATGAGCAAAATCAGTTCCACGGCAGGGATATTGGAGAAAGGTGCTTGAAAAGTGAGAACAGGGAGGGTTTTAATGGAGTACACCTCCAAGTCAGAAGCATAATCAGACCTCAGAATTTCCATGGAAAGAAGGGAAGTGAGGAGAATGAAGTGGTTCCCCAGACACACAAGGAGAGCCGCTGTGTTTAAACAAGAGTCACTAGATTATCTCAGCCAAATAAATATCTACAGCCTATCCTAAACCAAATAAAAGAAGGAATGAATGAGTGAAAGGACAAGTGTAGGACAGCACTGGGGCAGGGGAAAGAAAGCTATCATGAGTGGAGATTTCCTGAGTCTGACAAGGCAGGAAGCCTGTGAGACAAGCCAGTGACTTCATCGGCTTTCCATGGAAGAGCCAAAGTGTAACAAGCCCTGGACCTTTCCCCTTGCAGTCACCTTCACCAGGCCAGCAGACATCATGCTGCTGGTGGATAGCTCCACCAGCGTGGGGAGCAAAAACTTTGAGACCACCAAGAAGTTTGTGAAGCGGCTGGCGGGGAGGTTCCTGGAGGCCAGCAAGCCCACTGACGACTCTGTGCGCATCTCAGTGGTGCAGTACAGCGGCCGGAACCAGCAGAAAGTGGAAGCTCAGTTCCAGTACAACTACACGGTCATTGCCAAGGCCATTGACAACATGGAGTTCATGAATGATGCCACGGACGTGAACTCCGCTCTGCAGTTCATCACAGAGCTGTACCGGCGCTCTGCCCGCACCGCAGCCAAGAAGAGGGTGCTGGTGTTTTCTGATGGACACTCCCAAGGGATCACTGCCAGGGCCATTGAGAGGGCTGTGCAGGACGCTCAGAAGGCTGACATTGAGATCTACGTGTTGGCAGTGGGGAGCCAAGCCAATGAGCCCAACATCCGTGTCCTGGTCACGGGGAAGAGCGCAGATTATGATGTGGCTTACGGGGAGCGGCACCTTTTCCGTGTGCCTGACTACACCTCTCTGCTGCGTGGTGTCTTCTACCAAACTGTGTCCAGGAAGATAGCTGTTGACTGAGCATCTGGGTGGGTTTCTGCCAAGGCCATAGCTGCTCCTGTCTCACCTAAAAAGGAAAACCAACAAAGCAAAAAAAAAAAAAATTTAACGGTATTCTTGACCAACCTGAGGAATTTACATCTATGCAGATAACCATAGTGCCACAGCCTGGCTGTACATAGTCCCCTCCCTTCTCTCTCTGCTTCATCATCTGTGTCTCTACTCTGTTAGCCTCAAATTCCCTTGCTGCCCATGACTGCCCTCCCTCCCCACAACAGGAAAACACAAGTACACCTAGCAATAAGCCATCGCAACACAAATACCAACCTCATCCCACTGTATTTTTGCCAAGAATCAGGATGAGGGCTTTTGTACCACTAAGATCTAGCCTGGTCTCTTAAGGCTAATTATGTTCTTTTCAGCTACCTTTTTTTTTTTTTTTCCCATTTCCTTCTCTCTTTCACACATCAGTTGAGCACTTGCCCAGCTCATCACGATCCTAACCTAATGCTGTGCTTTGAGTGAAATATTCACACTTCAGCAAGCCTTGAGAGGGGATCATTTTCACAGCTGGCAAGTTTGGTTCATATCTCCCATGCCTGGGGAGAAGGGAGGGTTGGACTGCACTACCCAAGCTGTGTGCAAGCATCTCTGGCCTCCAGAGCCAGGGGATGGGACACACACTTCCCAGGGCTGGGGTAGAGGTGGTTGGTGGAGCATCCCGCAGAACTGATGCTCCCATTCAGGGCAGGGAGCCTGGACACCAACCAAAGGAAAGATGGGCAGCAGCCTTTGGGGAGGGAGGAAACTCTAAAAGAAGCTACATAACTGCACTCCTTCACTTACTGATCTCATAGTCCTACAGTGAAACCAGAAACCTCATGAATAACCTGATAACTTGTGTTATGGTTCAAGCTCCATTCTGGAAAATCTCTCTGAGCCCAGTTAGTGGGATTTTTAAATTTTTTTTTTAAATTATTTTAAAAGAGCCTAGCTGACTTATTCCTAGCGAGCTCTCTTGGAGTATTGTTTCTATAGGACCACCTAGGAGTTAGGCACCTGGGCCCTAGGGAAACCCACTAACTGCACATATATTGAATTAAGGCCTCATCCTCAGCCTAGAGAAGTCAAGTGAAAGGCTGCCATCATCTCCCAGGGTCTTTGACTCACACTCTAAGATATATTAACAAAGGTGCTATCACTTATGTGGGTGATGTGGGCCCTTGGTGTTTACACAGTTGTTTCCGGGACCACACTGAAAATGTGGTTTGGCTGGGTAGGATTTTGTTTCAGCGCTTCCACTGGTGCTCTTGTTATGAATTCATGCACTTTGGAGAAACCAACAACGACTGCCAGGTATCGGCACCCCAAACTCTTTACTTTGTATCCAAAACCCCATTGTACCAGATAGTTTTATTTTATGCCTGTGTTTTACTAAAATTGTCCACTTTGGAAATTTGTCAAATAAACTGTTTTCCACAGTCTCTTTGGGTGTTTATCTGACTTGACTTCCTCCCTCCCAGATCTTGATTTTACACCCTAAGAGATCTCTAAAAGGTCCTTGGGGACCCCACACCTCTGTCTCCCAGGGCTTGTCACAGCTTTTCATTGTGGATTCCTGCAAAGTCACTTGTTCCCCAGGCAGTTGGGACATTCAACAGGACATTATCTCATGTCCTCCTCTTAGTCATGCCACTTCCATCTCTGTGGAGATGCTTGTTGGGCTCCCTGGAGCGCTGGGGACACCTCACTCAGCTGGAAAGTCTGCGGAGCAGCTCTGGGGTGGCTCTGTGGGTGGCAGCTGTTTGTGTCAGATCTCCTGCTCTCCTCTCCATTGAAAGTCAGGAAAAAATGCCTTCACATTTGCCCTAAGAAAGGCAGGTTTTGTTACAGCTCAAGAAGTACCTATTAATGTCTTGCCACAGTTCTTGGCATGAGTCAGGCATGGAGAAACACGATAGGGACAAGCCCTTAGGCTACACATTTGTGGCTAGAGATGCCCAGCCCACAGGACGGGCTACTGCCAGCAGAAAAGGGTGGGAAAATGGGGCTTCTGCCCATCCCCTGCTGTATGTTCCCACTCACATCCCAGCTGGGCCATATCCAATGCAGGAATGCAAAAAGTACCTGGGGAAAGATCTCCCTGTTTTTGGGCTGGTTTACAGCTTTTTGCTAAAAAAGGTAGGCGGCAGGAGGGATCTTTCCTGTTTCTGTTCATTTTCCCCCTCCACTCCTAACCATGCCCTAGCATTTTCCCTCTGCAGAAAGGAAAAGATGATCCCAAACCAGCAAAAAATGTCAGATTCTGAGCCTCAGTTCTGGAGTGTTTGTCAGTTTTCCCCTTCACCATGTCATTCAGAGAAAAATCTAAATGTTCCCTTTAAATTCCAATTTGCCCAGAAGAATCACATTTTTAACCAGAACCAGGTGGCAAGCTGGCTTTCCCAGGAGACAGGGACCAGCAGGAATTTTTTACAAGTGCCCATACCTTGTGTTTAACAGTGTTGCCTTGTCTCTCCCCACTGTTGTGCACTGCTCAGGTAGGACTTTGCAAGCCCTGTCAGGTGTCTGGGACAAAGCTGGCCCCGATATGCTGGACTTAATTTGTCTTCCCTTTCTGGTGATATTCACTCCCCTCTTTTCAGTCTCAGTTTTTGTGCTTCCATTACAGGGAAGGTCAGAATGCCTCTGTCTGCAGGCCTGCTTTATTAAACTTCAGATGTTCTCCAGATGTTCAGTGAGGGGGTTTATGTAACAACAATAGAATTTTGGCCATGTTTCTGTTTTCCTCTGACTAAATGCTCCTCATTTGAGGCAATGTTGATTCACAGCCCTTCATGGGAAGGTAATGGCTGGGGAAGGACTAGATTGCTGAAACCGCTTTACCAGTGTGGTAGGACTCCTAAAACACATACCCAGCTGCTCTGGGATGATTTTGAACTATGTATTTAAGAGCCTTTCCCGTGTCTACAACTTTCCCAAGGAGCAGAGATCTGTTGCCTTGCCTCTCCTAGCTGTGACAGCCAAATAACTGAGTGTTCAAATGCCTCCTGCTCCTTTGTGGTTTGGGACTTGCTTTAGCTCATATTCCCAAGCATGCTTTAGTTTAAGGTATGCATTATTTAGTCCAATTGCATGGCTTTTCCCCTTAAAATAAGTAACATGTTATAAGAAAGAATCATGGACAAACAGTAAAGACTGTAACCTATTAAGAAATATGGAAATATGGAGTTGACACACAGAATTAATTCTCAGCAAACTCAAGGCTGTGGAGAAAGACCATTCCCTCCCTTCCCCCAGCACACACTACCATCACCATCATCCTCCCTCTCCATGTAAAGGATTAAGGAAGCTGATGGCCTCCCATAATGTTGCATGGGATGAAAGAGTATCACCGAAGCATGGTGCAGCTTTGGGAGACTTGCATGTAACAATTTTAGTTTTTGCTAATTCCCGTCCATAATTAGGTCACTTAGATTTTAGAGACATTTGTAATAATGGGACTAAATAAGTTGTTATGGTCTGGCTAGGCTGAGAAGACTTTAATTTGACAAACAATTAATTTTTTATAACTACACTTAACAGTGCCTTCCCTGGTTGTCCATAGGTAAGCCCACAGGCAAACATAGGTGCTCTACCAGGATCTTGCCCCTCAAAATTTATCCTCATTGTTTTTAGGCAGTTTAGGCTGGATCCACAGTGTCTGTTTCCTGTGCTTTTCCACAGAAAATGTATAGTGCATTAGCAGAGATTCTGGAGGATGTATGGCAGGAGGGGGACGGCAGCCAGGTGGGCCTCACCAGAAAGGTGAGATGTACTTCTGAACACAGTAAGGGGCACTGTTTAATTTCTATTTCCTTATTTTTCTTGTTTCTTTTAGTTTCTTACAGGTGTGGGCATCCATGTCTCTTGGAAATTCATGGAAACTACAGAGGTGCTCCCAGGAGCATGCTGTGGCAGTGACACGGCCCTTCCACTGAGGGCTGGGAATGCATGGAATTTCTTATTCCCCCCGAAGTATTGCTCAGCCCTTCCAACTGCTCATGGCCTCAGCAGAGCAGTGCTCCTGGTCCCATCCATCTCTGCAGACACCAGCAGGAAGCACTTCTCAGCTTTGTCCTCCCTGTGAAAATGTTGGGGTTTAACATCCAAGCTGCTGAACCAGACAAGAATGCAGCTGGGGTATCTCTTCTTGATGGTAATATATTAAAAAGGGAAAACTGAAAGAAATAGCAGAAGCTGGAGGCAAAGCAGACCCTTCCTACCTTTTAGCACATACATCTGGTGAAATTTTTTTTTCTTTTTTCTTCACTTTTGGTTATGGTACTTTATAGAATCATAGAATCATAGGACAGCTTGGGTTGGAAGAGACCCTGGAAATTATTTTGTTCCAAATCCCTGCTATGGGCAAGGACACTTCCTACTAGACCAGATTGCTCCAAGCCCTGTCCAACACTTCCAAGGATGGGGTGTAAATAACTCTTCTTCTTTGTTCTGCACGCCTCTAAAGGTTTTGGGAGATAAACTGTTTCTGGAGATGAATTTTCTAGAGAGGAAAAACCCTGCAAGAAACTTTGAGGGTCATCTATTGTTACAACGTCATCTGATTTGACTGCACAAAGCTGTAGCAGTCTTAGTACAGTCACAAACTTCATCCTCTGTCTAAGAACTTCTTTTTTTTCCATAATCTAGGGGCCACATAAAAGATGCTGCCTCATCAAACTCAGGTTTCTTTAGTCACCAAGACTAAGGCACAAGGAGGTCATTAAACCCATTTTCTACCTTTATGGTATGTTTTACCCCACACAGAGGTCATGTTCCTCCTTCCCTTAAAAAAAAACCAACAAAACTTGTAAAGTTATTTATCATCTGAGGTCTCTTACTTGTGGGTTTTGTTTTGTTTTTTTTTTCCTCATGACCTGACACTCAGTTCTTGTTTTAGGTGTCAGAAGCCTGCAGGAGCACAAGGAGGTCAGGCTATGGCAGAAAGTCCAAAGGCTTGTTCCTTGATATTGAGACCTTTACCCATCATAAAGTGGTGCTCGGAAATGGCAAAGCCATTCCATGGAGCAGATTAAAAACCCAAACTAGACTTCTGGCAAGAAAAGCCTCGAGACAATTTGTTTTGCACAGTTGTCCTGGAGACTGGAAGCAATTAAGTCACAAATTGTCTGTGCACAAGCAGCTTTGAAACAACCTTTGAGGAAGGCAACCTCTCTTTTACATGTGGATTGGTAGAACACAGTTGGAATTATCCTCAAGCTTCTGCCAGCCAGCAGCAAAACATTTTTGAAGCTGAAATCTTACCCATTATCCTGGAAAATATGAGCCTCAGAGAGCTCCCAGTCACAGAGGCTGGGAGCCTGGGACAGGCTTAAAATAAATAGCATCCTTCTGCAGAATCAAGCTGAGGAGGAGAGACAGCCTGCCAGACCTCATGGTGCCCACATACCTCAGATGTGCCCTTCTTGGAAGAGGTTGGATGGGGCTTGGAGCAACCTGGTCTAGAGGAAGGTGTCCCTGCTTATATCACAGAGCATTGGAACAAGATGAGCTTTAATGTCCCTTCCAATCCACACCTTGGAGCTGGTCTTTTCTCAGGATCCTCCCTGCATCTGCTTCATTTTTTCCTTTCATTAATGATGCTCCCTGCTGTCTGCTGTGCCAAAAATCACTAGAAGTTGGTAGTCTCATTGCTAATCTCTCCTTGCCCTTTGCATGAGGGGTGATGCTTTTGACATCCTTCCTGCCTTCCAGAAACAAGCTTTTCTTGTGTTAGGAGTGGTGGGATTAACTCCTACAGGCACATTAAACCTCAGATGCTGGTGCACACCAGAAGGGGAATTCTGCCATGTCAGAAATGCCTCCCCTGCAGTCAGACTGAACCAAACCAGCCCACCTGCATGACTCATGCTGCAATCTAGGCATCTCAAGGCCAGCCCTGGAAGCCAATCTTTGCCACAGAGGTAAGCCAAGGTTTCAAGATATGTCCTGCATATAAAAACATCTTTGCCTTCTATATAAGCTCCCTTCGCCTCTGCTGCTGCTGCCCTGGGCCTGGCCTGAGGCAGTGGCAGCGCAGGCCCAGACGGTGTGGGCCTGAGGACACCATTGTGGAAGCAGGCTTCTCCTCACAGCACAGGCCTGGAGTAACGAGACCCTGAAGATCCCTAAATGTGATTCTAAGGTTGCCCCCTTCCACTTTTCTCGGTCTTTCTTTTCTTCTGTCCTCACAACTGAATCCCATTCCCCTCAACTAGCATTTTTTGTGGCTTAAGAGAAAGCAAGCAGGGCAGGAATCAGCAGGAATAACCTAGGTCCCCACAGTTTTCAGTGCTTCCAAAGCAGGGGGGAAGGCATATGTGTCAGAGCTGGTTGCTGTTTAATTCCTGGCTTGGCTTTAAAAAGCAGTTCGAACCTTCATAAACATGGAAGTGCTTGTCAACGACTTCTGAAATCTCTGCAAATCCCTCTCTTGCTCCCAAAGAATCCAAACCCTCGGGAGCCACAACATGTTTGCTCTTTCACCTGAGTCATACTTATTTCTGCATAAATGGGAAGTTCAGCCTGGATTATTTCCTCTGGATTTCTGATAGCACCACCAGTAGTAAAATTATCCCTGCACACAGCATTATGTTTTGGTTAACATGAGAGCTGAATACAGTTACACGTGGTATTTTCCACAGGGCTTGAAGTCCTTGAGATTTTTCAAGGCAGTTTGTAAACCCAGCATGCTGCTTTACTGAAGCAAGCCTGTCCCAGATAAATCCTGGGCCATGAGCTGCACACTGCAGTTTTTCCTGGCTCCAAAAGCCAGATGCACTGCACACGTACTGAACAGGACACAGCCGGGGGCGGCTGGATGAACCCCATCTGGAGCTCCACAGCTCTTTTGAAAAGTGTGTCAAAAGGGCTCTGGCACGCAGGGGAAATGAGAACATGTGGCAGATTACTGTGCCTGAAACCAGCCGTCCCCACAACAGCCTGGGATGTGCCTCGAGGCGCCGCAGGGTCCTGCTGGAAGTACCGTTTACTTCTAGGCAGGAACAGGCTGGCTTTGCACAGCTTTCCCTCTGCAGCAGCCGTGGGCCTCACAGCTGCTGGGGAATGTTCAGAGAAGGGACTCCAACATGGGGAAGGAGAAATGGACTGAGGAGCACCTGAGGTCACTTGGTTTGTTCAGCTGGAGGAGACTGAGGGGACATCTTGCTGGGATCTGCTGCTTCCTCATGAGGGGCAGTGGAGGGGCTGCGCCCATCTCTGTGATCAGTGGCAGGACTGAGGGAACAGCTAGAGCTGTGTCTGCAGAGGTTTAGGTTGGATATCAGGAACAGAGGCTGCTGGGGCACTGACCAGGCTGCCCAGGGAATGATCACAGCCCCAAGGCTCAGAGACCCCAAGGATTGTTTGGATAATGCTTTCCGGCACATAGTGGGATTGTTAGGGTGTCTGTGCAGGGCCAGAGGTTGAACTCAATGATCCTTGTGGGTCACTTCCACTCAGGATATTCTGTGGTTCTGTGACTCTGTGATTCTATCAAAAACAAATTTAGTGGCTCCACTCCTCACTGTCACAAGGGGATTTGGGACTTCCTCTGAATTCAGGGTGCCTTGGTTTCATATTGTATAGTTTTTTTGCAGGGCCTGGGAAGGCTGTTATTGATGTAGCAAGACATGGCCAAAAAACGCTCTGATGGTAGATGCTCTGTGACTGAATGGTGAGTCAGCCATGGCATAATCCAGCCATTGTCACATCCCAGGACCTGTCTCACATACTTTAAACGAGATAGTTGACAAAGATATTTGGGTAATAGTTTTTGTGATGTCTGGTGGGTTGCTAGGTAAAGACAAGAGCTGGAAAAATATTTTGGGAGATATTTTGTTGGTGGGGTGCTGCAAACCAAAGAAATTAGCAGCTTGCCCAAGACCAAGACTGTGGGAGACGTGGGAACATAATCTATCTCCTTTGATTCCTGTATGCAACAGATTATCTAAAAGCAGGGCCAAGAAGTGAACATGTCAGGAGTAAAATTGTCCAGAGCTGTATCAGACAGGTCAGAGTGTGACAAACTGGTCCATACAAGTCATCAGTTGTAAACGGGGCCCTGGTGGCTGTTTCTGAAGTTAATGTTTCCTTAGGATCCCAAGAGTTCACACCACACTTCAACTCTTGAAGAGTGTTATGTATTAGGAAAAAAATATTAGGAAGAAGTTCTTTACTCAGAGGGTGGAGAGGCCCTGGCACAGGGTGCCTCAGGAAGCTGGGGCTGCCCCTGGATCCCTGGAAGTGTTCAGGGCCAGGTCGGATGGGCCTTGGAGCAACCTGGGATAGTGGAAGTTGTCCCTGCCCATGGCAGGGGGTGGGAATGAGATGGGCCTTAAATTCCTTTCCAACCCAAACCATTCTGAGATTCTTTGATTCTAGGATTTTTATGCTCTTTTTCCTTAACTTGTATAGTTGAATCAAGCCTGTGACCATTTTGTCTCCAGTTTGTTTTCAGTCCCATGACTTCGATAGCCAGATTAGAAACACGTGTCCACTGTGCAGTTGTGAAATTGAAACTGAAGTGCTCAGTTGACCCCCAAACACTGTTTTTGTTGCATTAAAGTTAATGACTGCTTGTTCAACACTAGATCAGAGAGATGTGCTGCATCAGTAAAAACAGATTTATTGCAGTGTACATTTTTCCCCCAGGAAATTTGCATCAAAACCCTCCAAACAGACCCTTGACTTCTATTGAAATATTTGAAATGTAGTCTTAAATGTTAAATCATTCATTGAATCAGAGGCTGATACCTTTTACTGATACCTTAAGAGAAATTTAATAATCAAGTAATTTTAACAGGACCAGAGGTAACAGGCACAAACTAAAATGCAGGAAATTCAACCTGAACACAAGCAAACACTGTTTTTTTTAGAGTAAGGGTGGTCAGACACTGGACCTGGTTGCCCAGAGATGTTGCATGCTCTCCATCTCTGGAGATGCTTAAAACCCTGGACACTGTTCTTCTGGGCATCCTCCTCTGGCTGACCCTGCTCAAGCCAGGGCTTTGGACTGAATGGTGCCTACCAGTTTCAACCACTTAGCTGTGACCCTGCTGGTCCCCACTGTCAGCAGAGGCTGCAGAAAGTTCTCCCTGCAGAGTCCTGGCTTAGTCATGGTTTCAGAGGGTTTCAGGGTTTCACTCTGCAGTCCCAAAGCACCACACAAGGCAAAGGAAAATGATAGAGGGATCTTCTCCCCTCCTGAGTGTATCACCTTGATTCTGAAAGGACTTGGAAAGTGTGGGTTAATCTTTGTAAGCTTAGAAATGGTTCCTAACTTCTTATCTCAAGGTAATCCTGCTGCATTTGGGACCACCCCTGCTTCAAAGCACTCAGAGCCAGGCTTCAGGAGCTAGGCACCCCCCTGCTTACTATTTCCCAGTGTCTTTGTGTTTCTGGTCACCAAGCTCTGTCTGGGAATAGTGGAGGAGTGGCAGGGAGCATCTGCATGGTTTTTGTCTGTGTGAAAGAGCAGCAGTTACAGAATGTGCAGGATCTTGTGCCAACTTTGCTGCTTAGTCATCCTGCAGTAACTGTGACTTGGCAGATGGTCTTACCCCATCCCTTACAAACATTTCCATTTATGGGTGGGATTTTTTATTTCCCTTTGCCTCCAATGGCCACACAGTTGGAAAGCCTCCAAAAGGAAGAAGCCATGGGTTTACATCAGGAGAAACCAGCTGTGTATATTCATACCTTAAATTTGAGCCTCTCTCACAGAAACATACCACCCAGGACGCTCCAGGGATTCCTTAAGGGATCGTTTTGCCCAGAAGCGGGTGCTGAGCCTGTCTGGTGGCAAGAGCACAGATGTCATTGTGGCTATCAATATTTTCCTCGCCCAGGGTTTGGAGAAGCTGGGAAGGAGAAAGCTGCAGCCATGTGACCTGGTTGTTCCTGCGAGCAGCTGGATGTCATGCCTGGTCCTGATAGGGGCCCAGGAGAAGGGGTGACCGTGAGAGCAGATGCTGGAGACCCTTGGGGCTGTGCCCATCCTGAATAGCTCCTGAGTGCTCCTTGTTGGCTTCTGGGAAGAGAGGATGTGGTCACAGGGACTCAACATGTGGGATCTAGCTTCCCTCCAGGCGTTACAGATGTGCAGGTTTACGCTGCACTTTGCTCTGGCAAGTCGATGGAAAAAAAGCATTCCTGGCTTATGAAGAGCTTTAGGGCAGATGAAGCGGAGTCATGACCTGAGCTGGAAAAGGGATGTGCCTGCTGCGAGCTTATTGCCGTGTCTAGAGCTGAAGCCTCTGGGGCAACAGCATTGGGATGCTGCACCCCATCTTGTGACTTGTCTTGGTGCCAGTTCCCCATGTCCTGCCCACATGGAGAACATGTATGCCTCATAACAACTGAGAAAAAAACCCAAATAGTTTTCCTCACCCAGGGCACCAGATTGGTAAAATAACTTATCCTTCATTTAAGGCCAGATTCCAGCAAGGCACTGAAAATCCTGTACTTTTTGCTCCTGTTCCATGTATTTTTGTGGAAATTTAGAGTGTGAAAGAGGTAGCTGCAGGTGGGGGACTCCACTCCCAGCTCTCCTTTCTTAACAGAAAGGGTGCTAAGATGGGAGCACTGACCTGACAGCCTCCTCAGGTTACAGTTAACCTCACCGTGTCTGAATTGTTTCCTATCAAACCTTTGGCTGGGTTTGGGATATTCTGTAGAAACACGGGGATTCTGGAGAAACCTTCTGCAAACAGAGCATCAATTTTTTCAGCCAAAAAGGTCTAATCTCTGCCAGAGCTGAGTCCTCCACAATCAACGCATTCAGCTCTTCTGAACAAGGAGCTGTGGGAAATAGTAAAGGTAAGATGATTTTCAGAAAGCTGAAAATGTAGGCCTTAGAAACAGGAAGAGCAGAAAAAAATAGAACTAGCTGCAGCTTCAAAGGCTGAAGGTAGAAAAAGTTACAATAGTATAGTAAGCAAGGACATGAAACAATAGCGAGGGAGGGGAAGGGTAAGCTTTCCAAAGGAGACAAGCTCATTGTTGTGCTCCAGAAAAACCTTTCTTACTTGCAGTTTTAGGAAAAAAAATGACAACTTTATGGTCTCATTTTTCAATAGGACCCTCCTAAAAGAGATCTTTTGTTAATAATGGAATAGGTTTTTTTTTTCTTACAAGCCCCCAAAGCAAATTTTTACAACTATGGAGATGACAACACAAATTGTAATTAAACCCAGAACAAGACTGTTAACTTTAACAGGTCAAGACTTTACAGTTATCTATTTACCCCTGAAAAAAGACTATCTTGGTTGGGCATTACAAAATTCAGATGATTTGCAAAACACATTGTTACATTTTTCAGGTGTTTGTTCTATTCATTATCCAGCCCACAAATTGCTACAAGTAAAATTGAGTTTTAGAGAAAAACCCATGCTAAGAGAAGAACCTTTGCACGCTATAACTCTCTTCACTAATGGGTCAATGAAGACACATAAATCAGTAATAATATGGTTAAATCAAACATCTAAAACATGGGAATCAGACATTCAAACAATAGAAGGCTCCCCTCAGATTGCCAAGTTAGCTACTGTAGTAAGGGCTTTTCAACTCTTTCCACAATCTTTTAATTTGATTACAGATTCTGCTTATGTTACTAATATAGTTAAAAGAATAGAAGGATCAGTTTTAAAGGATGTTAGTAATAGTACCCTATATCATTGGCTTTCATGTCTTTATACAATTTTACAACACCAAACTCACCAATATTTTGTTTCTCACATTAAGGCTCATTCCTCGCATCCAGGATTTATAGCAGAAGGAAATACAAGAACAGACAAATTGACAATAGTTGTTTCAAACACTTTGCCATACATTTTTAAACAAACAAAACTGAATCATACCTTTTTTTCTCCAAAACGCACAAACACTTGTACAGACGTTTCACCTTTCCAAAAGTCAAACTAAAGCTATCATTAGTACTTCCCTTGATTGTCAACTTGTACAATCCCCTGTTTCTACAGGAGAGGTCAACCCACAGAGTTTACAAAACCTGCGATTATAACAAACAGATATCACTAAGTACCCTTCCTTTAGGAAATTTAAAAACATCCATATGTCAGTGGACACATTCTCAGGTACAATCTTTGCTTCTGTCCACACAAGAGAAACGAGTAATCGTACCTATCAATATTTTTTACAAACATTTGCTTTACTGGGTGTGCCCCAAGAAGTAAAAACAGAAAATAGCCCCACATATATATCCTAAAAAGTGGCCACATTTTTAATAGATTGGAGTGTTTGTCACTCCTTTGGTATTCTTCACTCCCCCACAAGTCAAGCAATTATTGAAAATACACATCACATGATAAAACACATTCTAAATCAACAGAAGGGGGAAGTAGAGGTGACCACAGATGAGATTGAGCAAAGCTTCATATGTTTTTAACTTTTTGAACAGCTCTTTTACAGAACTCGATCCATCAATTTTTAGGCATTTTTCAAATAACACACAGGTGAAATGGAAAGAAAATCTCCCTGTTTTAATTAGAAACCCTGAGACAGGAGAAATTGAAGGTCCTTTCCAACTAATAACTTGGGGCAAAGGGTATGCTTGTGTTTCTACAGGTGCAGGACCTAAGTGGGTTCCAGTGAAGAATGTCAAACCATATCAGCAACAAGAAAGCGCTGATGAGTCCAAAAATGGAGAAACAAGTACGGAGACGTGAGCCGAACGGAGAGACTACGGGTCATGTCTGACATACCTGTGGAACCTGCAAACCTTGATTTTATGCCAATGATAAGAGTGTGACTTGTTGGTTTCGTAAAAGTGTGGTTTCCATTGTTTTATGTTATAGAATCAGAGAAAGTGAATCCCCTCATTGGATTTTTAAAGGTGAAATTACCCCATTTTTAACACAGTCATTTAGTCCCCAGGCAACTTTGGGAAGGAACAAAAGCAGAATTTGTGAGTTGAAATATATGGGGAAATCTTTTGTCAAAAAATAGCTCAAGAAAGATATGGAGCGAAATTGGGTGTTATGCTGGTGCTGCTTGCTTCTTGCAGTGCAGATTTGCCTGTGGAACTGCCAAAAACAAATGTTTGGGTGACCTTAGCCAAGGCAGCAGGCTCAGACACCATATATCTGTCCAATTTGAACCCAGAAAAGCCTTTTTTAACCTGTCTAGTCAGTGTGCCAGTAAAAGATTGGCCAATACCTATATATTATGATCCCTTGACCAAAAAGCAACTTAATAGTAAATCAGGTGAGGTTGCCAACAGGAGCAATCCTGTGGCTGATTGGGACATTTGGACCAAAGAACTTCCTAAAGCACCTTCTGAGCCCCAAGAATTGGAGATTCTTGGTTCCTTAACAATGGATTTCTGTCTTACATTTTCAGATAGCAATTGGTGAGAGAATGGTCCCCCAAAATACAACGTCAGTCCCAATTACGCTGCTTACCGAAACTCAAGTTTTTGGTGTAATTACTCAGATAGTTGGGGTGGACTTTCCAGAGTTGACCAATATCCACAAGAATTACCAAAAGGATATTGGTTCATTTGCGGAGATAGAGCTTGACAAGGCATTCCATCACGCCTTGAAGGTGGTCCATGCAGTACTGGACAACTTACTATGCTAGCACCTAGTGCTAAGACAGTCATTAAGAGAAAAAATAGAGGAAAAATATTTGCCCATCAATATTAAGAAAATTATAACAGTGATTTTAGGCCCTGGAAAGCTGCGAGAAGAGTTTCAGTGGGTTTACTTCTACCCCAACTTGGTTATGCCATGGCATAAAAAACAGTTAGATTGAGTTAGATGTTGGCTAAGTAAACAAACCAATGCCATATCCATTGCAACCAGTGATGTGCTGACAGACGTCAGCAGTGTTGGACATGCTACCCTTCAAAATAGAGCAGCAATTGATTTTCTTTTACTGGCACATGGACATGGTTGTGAGGAATTTGAAGGATTGTGTTGCATGAATTTGTCTGACCATTCTGAATCCATCCACAAAAGAATACAAAAGCTGAAAGATTTAACAGCTCAAATCAAAGAAGACAGTGAATGATGGTTAGACAATTTGTTCTTGTTGTGTAAAGGATGGAGCTTTACACCTTGGTTGAGGGGACTTTGTAAAATAGGTTTATATGTGTTGATTGTTTTAGTAGTGATACTAGTAGTAGTACCTTGAATACTTTGGTATGTGCGACAAATGATGGACAAAACTATCCAAGAAGTTATTATCATACAAGAGAGAGATGTTGGAAATGGAATCACAGAAAGCTCTCAAGATCTTACAGAGATAGACATAGATGAAGGCTTTGAATTAAGACCTTGGAACAGACAAGACTTATTAGAACAGTAAATAGTAACTACTACTGGATTTGACTTATATCCTTTGAACAGACCAGATATTTTACAGCATTAAAATTGCTGTGGTGTAAAATAGCAATGCTTAAAGCAAGCAAGAGAGGTGATTCAAATAAGCAAAAAGAGATACGTATTATAGTAGAGCTGTTTAACGCAAGGTAGTCAATAAGTGACAAAGTTAAGAGGGTTTCTTTTCGGTTGTACTGAGAGGGGGAAATGTGGGAAATAGTAAAAGTAAGATGATTTTCAGAAAGCTGGAAATGCAGGTCTTAGAAACAGAAAGAGCAGAGAAAATTAGGACTACTGCAGCTGCAAAGTCTGAAGGTAGAAAAAGCTACAATAGTATAGCAAGCAAGGACATGAATCAGCAGCTTCAGTTTTAAGCTTGGCTAAGATAGACCCCGAGACTGCAGGAAAATATGCTTAGCGAGATAGTAGAAGGTTTTAAGCTTAATAACGGTATATTGTTAATAGAAAGCATACAAGCAAATATTGTGTGAAGCAGGTGCACGTGTACTTTTAGTAATTGGCTAGAACAACTGTCTGTAAGCTTTAGCAGTATGTTGTTGTCTAGAAAGTTTTTTAAATGTCCTGTAACAAAGAAATCTTTGGCTGCTGCTGGCTGTACACAAGCTTTTGCCATCTATCTATTGTCTCAACCATGTAATGAGGCTGATGCTATAATAAAAGCTCAAGAAATGTACCCCAGCAGTCCCATCCTGTTTGTGAAAAAACCTCCCCAACAAAGGAGTCACCATGGGAAGAACAAATGAAGTGTTATTGCTGGAACTTGCTGAGGGAAGTCCTGTCTACAGCTCTTGTTATGACAAGGATTCAATAAAAGAAGATCAGAGCTACTTAAAACCATTCCATCACAGTGTAGAATCCTTCACCCTCATTCTTAATCACCAAGTTATCCCTTTCCCGCGATCTTGAGTCCGACCCAGTCCTTTCTCCACCCAAACAGGGAGAAGAACAGGAGAGAAGCTCAGAAAGGAGACCCCAGAGCACTCCTCGCAGATCAGAAGCTGCTCTGGCATGTGTCCTGTGCCAAGTGCTTTCCTGATGGCCTGGATCTGGGACCTTCACCTGACAGGGATGGAAAGTCCAACTGGAGACTTAGGGGGTCCAAGGAGCTGCTGATGGGGCAGTAGTGAGGAATCCTGGTTGGGGGGCAGCACTGAAACTGCCCCCAGAAGGAGAAGAGTGACCACACCACCACCCAGAGGGGAACCCAAACACTTAGCACAGGTAAATGGGGACCTACAATGGAGCTGGGACAGAGGAGTGGGTAGGATGCAGCCAACGGATTGTGAGAACAGGCTGGCTGGACACAGAGTGCCCTGTGCAGGGCAAAATACCTTTTGGAGGGACAAGTAGAGGAATATGTGGAGTAGAGGGTCAATCCTGCTGTTCTAAGGGGCAATCCCATGGAGTGACAGGGCATGGAGACTGCAATAGGTGAATATTCAGATGGTGGATGTGTTTTGGGATGTCTGTTCTGCACAGGGAAAGGATGGAGGTTATTATAGGACCTCCACAGGGGCACAGAGTGGAGATTGTCTCCTATGTGTGTTTAAACTTGTAATGTCTTCCTAATTTTTGGTGTTTTGTAGGGTGAGGGTATTATCGTGTAGGGTAAGGGAGTTTGAGTCCCACTCAAACTGTCCATGAGGAAGAAATAATGCATTATCAACTTTTTAAAATAATTGTCTTCTTGGGCATAGAAGCCAGAGTTTCATTTTACATTGAGATTTCCCTTGCATCACTCTAAGGAGTCCCAAAAGAGTTGGCATTACCCACTCGAGTGCCTCTTCAGACAACAGCAAAACTACTGTCAATGAATTAAAAATGTGCTCTGCCATGAAGTCATGAAGAAAATAATTTGTGCCTCTCCTAAACCTATGGTAGTGGTTGTGGCAGGTTCACCTGCTCACAGGAGAAGATACCTGTTGACTGTATCTGTTGAGGGTGTGATGATGATAAATGACTTTGTCATGTAGGAATGCTACAAACCCATACCCGAACGGCAGGTCTTAAATACATATTCTCCTGAAATATGGGCTTTGGGCTGCATGAAAGCATCTTCTAGTTCTGTCAAAGGACCCTTAGGTCACACAAGGCTGTTGAAACTGTGGCTGGGGCTGCTCATGGGTGTCAGCAGCTCCGAGGCAGCAAACCCTGGCTGTAATCTTTGATGGAACTTCTGGTGTGCTTCGGATATGGATTTTCTTGGTGGCTGCAGCATCTACTCCCAAAGCTGCTGTGGGACAAAGATACACTTAGCACTTCCTACGCTCCCACACCTCTTCCCAAAGATTTCCAGAGCAAAACCCTGGACGGAAGGAGAGCTTGCTGTTTGCTCCCAGAGGCAAATCAGGACAGAGATTTTGCCAAACCCAGCTGCTGTGTCCTGCTGCCAGCCCTTGGTCTTCCTCCAGGGAGGCGGCAGTCCACTGTGGTCTCTCAATGGGATCCATATATTCTTGATGAGAGGCCTAGAGAGCTTAATCATCCCTGGTCTGGGGTTTTCTAGCAAGCACTCCTACAGCCTTCAATTCTGGATTCCCCAGAAGGGATGTGAGAGACTGATTTCCCCACAGGGTTTCCAGTTGCTCCTGCAAGTCCTTCCTTCCCCCATTCCTGCTCCAGCATCCTATCTCACTGTGCTTGTCCTCATGCCTTCCCGAGGGTGGGGTCTACTGGATGGTGTCTCAGTCACAGACTCACCTTTTTTCTCTTAGTGTCTGACAGAGATGTGCTGAGCAGACAGGTCCATGGGCTCTGCCCTGGAGGCACTGAGGTGCGCAAAGGCGTACCTGGGCTGCTCTTGGGGATACTCACATTGGCCTGAGCTCACACAGGTTCAGCTGTTAAACCTTGAAGCTTCTCCTGTGAGCAGGTGAACCTGCCACAACCACTACCATAGGTTTAGGAGAGGCACAAATTATTTTCTTCATGACTTCATGGCAGAGCACATTTTTAATTCATTGACAGTAGTTTTGCTGTTGTCTGAAGAGGCACTCGAGTGGGTAATGCCAACTCTTTTGGGACTCCTTAGAGTGATGCAAGGGAAATCTCAATGTAAAATGAAACTCTGGCTTCTATGCCCAAGAAGACAATTATTTAAAAAAAAATTAGTAATGCATTATTTCTTCCTCATTTCTTTGTGTCTGTTTGCATTTTCATATTTGTAGGTAGAGGCTGCCAGAGCCTGGATGGGGAAGGGACAGAAGGGAAGGTGAAGAAGTGTGTGTAGAAGAACTCTGGATAAAAAGAAGAGCTGCAGGTAAAAGAAGAACAGTAGGTAAAAAAGGACTGTAAAAAATTGTGTGTAAAGGAAGTGTATGTAAAAGCCAGTGAGTACATGCCTACACTTTCCGCTCCTCGCTCTTCATTTTGTTTATCACACACTGAAGCTGGAAAATCTCAAGCCTCTTTGGACTGCAGATAAGTATTCCAGTTCCACTGGCAGCTTTAAGTAAAATGAGTACAAACATAAGATATTATTTATTGTGTGCGTGATCAAAATAATTTCATTTGATGTTGGAGATTGAGTTCATATTAATGCTCCAATTAAGTGCACAGAATTTCAGTTACCCTGGTAAAAGGGGATGTTGCGTCTCCGGCAAAAATATTTTAACTACCTTGTAACCCTGATCTCTTGGCTTGATTTAAGGTACCATCAGAAAGGAATCCAAGGAAGGAGGAAATATAGCTCTCCTAACTCATTCTGCAGATTAATTTGCTTTGTCTCAGGTGAATACCTATTTAATAATGAACCTTTTTTGTTTTGTTTTGCTTTGGGGTTTTTGTCCAGGTTTTTTTGTTTGTTGTTGTTATTTTGTAGTAACACCTTTGAAACCAGTTCAGATAAGAATCTTTGTCTTAACACTGATTATGTATGTAATTATATAACATTTCTTACATGCCTAAAACTCCTGTTCAAAATTATAAGACATTTGGTGCAAATACTGTTTTCCTTCCCAGTTCACGTGATGGTAGAGGCGAATTTTTTATTGCCATGTTGCATTTGGCCAGGAGGACAATTCATTACTGAATTCTAAATTTCTTTAGCATAAAGAGAGTCACAAATGGGATGAGGGCCTTGTTTTGTGTTAGAGCAAGAATTCCAGCATGTGTAAGGGAAGGGGAGGTGTTAAGTGTTGTGCCAAAAGCACAAGCAACACCCTGCTGTACGTGACCCGGGAGCTGAGCTGAAGGGCTGCACAGGGTTCCCTGGATCCACATCAAATACGTGAGGAGCAGCAGCCAGTCGAAAAGCTCAGCAACCCCAGGAACAGCAGCTGGGAGGCTGCCCACCACCCTCCCCAAACAGGGACGTCTGCAGAGCAGAGCAGCTTCCTGCAGCCTCCACCTTGGTGGAGGGAAGCAAGTCCTGAAGGACTCAGCACATAAAGACAGGCCAAGGAGGGCTGGAGACAAATTGGGATTTTGCTTCCTGAGTGGATGGTTGAGGTGGACACAGATTTCAGGGGTCTCATTACAGTTCTGCAGCACCTCTGCCTGAATGTCTGTGGCATGCATTGTTAGCATGACTTGAATCAGCTGCAAAATTTTGGTGTTTCAAGTTAGTTTGCAAATTATTATGATTGCAAATTTAACCTTGAAAACTTTTGCCCCATACTGAGGTCATGAAAGGGCTAACAATGGAATCCATTGCTCCAGGACTGTACTGGTCTTCCAGAGAGTTTGAGGGAATGGAAGTGAGTAGCCAGACACAGCTCCCTACTGTGGAATGAGCAGGAGCTCATTCCTCAGCCTTTCAGAGGATTTTGGGTTTTCAAAAACCTCAGTTTAATGCTTTCTCTTGATGAGCATCTTTAGTAGCAAGCTGCAAGCCTGAAGTCACAGATTTTCTTTTAGGACCTGAATAACAGGTCCCTAAAGCCAACAAAACCTCTCATTGGTTTCAGTGTTAGATTTTTTTATTCACATTTCCTTTCTAATTCCTCTTTACAAGTCCCATTGAAATGGGAATTAGACATAATCTGCCTCAAGGATTCAGCTCCATACGAAGGCTAATGTTGGAAACACTTTTTTGTTTAAGACCCGAGGGCAGAATATCGTGGTTGCAGAGACAAAACTGGGATTAAAGACACTATTAGCATTTCAAATGAATCAGCTCAATTACTGACCCAGGAAGAGGCCTTGCCAGGCCACTCGGCCTCCTGAGGGAAGTCACTGAAACCAGGGTCAGCCCCCTTCCAGCACAGCAGCCCACACTGATATACCCCCCAGATTCAGAAAAAAAAAGAGTCTTTTTTCCCCTATCTGCTCCATTTCAGCCCCCTCTTTTCCCAGGATAAGGCAATAATTAATTCCTTTCCATTCTATTTATACCCATTAGTCATTGCAAAAGTGTCCCCCATAGATTTATGGTTCAATATAATGAGTATGTCTTGAGGGAATATTATTCATGCAGTTAGCTGAAATCTAAAAGAGAAACCCTCTATTTTAGTTGTAACCTTAGCCAGAGTAGTCATTTCATGGCGAAAGGGGGGGGCGGTGGGGCGGAGGNAAAATGAAATCTCTTTCCTAGGTCTGTACATGGCGTTAAGGACCGTGGGTGGGGGTGGGGTGGGATGGGATGTGACTAAGTTTAAAAAATGTACTTTCTTTTCGAGCCATCACCAGTAAAAGGCTAGGGAGGGGAATGAGGTTTCCTCTACAAACTATGTGGGGTTTTTTCCCTTAATTTCATGGAAACACCACTGCAATTTTTTCCTTCTCGTTTCTCCGGTGACAAGAAAACAAAACAAATGCAGCTGGGTCATTCTGCTCTTGCTGTATTGCACCACGAAGCCCCAAAGACACACACTGTGTGTTTTAACTCTTTTCCCTCCCTCCCCAGGGCTGCAAAACTACAGATGGCCTGAAATCTCCACAGAGATATCTTGGGATTATCCAGCATCTGCTCCAGGCCACAGAGGCATCAGCCTTCACTCTAAGGTCCTGCCCTGCCAGGGAGCTGGAATGCAGTTGCTTCACTATGCAAAGGTTGTTCTCCGTGAGTCAAGTTTAGGGACTCAACCATCCAGACTGGCTGCCTGGAAAAAATGTGCTGCACGAGGAGAAAGCATCAAAAAGCACAGATTGGGAAACTGGTAAAAGGTGAAGTATTCTGGGAGAAAGGGTTTCAGTTTGTCCTTTCCCCACTCTCTCTGTTCTCTGTCCACCCATTTTTCATAGTCAAAGAATCTCCTGAGCAGGAAGGGACCCACCCAATTCAGCTCCTGGCCCTGCCCAGGACACCCCAACAGTCCCACCCTGTGCATCCCTGAGAGCATTGTCCAAACGCTCCTGGAGCTCAGGCAGCCTTGGGGACACTTCCCTGGGGAGCCTGGTCAGTGGCCCAGCCCCCTCTGGGGGTAGAACCTTTTCCTGATATCCAGTCTAAACCTAAATAGTTTGCTTGTTGTGTTCACATAATGATTTTGTGTTGCTGCTGCCTGGCACTTCTGGGAGAACCCTCGGCACCCTCTCTTTTCTTGGCATTGAAATGCCTGAGATAGCACTGCCACCCCCTCCATGATAGTGAGCAGACCCATAAATGCTCTGGGACCATGTCCTTCCAGAAGAGATCAGCTCCAGAAGATGCTGAGCCACCATGAAAAAGCTGGCCCTAGACAATAAGCTTGGACTGAGGAACTGAAGGTACAATATTTTCTAAGTTCATGATTATGGCCTTAATTACTCCTAAGACCAAAAGAAATTGTGCACCTTGGCACAGAAGCATCCCTGCTACTTCTTCAAGCTGGTGTCCTCCAACGCATTCTGAGAAGCGAAATCTTGAGTAGACAGGAGATAAATATTGGAGCAAGGGCCTCCCCAGTAGTGGTGTGTAAACAACCATTTCAGGAAGATTATTAGAACTCATAGAGAATCAGGCTTTCTCACCACTACATCTACACAGTGCAGAGACCCTGGGATATCTTCACCCCCCTAAGAATCTTGAGCTCTAGCTTAGTCTAGTCTAGAAAAAACACAAGGCTACAGATATAGGCCTGTGATCTTCAAAAGTGATGTAGGTTGGGAAAACCTTGGGGCTGTTTAAAATAAAATTCTAGAAACTCCAAATAGTCCTTCCTTATGTGTTAGCAAGCGACAATTTACAAGCACGCAAAAGCTGTGTATAAAAACTGGGTGCTAAGTAAATAAGAGCTGCAAGAGCACAGGGGACTGAAAAGTTAACACTGGGATATTAAAATAGGAAAAAATATGCAAAGCCTCAGATTGTACTGGTGTGTTCATGAGCACTCTCTAAACATCCTGGAGCAGTTGGCTTCAATGGACTAAATCCCAGGAAATGCTGCTAAAATATGGTATAAAATGAATATTTGCTTTTTTCTTCAGAAAGATTCCTCTTTGTGCCTCATTTTACTGCAATTTGAGAATGTCAGACTCAGTGGGGGCTGTGGCTCACATGCATGAATTGGGTTAATCCAGAAAAATAAGTATATTTTGTTTTCTTTAATATATATATATATATATATATATATATATGTTCCTTTAATGGATGTCTTCTCCTGGGCAAGATCTGCCAGAGATGCCTTGGAGTCAGCCATGTCTGTTTTGGGAAGATGATCCAGCACAGGGGATGTTGTAGTAGGATTCTGCTGGAGACCACCTGATGAAGAGGAGGAGGTGGATGAAGTGTACTTCAGGCTCTTGGAGAAATCCTTAGAGCCACAGGATGGGCACAAGCACCACAAGAGGTTTCTGGAATGGTTTGAAGGCAAGTTCCTGATGGAGCTGATGAATGAACCAGCCAGGAGAGATGATCTTTTGGGCCCACTACACAAGCACAGGGAAGAATTAGCTAAAAATGAGAGGGTTGTCTGAAGAGACTGGTGCACTTCAGGGAGTAAGAGAGGTCAGCAAGGCAAAGAGCAGAATTACAGCCCAGAGCCCTCAGAGGGGCAGGGATTTGCCTGTTGGGGTGAAGGAATTCTGATACATTGTATGAATTGAGCTCTAAAGTCACAACCCTGGCCGTGTCCAAGGCCCGGCTGGACAAGGCTTGGAGTGACCTTATCTAATGGAAGGTGTCCCTGGCCAAGGCTGGGGGTGGAACTAGATGAGCTTTAAGTTCCCTTCCAATCCAAAGTGTTGCTTGGTTCTGTGAATATGAAGCAAGAATTTCAGAAAATGGCAACTACAAAAGAGAAAAAAATCCATCCTTCTGTTTGTCATCAGTGAAAATGCTGAGAATATCAGCTGCATACTTATGAAGAGTTGAAAACCCACATGCATTATTCTCAGTAAGCACCTAACAATTTTGCCCTCGTTTTCTGTTCTCTGCTCACAGTTAGAAAAGAGACCCTTAGAGACCACTGCATAACATCAGAATGGTGTGAAGGGTGGTTGCAATTGCAGACAGACACAAAGGCACTACAGTAGCTGCTTTCCAGAGAACCATAAACCACGTGCACACACGTTTGAAACCAGGTGTTCACATGTTATTGGGGGCTACAAGTCAGATAAAAAAAAAGAAAAGAAAAAAAAAAGGAGCAGATACACAGTTTATAAAGGAAGAATGAAACAAACTATAAAACACATTTCCGTTTACAAGGGAATGTAAATGAAATAGCGACTATCTGTGCCTTACTTCCAATTCTATAGAGTCAGTTGTAGAGGAGAGCAGATAATCAAGATTTTGTCTTTCTTTCTACCCTTCATCTTCCTCAATTTCCTCTCTCTCCATTTTCAGTATAGTGGAATACTCAGTATCTGTTCAGTACAGTGTGTTTCTGTGAGGTGCAATAATAATTTGCAGGTCAGATAGAAACATAGAATCATTAAGACTGGAAAAGAACTCCAAGGTCACCAAGTCCAACACAGAAGGTAACTAATCCATATCCATGCACATTCTCTGCAAAATATCTTTCCATGAAATCTGCAGTTCCACTAAAAGGAGGAAGAAAGAAAGGAAATTTATTTGAGGATTAGGAAAAGGAGCTAAAGAGAGCACAGCCATTTTCCTTCAGAGCTTCCTATGTCCTCAGCCCATTCTTAAGGAAAAAACCCTAAATTGCAGAAAACTAGCTCAGGCCTTTAACATCAGTTCTAAAAGAAGATGTTAAAAATACTCAACAAAACAAAAAAAAAAAGAAAAAAAAAAAAACCAAACAAAGCAAACAAACAAAACAAAACAAAGGACAACACACACACACACACAGACATACACACACACACAAAGGCAGCAGGATGTTTGAGGTTATTTTGTCCCATTTTTCATCACTTTAATGTGCCTGTGTGTCAGACTGCCCCAACGTAAGACAAGAACTTGCCTGGTGTGCTCATCTATGACAGGGGTGTGAAGATGATAATATTCCTACAAATGTCATGCAAATGGATATCTTGGTGAAAAACACCAAGATTGCCTTTTTTATTGAGGGAAAATGTACAGCAGGGAGCTGTTCTGTAAAATATACAGGAATCCTCTCAGGGACAAGGCATTTTCATATCAAGTTGCAAGGAAAGGTTTTGATTTGACATGAGAAAGTTCAAGAAGCACACATAGAAAGTTAAAGGTAGATCCTTTGCTCAAGAAACTGCAGAGAAAAGATAAGACTCGCCAGTCTGGGAGGAGGAAGAGAAGATGTGGAGGTGTGGGTCTGTGGTCTGCTCCTCTCCAAACTCTGGGCACTCACCAGCACTGCAAGGGACAGATGTGCTGTCCAGCTGTTTGTAAGCTTGTTGGAGAAACAGTTTCTGCAGGGGCAGGTTCACCTAGAAACAGCTGCATTGAATGGATTAGAAGCAGCATTGACAGGTACCCATGGACATAACAGAGCTTGGACACAGCAGCAAAGCAGGGAAAACAAATGGCCTGGAATGTGACATATTCACTGGATCACTGGCAGGTGGATGGTTTGCTCAGACATCTCAGGTGCTGTCTGGTAAATCACTGTCAGCAAAAGCTAAACCCCTCCTCTCCACTAAAGATGCTCCAGAAGAAAAGGGACCAATGCATTCAGAGCTTAAGGAGGGTCCCTGGAAAGCAACAGCCTGACAAAATCCTTCTTTTGCTCTTCAAAACAAAGTTATAGCTCAAGGAACAACAGGCTGTGTTCCTGAAAGTCATTGCTGTTCTCCATATTTTTTGTTCAGACATTTGCCCTTATTTTTCATTTAGCAGAGCTAAAAATACCTCGTGAATTTAAAAGTCATTTAAAAAATACTACTACAACAAAGTCCTTGAGCTCAAGGAGTGTTTGGTCAATGCTTTCAGACATATGGTGTGATTTTTGGTGCTGTTCTGTGTAGGGCCAGGTGCTGGACTCGATGATCCTTGTGAGTCCCCTCCAACTCAGGATACTCCATGATTCTATGAACCCAAATCCAGAAATTAATTAATAGAAACCAGTAATACTCAGTCTTGACTGGCTCTGAGGAAGACTTGCATATTTGCAAGGGCAATGATTCCATGATTCTGTGCAAGCTGCTCTTTTTTGAAATGTTCTTGTTTTCATTTGTTCCATTCAGGACACGTTACTAGGATGGAAAGAGGAGCAGGACTGCAGGGAGAAGAAAGAGAAAGACTATTTGATGGTATAAATAAAGATGTGGGGCACCAATGCCAACCCCGAAAATGGGGCCTCTAATCATGGAAAAATGAGACTTCTTCCAGTTCGCGTCAAACAAAGATGCCTTCAGCTCCAGAGGGGACAACCTCCACCCAGCCCACCCCGAGCCGCGTGGGAGCGGAGGGGAGGGGACCCTGTCAGGTCTCGGTAGACCCACAGTGACTCTCTGTGGATGTCGAGAGCTACTGCAAACGAGATTTTGACGATTTTGGAGGAGGAGGAACTCAGAGAGCAGTTCCAGACGCCCGGGGAATAGCGGGAGTGGGCTGGAGACGCCTCCGCTGCTCCTCGCGGTCCCTCATCCCGCACATCCCAACACCCAGAGCCCGGAGCCACCCTCCAGCCGGGGATGCGGGAGCCTTCCTGACACCGGCCACTCCACAGAGCCCTTTTTCCTTACGTTGCAGAGGGATTTGGGGGCGAAGTTTTGATGACCTAATTTTCCAGGTAGGCAGACTTTTTCACTCCGAGTACAGGGATTCTGTGGCTACTTACTGAGGGAGCTCCAGCCGGGAATAACAGAAATCCCTCTGAAATTTCAGCCTGTGCCTACTGCTGCTTACTGGCTTTCCAGCAAGGTTCCTATTTCGCATTTAGACAGTACCTGCTATAAGAGAATATAAATTTTTCCTTTACCTTCAGCTCTTGGCTAGTTTGGGTGTTTTTCCAAGGTTTTGGGCTTTTTTTTCCAAGTGCAAGTAGTGTGTGCCACAAACTGCCAGGGCCACAGGTCTAGAAAGTCCCTCAGCTGAAGGGGGTGTATTAGTTCAGCAGCTACAGCAAAGTGATAGCAGCAGAGCAGAGAGCTGTTCTGCTGCATGATTTCCCCTTGAGTTTTGGGATTTCAGAAGATATGATTTCTACTCACCTGTGGCCTCTGTCTGCTATTTACGCTGAATTACATCAGCACAAGCTCCTCTATTTTGGGAGGTGGCAGCACATTTACAAATGCCTGTGAAATTATTGCACTTGGTGGCAGGGATTTGCTCCCCTCAGCCTTCCTGCAGACCAGGCTTTCCCTGGCTGATATCCCAGGATAATTGTCTTGGGAGACCTGGAGAAGATCTGGAGTCTCTGTAGCTGAAACCTCTCCCCTGGGTGCTCTGCCCGGGGATGAAAATTACAAGGTAAGTTTGCATAGTGGCTGCAACCAGCACTGAAATTCCCTCCTCGTGCAGAGTGCAAACCACAGGCACACAAATGAGAAGGAAGAGGAGGTACATTTATAAGAGTTTTGTTCCAAATGGGACACATTTTTCTTTTATAGTTTCATTTATCAAACATCTGAGTGGAGAAAATGCTGCATGCACAAGTGAGCAACACCACAGGCATTGCATGCTGGGCATGGCCATGCAAAATGCTGGGACTGAGCAGCAGGAAGGCTTCAAACTTTATTCTGCATATTTTTGCACAGCCAACATAACTCTCCTTTCTTGAGAGGAATGCCATTTGTGTGGCTTTAAATGTATGTGGCTTTAGATAAGTTCCTTGAAGTCAGTGTTAGCTTAGAAAGCAGAGCATCTTGATTTTTGTTAATTTGGGGAACAGTTTGGTCAGTTACAGTGGGTGTTCTGGTGATGGAGGAGACATACACAGTGGCACCAGGGGGAACTTCAGGAATATCAACGTGTAGGATAAGGCAGACTACGGTTCTGCCTGGCCGGGTGCATGAGGTGACATTTCCACTGCACTCGGATCTGCTCAAAGTATTAATTGGGATTTGCTCTAAGATGTGAGAGCGCAAATAACCAGATTTATATATATATATAATATATATATTATGCAAATATATAATTTGCACTTTTGAGCCACTGCAAGTAAGTTGTTTGCCATAATACCACTTTTGGTTCAGTTGCTCATGCTAGGAAGAGAAGCAAGCAGAGAACTTGGGTCCTCCTGCAAGGCCACTCTTTTGCAGGGCTCTGTCTCGATAAATCCACATATTTTTCAGTTATGTGCATAACAGCCAGATCACCTGGGATCTCCGTGTGGGACCAGCAAAGACTATACATTTTTCTGCACCTGAGGTAGGAGCACAGACCCTCACTCAGGGAGAATGGTGCAAAACAGTGCCCTCAAGAAATTTTCAGTAGATCCACTGCTTGAGATTCCCTATTGTTTTTCCCTTGTGTGCGTCTCATGGCGAAAGAGATGATACACTCAAAAATACAAATCCTGAGAGAAGGCCTCTTAGAAACAAAGATCCTGCTCTGGCAGAGAGAGAAAAGTCAAGGAAGAACAGGATGGGCAGACCCAAGTGTTCAGGCATTATGAGTCAGCTACCAATTTGCTCTTTGCATTAGTTTTTTGAACTGTTTGTGTTCAAAAATTGCATTCAACATACAGAAAACAGTTAGTCTGAAATACTGGTGAAATTTGAGGTTCCCATCTCAGCATCTTTCAGCAGCAGGTGGGACTTTAGGTCAAATAGCAAATGTTAGAGGGTTTGCAAGAGCATCACAACAGCTGGTGGTGCACTGAGGGTGACAAAATGGGCAGCATCACCCACCCCAGCCTTCGACGCCCCTGAGGTGGGTACTGGAGCTCCCAACAGCCCCCACCGTGTATTCAGGGGGGTTAATACCAGGTGGGATGCTGGAAGAGCAGGAGACTAACATAGCTCAGGGTGCAGAGTGGGATAGAGGAGACGTGGAGAGTGCAAGAGGATCCAGGGAAGTGAGTTGTGTCTCGTGCTTTCAGGAGTCGCTTTCCTGCCTCGTTGTTCTGCCCATGAAGAGTCCAAGGCTGTGGTGCTTCACTGACCCAGTCCCAGACCCCAGGGGCTGTGGGCAGGAGCCGTCCTGTGCCAGAGCTGTCCCTGGTTGCCCGTGCAGACCAACTGCTCTGCTCTACAGTGCCTTCCCCCCCACACACACAGAGGGAAGGAAGGAGGGAGAGAGGGAGGTGGTTAAACTCAGCATGCAATGATGAGTCAGACACTTGGCCAAAGCCTTCAGTGCTCCCAGCCTCTCCAGAAGTTAATGTCTCCATCTTCCTCAGCTCAAGTCTGGCTCTAAAATGGTGCTGTCTGAAGGCTCAAAGCTGTTGTGTCCTACAAAAGATCAGGATCTCCTGCAGCCCTGTTTTATGAAGGGCAAACAAAACAAGGAAAGCCTGCAGTAGGCTTAGAGGGGTGAAATCTTGATCTTAACTAAAACACCTGTTTAGCATGAAAGTGTTTTATCCTTACCATACCACTTTTATTCTCTGCAGCACAATGGAAGTTTAGCCACATGGACTTGTGCAGGGACATCATAGAATCGTAGAATGGTTTGGGTTGGAAGGGACCTGAAATACCATCCCATCCCACTCCCTGCTATGGGCAGGGGCACCTTCCACTAGACTAGGTTTCCCCAAGCCCCATCCAATCTGGCCTTGGACACTTTCAGGGGTCCAGGGACAGCCACAGCTTCTCTTGGCAACATGTGCCAGGGCCTCCCCACCCTCACAGGGAACAATTTCTTCCCATTACACCACGTAACCCGGCCCTCTGGCAATGGGAAGCCATTCCCCCCTGTCTTATCACTCCAGGCACTTGTCCAAAGTCCCTCTCCAGCTCTCTTGTTGCCCCTTTTGGTGCCAGCAAGTGCTGTAAGATCACCCCAGAGCCTTTCCTTTTCTAGACTGAAGAATCCCAATTCTTTCATAAGCACAAGTGGGGAAGAAGGCTGACACTGTTGTAGGGTCTCAGCAGCACTGACACCTCCCTTTTCAGCATAAAGCAGTTTGCAGAAGCCTGTGGTGCACTGCAGCTGGCATCGTAAACTAGAACAGGACATGTCCCACCAGGCAAGACCTGGGGCACCATGTGGAGAGAGGTCTCAAGGGATGCCAGGGAGGGCTGAGTTGCCTGTATTCTTCAGTAGTGCTGTTCCTCAGGCAGCTGTGGCAGAACTCAGCTGCATTGCTCACTTGGCCTCCCCCTGCATTGCTATTGCCACCAAATGCATGCTCAGTGTCCCTTCAAGCCTTGGAATCTTCCAAAAGTTACCCAAAAACCCCCACAAACATTCAAGAAAGAAGCTGGTTTTTTGTACTGGATTCAGGTCTTTTTTTCATAATAGACATCCCATATGCCCTTTTTTGGTTAGTGTTCAGTTGGCTGCCATGCAGAGAAGCATCTCTGGGACACCACAGGGCCATGTTGGTTGGTTCTGGGGTCCTCTAGACACAAAGGTGAGCATCTCCCTTCCTCCATATCCCACGCTGGTGACAAATGTTGCTTGAATGTTGCCAGAGAATATCCTTTCAAATCCCACGTACCTTTGAACACTTCCATACATTCCTAAGAACTTTTCAGACCAGATGTCTAACTCTTTTTCTGCTTTAAGTTGTCATAACCCCACATGAAATAAACTCCCACATGCAGCTGGGTCTTGGAGATGTGATGATGGGTTGAGCACTGAAGATGTGCATTTCTTCAAGAGGTTATTTATTTGTCCTTTCACTCTGTGGGTTTACAGGGAGCATTGGCTGCCTTTGTGTCATGCCAGCAGAGTCAGGAGATTGTGCATCATGTTTAACGTGTAACTTGTGTTGTTACACAGGCATCTGAATATCCTGAGGGGCCGCTGAGATGTTCGGACAAGCCTTGTTTCCCACACTCCTTTGTGTGGTTCTAGTTCCTCTCCATGCCGCTCAGCTTGATGTGGATATTGGAGATGTCAGTCCTACCTCCTGTGCAGGTATTAAGCAAATAATTTGGGTCACCTTTGTGGGCAGCAATTTTAACAAAAAAAATGCTCAGTTGTAGAACCTGATTGCCAGGAACTGACACTGGGATATTCCACCTCCCCATGCCCTTTGTACTCCTATGGTAACAATCCATCTGTGGGGAACAATGTCCTCCACCCAAAATCATGTTTCCAGGTTTGCTTTGGAGTGCAGAGAGCTAGAGATGGAAGAGCTGGGGTCTGCCAGTGGTGGTCTCTCTCAGCAGGTGCAGTAACAAACACCAGTCAGTCTCCAGCAGTCAGCTCTCTATCTGATGCCAGAAAATTGTTCACTTTAAATCTGCTGATTTCCTCACTTTTCCGTGACACTGCAGAGGTGATTTACGGGTCCAGCCTGACTCTTACCAAAAAAAAGCAAGATTTTCAAGACTGATTTAGTACTGAGCAGTGCTGGATTAATGGTTGGATTTGATGATCTTAGAGATCTTTTCCAGCCTTAATTGTTCTGTGATTCTATAGCAGATCTTAGAAGTTAGAAGTCCTGGTCACTGGGGAACCATCTGACGCAAACACAAGTGTCACTTCTAGAGCTGGGTGGGACTTGTGCTTTTTCCAGCATCACACTTGGTCCAGGTATCTGGGGGACGGAAAAGGGGGTGCATGAAATGTTCTGACATGGTCTGAATAAATGTCCCCATGCAGAAAAGAGGAACTGCCCCATCAATGTCTACTTCATCATTGACACCTCAGAGAGCGTGGCTTTGCAGACTGTGCCCATCCAGAGCCTCGTGGACCAAATAAAGCGGTTCATCCCCATGTTCATCGATAAACTGGAGAGCGAGCTCTACCAGAACCAAGTCTATATCACTTGGCAGTTTGGTGGGCTCCATTACTCAGACGTGGTAGAAATTTACAGCCCTTTGACAAGCAGCAAAGACATTTACCTGCCCAGGCTGTCTGCCATCAAGTACCTGGGCCGGGGCACCTTCACGGACTGTGCGATCTCCAATATGACCCAGCAGATCCAGACCCAGATGGCCAATGGTGTGAACTTCGCGGTGGTCATCACCGACGGCCATGTAACGGGCAGCCCCTGTGGGGGGATGAAGATGCAGGCCGAGAGGGCGAGAGACATGGGCATCAAGCTGTTTGCGGTGGCCCCCAGTGAGAAGGTGTACGAGCAGGGTCTGCGGGAGATTGCCAACCTGCCGCACGAGCTGTACCGCAACAACTACGCCATCACCCAGAGGGACACCCTGGAGATCGATGTCAACACCATTGACAGGATCATCCAGGCTATGGTAGGTGCAAGAAGGGCAACAGGGGGCACAAGAGGAGCAGTTCACAAATGGGGGATGCTTTCCCTTCTATTGGGTTTTGGAGATAACCTCTAGTAGGAAAGTGGAGCCTTTTTCTGATACTTAGCTGGGACACCTTGGTTTGTGTCTCCGTTTCCCAGCATGTCTGGGCAGGCTGCCACCCTAGTCCTGGCTCTTGCTGAAGACCAGGCCATACCCTGGCCTGCTCCCCATCCAGGGGCATGTGGAAGAGTGCGCCACACTGAGACACATGCTCACCATCAGCATGGTCTTTGAGACTCCAGCTGTGAGGCGCTGTTAATCGGGGGCTCTCCAGAGGGCATCTTTACAGCCAGGGGACCTTTACCACCTCCTCTCCCTTACCACCACACTCCCCTCCAAAGGTGAGCTGCTGTCTCCCCCGTGGGACTGAGCACCTTAACTGATCTTCTTCCTCCTGTTCTCTCCTTTGCAGAAACACGAAGCATACGGCGAGGTGAGTGAGCAGCATCTCTACGCCTTTGCCACATGACAGGTTTAATTTGTGCCAGCTGGAGCAGACCAGCTCACACCCCAGAACAGCATGGACCTGCGTGAGATGGGTCCCTGCCCACCTGTGGATCAGGGCAAAGTCAAGGGACACGTTCCCTTGTCCAGGGGTTATAATGGCACACTGGACTCACTCCCTGCCTCCCCCTCACCTCCAGTGGGTTCTGGTCTGTGGAATAGACTCATTTCTTCACTTTGGAGGCACATTGCATAAGTGCTGCCCCTGCTGAAGTTCCTGCCCTGTTGGTACCACAAGGACAGGGTTTGGCACACAGAGGGTGTGCAGAGGATGCTCCAAAGAACATGCCAGTCCCATGAGGACCGCAGATGAGCAAGCCCCCACCACCTCTAACACTTGGTAGTCTCGTTCTTCCAGTCAGGGCCCAGAGCCAAGCCATAATGAACATGCTCATGGCAACTTTCCACTCTTAATTTACAGGCAACACTTCTTTGTGTGCTTGTTGCTGCTTCAGCCCTGACCCAATAGATTTTAGCCCTGAGTTGATGGGAAGAGGCATGTGGAGAGCCATAGGTGCAGATCTGAGCTGAGTTTGGGATGCACACTGTCAGTACCTCAGTTTAATTTCTTGTATTTCAGTGCTACAAGATGAGCTGCCTGGAGATTGCAGGGCCACTTGGTCCCAAGGGATACCGAGGGCAGAAGGTAAGTTGCTCTTAGCTGTGGGAAGGACAATAATGCCCCTGCCTGCCACAACCACTGCAGGATGCCCTAGACCTCACCTCAGCTGCCTTCTCAGGTAGCACCCAGGTGGGAAATACCCCCCAGCATCTGTCTTGGCCCTGGGAGACACAGCCAGCACTGGTGTGCCCATGTCTGTGCCAAGGCTGATGCACTGCCAGCCGTGCAGAGAGACACCGGAGCACCTGAGGGCACCAGGACTGAGGCAGCAGTTGTCACTAGGTTCCCCACTCTCAGAGCAGAGCTCTCACATGCACAAGGGTGTCCCACTCTCCTGCTCCAGCTCTGTGTGCTCTGATCTCACAGAAACTGCCATTTTCTCAGTCAGCACCAAGCCTCAACTTATGCTGGGTTTTTCCTTTCCTTAGGGTGCAAAGGGGAACATGGGTGAGCCAGGTTCCCCTGGGCTGAAGGGACGACAGGTGAGTTGTGGAAAATCCGCCCCTCAGTTTGCTGCATCTCTGATGACCTCAAGCTAACTCTCCATGCCTTCCTCCCTGAAGGGTGACCCAGGTATTGAAGGTCCGATCGGATACCCTGGTCCCAAGGTAAGAATCGCACAGCTGATGGCTGAGCTCTTTGCATTCCCTGATTTTTGGTAAAGCAAGGAGAGCTTTGCTTCTCCCTCACGCCTGCCCATTTCCCACCCCAGACCCCTGCGCTCAGCTCCTGCTGATTGCCCAGGCACTAAAACAGGGATTCTTTTTTCTTTTTTCTCCTTTGTCCAGGGTGTCCCAGGGCTGAAAGGAGAGAAGGTGAGAAAGAAGAGACAAAATGGCTGGCTGGCACTTGGCAGGGACCACGCTCCTTTCTGATGCACAGAGGAGAGATTAGCTGTGATGGGGAAGGATAGCAACCCTATTAACGTGTAACTGTGGACCTGGGGAGGGATTTTCAAGGGCATCGCAAAACCTGTCTCCTTCTTCAGGCTTTCATCACGGTCTGGTGAAGCGGGAATGGGTTTAGGATGTAAATGGAGGGTGAGAGGGAGGTGGCGGGGATGGGGACTGAAGGAGGGGGGCCAGGGTGGTGGGGGATGCAGGCAACATCTGACTTCCTGTCTTCTTCTTCTCTCAGGGAGAAATTGGATCTGACGGACGGAGGGTAAGAAAGAACATTTTCTAACTTGCACGCATTTCCAGCTCCCAAACCCTTGGACTTTGTGTTAATAGATCCCTCTTCTCTTTCTTTTTCCCCATGATCCAAGGGTGCCCCTGGCTTGGCAGGAAGGAACGGCACAGATGGACAGAAGGTAACTAGGAGTACTGGGAGCACCCTGTAATGTGGCTGCTGCTGCTGTTCCGTTTCTTTAACCTCTTTCATCCCTACCGGCGGTTTAGTTTCTTCTTTCCCACATGCTGGCTTTCTGTTCCAATTGAGGTTCCTGTGAACTTATCTGTACATTATTCTGCATGTCCTGTAGAAATGTGTGAAGTAATTCAGGTCACAGGAGTGAATCTCAGAATATGCTGAGTTGGAAGGGACAAAATCCTAATCAAGTCCGAAAAAGATCAAGTCCAATTCACACAGGACACCCGAACAATCCCACCCCGTGCCTGAGAGAGTTGTCCAAACTTTCCTTGAGCTGTGACAGGACTGGGTCTGTGATCACTTCCCTGGGGAACCTGTCCAGTGCCCCACCATCCCCTGGGGGAAGAACCATTTCCTAATATCCAGCCTAAATCCCCCACACAGCTCCATGCCATTAAGTGCTGTCCCTCAGTCAGCAAGCTCTCTGCAGGACCTGGATGTGTGACCCAGTCTGTGCTCCTGCTAAGACAGTGATGAGGCCAGATAATTTGGGTGTAGATACCTTATCCTTAGTGTTAGTGAGCCCTACAGGACACGGACACAGAAAGCTTCACAGAAATTTGGTTTTCAGGGCAGTTTGTCACTTCATCTCTAAACCACAGCTTGTATTTAGTATTAAAGCTCTAAAGCCAAATTCAAAGGCCTCGCAGCAAAGTCCCTGGCTTTGTCCACTGGCCAGCACACCCTGGCTTTTGCACAGTTTCCTATACCCAGCCCCCAGTGTATCTGTGGATAATAACAGTTCTTCCCACTCCTCAAGTGCTGCTGAAGCTCTAAAACATCCTTCAGTCCTCCCCACTCTAGAACACTAAAGCCCTTCAGCTCCCCCCAGCCTCTATCCCAGAGCTGTCTCAGCACACTCAGCACTGCACTGTCTCAGTGACAGAGCTGTTTTGGGACACAGAGCAAGGCAGTCCCTTACCTCACGGCATATGTCAGGCAGAGTGGTTGCTGCACACCTGAGCTGCTCTGACGGGAGAGGCATGAGAGAGGACCAGCACAACCCTGAACATGAGTGACTGCCAAATCCAGCCTCAAGGGACATTCCCATCTCTCAGGGTACACTCATGGGATGAGCTTGCCTGATTTCCTTCAGTCTGCTTTCTTCTTCTCCACATTTCTCCCTGTTAAAGGAATACACTTGCTATTTATTCTCTAGCTGTTGACAGATAAGGTCAGCAGATGATGCTAACATTATTAACTGTCAGCAAGAAAAGCTGTGTTTTCCCTTCAGCCACCTATAACTTCTGAGTCTTTTCCTTCTGAATGTAATCTCTCCAGGGCAGGCTGGGGAGAATTGGACCACCAGGATGCAAGGGTGACCCTGGTGACAAGGTAGGAATGCTTTGCTCTTTCATCAGCACATCAGTTATGTAGCTGCTGAGTGAGGTACACAGATAGAAAGATGGCCAACGAGAGGTTACTGGCCCATTTTCCTACTGGCTGTATAATCTGATCCCAGATCTGAGATCCCTGGAATGGGGACCACAGTTTGATTTTTCTGTGCCTCCTTTCCATGGACAAGCAAACTAGAAGCCCTCAGTGTCCCTTCCCTCCGCACAGGGAGGAGGAATTGCCCCTTTCATCAACATTAGCAACAATTAAAAACAACTTTAGAACAACTTTCTAAGCACTGGCTTAGAAACATTATTTGATTAGAAAATTGTATTTTATTTATTCTGCATGGAAGTGTTCCCAATGAGAAGTGTGTGGTTCTTTGTCATTTCCATCCCCAGGGCCCTGATGGCTACCCAGGAGATGCAGGAGACCAAGGAGAAAGAGGAGATGCAGGCATAAAGGTACAAGTGCTCTGGACAGACAGCAGGGTGTGGGCAGAGGCAGCCAGTGGGGACAGCTAAACACCACTCCCCCCATTTATATATATATATATCCTAAATGCTTTACTGCTTATGGAGCTCATAGGCTTTGGGGTCTGGATCTCATCACCAGGCACGGGAGCTGAGGGAAGGGCCTTGCTGGCCTTGCTCCTTGGGCTGCTTATGGTACAATGTACTGGTGAGGCAGGAAATGACCATTGGCTCTCTTGCTGTTTCAGGGGGATCCTGGCCGGCCTGGTCGCAGTGGACCCCTGGGGCCCCCAGGAGAAAAAGGAAGCCCGGTAGGTTCATGCTGCATTCAAATGTCTCCAGGGTTTTATTGTGGTCTGTTCATAAAATCACAGAATGGTTTGGGCTGCAAGGAACATTAAAGCTCATCCAGTCCCACCCCCTGCCATGGACAAGGACACCTTCCACTAGCCCAGGTTGCTCCAAGCCCTGTCCAGCCTGGCCTGGAACACTTCCAGGGATGGGGCAGCCACAGCCCCTCTGGCTTTGGGCAGGACTGGACGGATGTTGTAAGGAACAGTTGACAAACCTGTTGTCAGGTGATGGAGGGAAGGTGACACAGGATCACTCTGCTCCAAGGCTGGAGCCCCTGCTCATGGCAGTGCCATGTGGGCATGCCGGGTGTGTAGAAGCAGAACCTGGGTGCTCATAAACATTTCTGCTCGAGGAGGACTGCTTGACACAGGATAAAAATGGGAGGTGTGTGCACACCTTGACCTCTCTTCCAACAAACTGTATTTCTTTTTCTTCTCCAAGGGACTGCCAGGCAACCCTGGAGCTCAAGGACCTGCTGGAACCAAGGGAAGGAAAGGTGAAGTGGGACTTCCTGGACCCAAAGGAGAGGCTGTAAGTGGCTGAATAGATCCCTGGACATTGCGTGCACTGCAGGAACCTGAGGTAGTTTAATGGATGAGTGCTGAGAAACTCCTCTGTCCTGCTTTGTGCATCCAAAAAGATGTGCAGATGCTGATCTCCTTGTCCCTCCCATCCTCACAGAGCAGAACTCCCATAATCCTAAGCCTGACGATAACCATTCACCTTAGAGAAGCATCCAGTGTTCCCACATAACCATACAGCGCTGGCCTCTGTGGATGCTCAGGGAGACTTTGGTTGTACTCTGGCAAGTTCCCCAAACCTCTGGCTCCTTGCAGGAGCTCAAAGAGTCAGGATCTGGTGGTCATTATGTCAGAGATCTGTGAAAAGGGCAATGCCACCGCACAGACTGGTGATGGGGCACTGCAAATTCTAGGGAGTGGGTTGGAGAAGATGATCCCTGGCACAGCTCCACCAGCACCAAGGGGCTAGAACCCAGCCAGCCTGTCTGATCTAGTGGGAAAAGCAACACTGGATGAGCTGGAAGTCATTCATAGTGTTTAACCCTCAGGGAATGAACCAGGTGTTGTTTCACTGTGGTGAAACAACAGTCTGGCTGTTGCTTCCCAAAAGGAAGTATGGGCATCCCTGCTCCCCAGCTGCTGGGAACACATTTGCTTAGGGTGTGTCCCTGCATCTCTTGGGCCCAGAGGGAGGAGGGAGGACAGCCAGGAGTCACTGCCCAGGTGACATCCATCCTCTCACCCCATTTATGTGACTTCTGTGTTTGCCAAGGGGCGACGTGGAGATCCAGGGACGAAAGGCAGCGAAGGCTCTCCTGGAGGCATAGGAGAAAGGGTGAGTGAAGCAACTACCCAGATTATTGCAAATAAGCCCCAAATGTATAGGAGTGGGGTGTGTGTATGATGTGCTACAGCCCAGTCATGCAGTGTCCATGCAGTGTCCATGCAGCACCAGAGCTGGGAATGCAGATCCCACCATGCTGCGCTCCCACTGTGCCACTGGCACCAGGTACAGCCTCCTCCTCCAGGGTTTTGTCCAGAGAGGGGATGAAGGGCAGCAAACCTCAAGGGTGAGAGACACATTCAGAGGGCACACTGCGCTGACACTGTTTCAAACCAAGAAACACCAGGTTTGAGAAGGACATCATGGAGCACTGCCATACACACAGATAGCATTGGAGACATCCCTGACCAGGAATATCTTTCCCTTCGCACAGGGAGATCCTGGTCCAGAGGGTGCTCGTGGTCTGCCCGGTGAGGTTGGAAACAAAGGAGCCAGGGTAAGTATGGAGCAAGGCTTGGTGACAGCCAGGAGGAAGGGGAAGCACTGGTGCCATCCAGAGCAGCTTGCCTGGCTTTCCTCCTCTGTGGAGGGATGCGCTGTGTGCTTTTGTGTCTTTCTTTGCTGTTCAGGGAGAACAAGGACTACCAGGACCCCGAGGCCCTTCGGGTGCTGTGGGAGAGCCAGGCAGGATAGTAAGTCACACTTGGGTGTGTGTGTGACCATGCCCTCCTTCTGTGGTGAGAACTTGCCCTGCTGACACATGCTGCCTGCATTGTCCCTCCCAAGGAGAACTTGCATGACCTTCTCTCAGAGAGGCTCAAAAATCAAGTGTTCCCATGACAATGTGGAAGGGATCTCTGGAGCGGGTGGGTCACTGGGGGGAGAGAATATGGGACTCCACAAGCACCTATTTGTCCTGAGTCTGTGCTTAGTCCATCATCACTGTGGCAGTAGTGCTGTGACATCCAGGTGGCTCAATGGGACATGGGAACAGCATTGCTAAGACAGTCACTGCCACAGTAAACTCACCAGGAAGGGAGATGGTCCTGCAGCACCATCTTGAGAGCTGGTTTCTCCAGGACGGTCCCCTGTGTGCCGTGGGACAGCAGGGAACATCCTCACTCACTTCCTGTCTTCTCCCCAAATCTGTCCCGCAGGGATCACGTGGGGACCCTGGTGACTTGGGCCCAAGAGGTGATGCTGGACCACCAGGACCAAAGGTAAAGTTCATGAATAAGCCTCCACATTTGGAAAGGCAGATTTGTGTTCCTATTTACTTATTAGAAAAAAAAAAAAAAGTAGGCAGTTATCGCAGCAGAAATTTGTGTGCCTCAAAAACAGAATCAGACCCGAGCCTCCCTATGGGGCAGAGATGTAGGTCTTTCTCTGACCAATGCAGCTCTGTTTACATTCCTCACTCTGAGAAAACTCAGGGGCATCCCTGGCACATGACATCTCCAAGACCCTCCAAATTCTTGCTCTGCAAAGCTGTTCCCAGTGCTTAGGGCCAGCTGCAGAAGCCTTTAATCCTGGTGGTGTCTCACACCCAGAGAAGATGAAAGTGGCTGTAACTGTCACAGACAGAAGCAGGTCAGAAGGGCCAGGTTTGGTATCTCACCAGGCTTTTTTTTTCTACCAAAGGGTGACAGAGGCAGGCCTGGCTTTAGCTACCCTGGACCCAGAGGACCTCAGGTACGTATTCCTCATCCAGCACATGAGGAAATCTGTTTGAGTGGATGTTGCTGTTGGATCTGAGCAGACTGAGAAAATAGGGAAGAAGGAAGAAAAATGCTCAGGGTCACAGATGTGTGGAGCCTGGGAAGGAGAAAGGGGGTTCAACACCAGGACTGAACCTGGCCACAGTCCATCAGGTGCTGGGGACCCCAGCTCCAGTCATGGTGATGGTCCCTCAAGCATCAACCTGAAGCTACAGGTGCTCTTCAGCTTTTTGCCCCTCACTCCAATCTTTGGGTGTACTGGTGCACAGTGTGGGGCCGGTCCTGGAAAGCTGCTGACTTCCTCCTCCTCTCCTTTTGCAGGGTGACAAGGGTGAGAAGGGGCAGCCAGGACCCAAGGTGAGTATGCCTGTCTCCATCACCTGTTTTTTTGTACTGACTGTAATGCCAATGAGTTGTCTCCCAGCCCCCTGGGTTAATGGCTAAGGAGCCAGCCCTGCCAGCAACTGCTCTGGATCTTCCCTGCAACTGGAGCCTGATTATATCTCCCAAGCCCATCTCCTTTTGAAATCATATGAAAAAAAATATGTTGCAGAACTTTTTTTTTGTTGTTGTTGTTGTTGTTGTTTTGGTGGGTTGTGTTTTTGGGGGTTTTTTTGGGTTTTTTTTTTGTTAATGCCTGTACTAACACTGTATGCTGTATGCTGTGCTCTGAGCTGCTGTTTTAGAGGATACTCTCCAGGCCAGGCAGGCATGTGTTTGTGATGCAGCAGAGCCTCTGCCTGAGCATATCCAGATGTGCTCCATGCCAGATCTGTTTCTCCTTCCATCGAGCAGGGAGGAAGAGGTGAGCTTGGACCAAAAGGAGTGCAAGGGACCAAAGGAGAGAAGGGGGAGCCGGTAAGCAGACTCCCTGTACTGCCCCAGGGTCAGTGTCTCCCTCCCACACCACTGATTAGTGTGCTGGGGATGACACTGCCACTCTCTGCCTGGTCCCTGTCCCCAAGCTCAGCTGTGGCAGGCTGGTGACTGTGCTTAGCAGGGCTGGGGCTGACCAGGGGGTCAGGAGGGGCCCTGAACACCAGGGGCTGCATTACCAACATTGCCCAGGAGATATTTGACTCTTCTTTACTTCTTCCTCAGGGTGATCCTGGCCCAGGAGGAGAGCCTGGACAGCGTGGTCCACCTGGGGAAGCAGGCCCTGAGGTACACTCCCATGGCATTGTGTCTGAGCAGATGCTGTTGAAGGGGACACAGCTGCCAGATGTGTCCACTGGCTCACAGTGGGTCTTCTCCTTCCCCTTCTGCAAAAAGCCACATTTTTGATGGCTCTGACATCTAGTTCCCAGAAAAAGAACTCTTGGGAAAACTGTGCCTGAAATCCCTGTGCTCTTCTTACAGGGGACACCTGGCCCACCAGGAGATCCCGGTCTGACTGTAAGTAACCCCTGCTACTCTTCCTCCTGGGGCAATCATGGCTTTTCCATGCACAGCCCAAGAGCAGAACAGGACATCAGGTCCTCGGCCTGGCAGAGGTAGCCTGTGGCTTCCCGTGGAAGCCAGGGAAAGAGGGGAGAGGGCTGGCTGGGTGGGAAGGGAAAGGAGAGCCTTTGCTTTTGAGGAAAGCATTCAGCCTGCATACCTTTCCTGGCAGGACTGTGACGTGATGACCTACGTGCGAGAGACGTGCGGATGCTGTGGTGAGCTGAAATCACCTCTCCCCAGGGAAGGGGAGCAACCACGTGAGGCATTGGGACAGGGGGTCACCAGAAGGTTCCCAGCATCACTGACCCCTGTGTTTCCCTCCCCTGCCCCTCTCCCCAGACTGTGAGAAGCGCTGCGGTGCCCTGGATATCATGTTCGTTATAGACAGCTCTGAGAGTATTGGCTACACCAACTTCACCCTGGAGAAGAATTTTGTCATCAACGTGGTCAGCAGGCTGGGCTCTATTGCCAAGGACCCCAAGTCACAGACAGGTCTGGACTCTGTGGGGACACAGTGGGGCGTGGGGAAAAGAAAAGGGTCTTGGATCCTTTCAACCTCCATGGTTATTTTCCATCTCTTTTCAGACCAATTGGTCTTTGACTCTCTCCACTTTTTCCCCAGGATGCAAAGCCAAGTAATGTGACACTTTTTTGGCAGGTGCCCGTGTTGGGGTGGTACAGTACAGTCACGAGGGGACTTTTGAAGCCATCAAGCTTGATGATGAGCGTATTGATTCCCTGTCGAGCTTCAAGGAAGCAGTGAAACGCCTGGAGTGGATCGCTGGAGGCACCTGGACACCGTCTGCCCTTCAGTTTGCCTACAACAAGCTCATCAAGGAAAGCAGGAGGAAGAAAGCCCAGGTGTTCGCTGTGGTGATCACAGACGGGCGCTATGACCCCCGGGATGACGACAAGAACCTCGGGGCTCTTTGTGGTAGAGATGTGGTGGTCAACACCATCGGCATAGGAGACATGTTCGACCAGCCGGAGCAGAGCGAGACCCTGGTCTCCATTGCCTGCAACGAGCCCCAGCGAGTCCAGAAGATGAGGCTCTTCTCGGACCTAGTGGCAGAGGAGTTCATTGACAAGATGGAGGATGTGCTCTGCCCAGGTCTGTCTCTGTCTTTGCATGGAGCTGGAGTTTTGAGCCCCAGGGTTTGGGGAAGAGGGCAGAGATGTGTCCCAGCAGGTTGGCCAGCAGCTGGGTCATCTTTGTCCTGAACTAAGAGTCCTTCCTCAGATATAGACCAACCTTTTGGGGCAGTCCTTTGGTGTTCCTTGTAAGAGACCTTGTCTTGCCATTCTGACTGTGCAAACTGTGAAAGGTGATGGCAACACATGGCTCAGTTTTCCGTGTTTCTTTTGCTTCCAGATCCACAGGTCGTCTGCCCTGAGCTGCCCTGCCAGACAGGTAAACATTACAAGTAGCTTCATGCCATTTGCACAGACTCTGGGGCGGGGGAGGAGACTGCATGACGCTCAGGAGTAGGAGAGGGGGGTGCAACCCTGTTCAATCCCTTTGGAAGCCAGGAGTTTGTGAAATAGTGTTACTTTATGTGAGGAGAGGCTCCAGGGTTCCATCTTCTGCTCTTTTCCTGTCTCTGAGTTCTGTGCACAGGTAGGTACGAGTGCACTGTGTGAGTGCACCAGCATGGCTCATCCCTGATATTTCTCCCCGTACAAATTCCAGGGAGCCACCAGGTTTTTACCTCCAAACTCAAGTCAAAATCTCCTTACCAAACACCCACTCACATGACCTTTTTAGCAGAATGCTCATTTGGAGTGATGGGCAGAGCAGATATTAGGCATCAGTTGGAAAATGGCAACATACTGGACCCAAAGCTTTGGCTTCTCTAATGCTGGCTGTATTTACTTAACAATTAACTCAGGGTGTTGTATTAAAGGAAAAGACAGTAAGGATCCTCTGGTGCTCTGTGTGCTGAAGGTAGCTTTACTGGCTCATATTTTGCTTGTTCAGGGGCAGATGCGCATCCCAAATTCCTAGAGATCCTGTCTGTCTGAATCCCAGTGTCTGTTTAAATATTATAGATGAACTCTGTGCTGATACACAAAGTTTAAAGAGGACCACAGTTTTGCCCATTCTGCAGTTTTTATCTCTTCTCTTGTCATTAATGTTTTTTGTGGCAGTCCCTAGCTTCAGCTGAGCCTTATACAGAATATCAAATTTCATTTTTAAGTCCCTTTGTTTCCATGCAAAGGAAAGGAAAACTGGTCCCAGGATGCAGAGAAATCCAGAGAAAATCTATAATTATTCCTGTCTAAAATCTCTTGCTGGTATTTTGAGTATTTGCACCTGGCCATGCTGGGAGTGTGCAACTGTGATGCTGAGCTCCTCTGCTGTGTCCTCTAAGGAGCTTTGTCTGCAAATCTGTGCACAAGGAAGTGACATCCCCAGGCCACACTGGTGATTGCTCAGGTGTCTTCAAAGGTTTTGGTCTTTGCAGTCTTCCCATTTCTGAGGAACACAAGCAGTGGCACAGTTGTTTCTCCCAGGCTTGGGCCATCAAAGCCCTCCAAAGCAGGGCAAAGTTGCCAGTCCTTTCCTTGTAGTGCAGTTGGGTGTTCCTGTTCCTGATGCAAGGTGAGAACAGTTCGCTGGTGCCTGGCAGCCCTGGGGACCAGAACAGGAATGGCTTGAGGAGGCATCTGAGGGGGTTCCCTCTTCAGTGAATCCCTTAAGCCATACCCTACACAAACCACGCTAAATGCAGGCAAGACCTGAGCCCCAGAGAACTTGGCAGGTAGAGTGATATAGCTGGGTAAGGTTGGCTTCCTGTCAAAGTGCCCTTTCAACATGGGCAAAAGTTGTTCTAGGTCTGGTAGATGAAATTTTAAGTAAGAGGTTCGGGAGTCTTTGAGGGAGGATCCTCCCACCCTCCACACTGGCTGGTCCATGCTGCGCTGCTGTCATCATTTAGAAGGATGTGCAGTGGTCACACTTCCCTAGTGGCAAGGGAACATGTTGGATGGGATGGGACATAAGGCAAGTGACAAGGCCTGGGGCTTCTCTGGTTCTCTCCGAACATCCCATGAGCTCGTGCCAATTCCCATGCAGTTCCTCTGGGTGGAGACGGTGCCCTTTGGAGGGAATGTGAGCAAGCCAGGGCACATCCAATGCGTGTGTTGTGGACTGGCCAGACAGACAGGTCAGGGAGCGGGTGCAGACAGAGGCTCTCAGGGCTCTGGCAAGCCCAGACACCACATGGCTTTGACTGCAGTCACTGCCCTGAGGCTGAGGGCCAGGCAAGGAGGTCACATAATGCTGTCCCTTAGATGTCTTTCTGCCTTACAGCATCATGTGGGCAGTTTGCACATAGCACAGTCCTAAGCTACATGATGGGTGAATCCCATCTGCAGAAGGAAGTGCCCTTTTTCCTGAGCACTGCTCCTTCTCCATCGTGCCTATGCCGGATCAGTAGGAACTGGGGAGTTCAGGCTCTGTGTAATTTGCTGCAGTCGCTCAGTTGATGTGTGAAAGATTTCAGGGCAAATCTCATGGCTCCTTAGACACAAATGGCAGAAAGATTTAAAATCTGGCTTTGGTCTTTACTTTCTTGTCCTTGTTAGCTCTGTTCTTCTCTGGTGCAGTGCAAGTAGGAAAGCCAGGTAGTTTTCAGAGACACAGCCATTGCTAGCAAGCCCTGAAAATATTCTTTTGACGCTCACTTGCAGATGACAGGAACTCTGGGAGTGTAAACCCAGTTATTTTCCACCCCATGGAAGAGGGAGTCAACATAGATTTCCCCAGCACCATACATTCGATCGCCCAGTTCCTAAACTCCACGCGGGAATCCCGGGACCCCAGCGTGTACACCCAGCTGGTGGCCACTTTGGCCTTTACTGCCGAAAAAGCCAAGTTTGCCACTGGAAATGAGCGGCAAGAATGGATGGACTTGTTCATTGACACCTTCAAAATGGTGCACAGTGAGATTGTGGGGGACCCAGAGACTGTGCTAGGGCTGTGCTGAGACCTCTCTTGGGGGTCTCGTGGAGGTGGAGGCTGAGTGTAGGTGGAACTCATCATTCTTGTGTGGCAGAGGGGACAGCACAGGCGAAGATGCTTTTAGTTCAGGAGAGACAGAGGCAGTGGCTTGGTTGCACTCAGCTGGGGACAGGACACAAAGAGCAGTCCCCTCCAGCTTGGCCACCATGGTGGCTTTCCCCAGCAATGTCAAGGAATGCTCTTGCTCTGCCTGCTGCTTTTTTGCCAAGAGCCTAATGATGCATTTTCCCCACACCTTCCTGCATATGTCCTTGCAGACCCCCTCCAAAGCATCTTCTGCATCCTCCCTCTCGGTTACCACAGGCTCTCTCTGGGTCCTGCAAGGCTGACTAAGCAAGGTGGCATCCCTGCTCACCACAGTGTCTCTGTGAAACCCCTAGTGGGCAGCTGGGGGTGTGGAGGGAAGGAGCAGGGAAAGCAGGATGGGAGAGGGGGCAACCCTCTCTTTCTATTGGGAGCACTGTCACCTGGGCAGTGATTCTCTCAGAAGCTTTGTGGGCTCCCCTGGCCTTTTTCTCTGATTGTACATTTGTGCTTCCTCTGTCATAATCCACAACATGTGCCTATCCATGTACAAAAGGCAGATATTCTGTCATGTGGGGCTGGGTGGTCCAAAGAAAAACTCCTTGACTGATGTGGGTTGTTTAAAAGCAAGCTTGATGCAGTGGAGCCTACTCAATCCACACCCAGTGCTGCTTTGGCTCAGAGACCACAGAGCCACCACCTGCACTTCACATATGTGTGTTTAGACAAGGCCTGGTATCTACTATATCGGCTCAGCTGCCCCTGGTTGCACAAAGTCAGGCAGGCCAGTGCCATTCCCACCTCCAGTTTTACTGCTCTCAAGTTCTATTTAGAGGTAGTGGGATTTCATGTGCAGACACAGGAGGAGAAGCGCTTACTCTGACTGACATGGTATTATTGCAATAAAGTATACTGAGCAAATGTCATATTTAATGGGCAGAAGGGAGATACGCCATCTTCAGGAATGTGGCTGTAATATTTCCAGGTGTAAAAAGTGGAGCCAGTTGCCAAGCTCAGCCATTGGCATTGCCTGCTTTGCACTTATTGCAGTGTTCCCCTGAGGTTTCAGCACTTTTTCCTCCCAGGGACAAGTTGCTCAGAGAACTCTACTGCTATCAGTGCAGAATAGAGGGGAAAGAGTTCTGAGGGCTTTCCATTATGTGCTCTGTGTTTTAGGTGAAAACAAAAAGATCAGCCTCTGCCTGACTCTGGTCATAATTCACATATTCCAGATAGTCTGTGCAAAGCCAAACTGCCTATTCTCTTTTCATTTTTTACTGCAAAATTAGTGTGATTTAGCCTGCTGGGATGCAGGACTGAACTCAGAGTAGTTAAGCTGCTCCAGCCATGATGCCAGAGGAAAAGGTCCCAAACCCCACTGAATCAAAAAGATCTCAGAGCTGGGACATTTTGCTGAACAAAGAGAGAATTGGGGAAGATTTCAGCAAAGGGGGTTTTGATTTTATTTAATTTCATCACACAGTGGCCATTTATTCCTAGCAAAACATTAGAAACAAAGTTTTTTACCTCTCAAAAATCTTCAACTCTTTAGAGGTAGGGGGAGAGGGAGAAAATGTCTCTTTGCATGAGGAGTATTTGTGCTTGTTCTTGTTAGAGGCAAATGGATGGAGTGGTTTTTTTTGAGCATAATCCTAGCTAATCCCTCTGATAAAACCAGATGGATTTCATCACAGCAGCAGTTCCTTCAGTGAAACTCTTGGGCAAAGGAAGGACAGATAAGGAGCTGCGTAAAAGATGGTCCACACCTCCCCAAAGACAGGAGGAGCTGGGAAAGGGGGAAACCCCAAAAAAAGTCTGGGACATCAGTCCCCACCTCACTTTAATTTCCATTGTCAACACTGGGAAAGAATAGAGGAAATACAAGTTCCTCAGGTTTTAGAAGAAGCAGGAACGTCATGTGAATGGGTGGGGTTGCTCTGCACACAGTAATGGCAGAAAAATCAATGATATTTCTGATTATTTGTGCTGCCTTCATTAGACATCCTCAGCTGTGAGCCACAGGCATTCATGATCCACATGAAAAGGACCAATACACCTGTTAAAAGCATGACAGGAAGATTTTGGTTGGCCTAATTCTTGGTGGTGCCTTTGAGAGCTTCTCTTCCATTTAGGATGAGAATCTTGCAGCAGGAAAGGGTGCTCAGGTCCTCAGCCTCTCAGAAATGGGAACAAGCTGCAACCAGAGCCTGACACTGAACAGGACACACCCAAGGCTTTGCTGCCTCACATTCCCTTGGGATACCTCATATGTAAAGGTACCTTATCAAACACTGGAAGGCAGCCTTCTCCAGCTGTGTGGGCTGAGCAGCAAGCCTGGGGGATGCTCCTGTCAGAAGTGCACTACGCTCTCGCTGAAGCTCCATGGACTGATGCTGCCCTCTGTCTAGCCAGGAGTTCTTCAGGCTTTATTGTAGTCTTAAAAACATGTGGGCAGGCCTTGGGGGAGGCTGCTAACACTGCCCCAACACAACGCACAGCCCCTGCTCCCAGCTGCTTTCACAGACTCTCACATAGGTGTTGCACTGTGTAGTTGCAAGGGGGATTCCTTCTTGCCTTTCCCCTTTTATGGCTGCTCAGAGCAGGTGAGGACCAGGAGTGCAGATGCTGCCAAGGTGAGGTATCCTTATGGCAGCAGTGCCTGCACACCAGGAACTGCAGCATCAACGTACCTTTACACAACATTTCTCACAGAAGTTTGGGCAGAGGTGAGTATGTGCCTTTATTGCTTTAAAAGAGGGGAGGTAACAAGTGAGAGGACAAAAGGAAATGGCCTCAGGTTGCAACAGGGGAGATTTAGATTGGATATTAGGGGGAATTTCTTCACTGAAAGGGTGGTCAGGCACTGAAACAGGCTGCCCAGGGAAACAGTGGAGTCATCATCCATGAAAGTGTTCAAAAATTGTGATGTGGTGCTTAGGGATATAGTTTAGAGGTTAACACAATAGTGCTGAGTTAATGGTCGGACTTGAGGATCTCAGAGGGCTTTTGTAACCATTTAGATTCTGTGATTCCCCGGTTCTGTGCTGAACCCAGGCATAGCACTGTTCAGCACTAGAGAAGCTCTTTGTCAGGCTGGATTCACTCATAGTGGGAAATTCAATCTAATGTTACACTCCTACCCCCAGGGTTACCCACTGTTGCCAGAAATGGGTGCTCGAGGTGGGGCAGCTCCAGAAGCTCCTATTCTTTGCCAGGCATGCAACACAACATGGCAGCATCTTCAGGGCTTCACCCTTTCAAGATTCAGTCTCAGGCCCACAGAACTGCTTGAGAGTGCTATGGGCATTGCCCTGCTGCCAGCTCAGAGGGAACTCAGAGGAACGCTGAATGCAATGCGCATAACTACAGAAAGGGGAGAAAATAATGGTCCCTATCAACTGACTTGAAAGATAGCTACTTTCTTCTGTGTTTTTTCCTGAGTTTATTCATGGCACATATTCATATATTCTATATGGTTAGACTGGGCTTGGAGCAACCTGGTCTAGTGGAAGGTGTTCCTGCCCATGGCAGGGGGTTGGAATGAGATGCACCTTAAGGTTCCCTCCAACCCAAACCATTCTGAGATTCTCTGATTCTATGATTTTATGATAAGAGTAACTCTGACAGTAAACCACTCTCCCAAAATAACTGAGAGGTTTGTAGGTGCTGCTTGTCGTTAATCACTGGATATTCCTCTCACAAATAAGAGCTGGAAATTGATGTAGGGCAGTGGGTGTAATTCTGGGACTGAAATGCACAGACCTGTCTAACTTCATGAGGGTCTGCCCTCAGTCCCAGAATTAACATTCATTAAATGCCCAGTAGCTGAGGGCATCAAAAGCAAAGCTCCTACATTTCAAGCTGTAAAGACAGGCTTTGGCAGTGGGGTTGGGCTGGTCCTTCTTTGGAGACGGATGCACAGAGGCAACACCAAATTATCCCACAGTCTTCTCATCTTCTTCCCCCTGCAGAGCTTGCTGTAGCCCAGTGCACCCAGCGCCCCGTTGACATCATCTTCTTGCTGGACGGCTCAGAAAGGATTGGGGAGCAGAACTTCCAGAGGGCCCACCGCTTCGTGGAGGATGTGGCCCGGCAGCTGACGCTGGCCCGGAGCAACAGCGACAACATGAACGCCCGGATCGCGCTGCTGCAGTACGGCAGTGAGCGAGACCAGAACGTGGTCTTCCCGCTGACCCACAACCTCACCGAGATCTCCGATGCCCTGGCACAGATCAAGTACCTGGACTCATCCTCCAACATCGGGTCAGCCATCATTCATGCCATCAACAACATCGTGCTCAGCCCAGGCAACGGGCAGCGACTTGCCCGGCGCAATGCCGAGCTCTCTTTCATCTTCATCACCGATGGCATCACGGGAAGCAAGAACCTGGAGGAGGCCATCAACTCCATGAAGAAGCAAGATGTCATGCCCACGGTGGTGGCTCTGGGGAGTGATGTGGACATGGATGTCCTGCTGAAGCTTGGCTTAGGGGATCGGGCAGCCATCTTCCGGGAGAAGGACTATGACAGCCTCTCCCAGCCCAGCTTCTTTGACAGGTTCATTCGGTGGATTTGTTAAAAGAAGGGCACATGCACAATCCTTCTCTCACTGATATACACACCCCTGATATTAACTGTTGTATTTTCTTCCCCCGTATGGTTGTTAGCCCTGAAGACTTGCCCTCTGGGTCCTCCTTTCTAACCAAAATACAGAGCTCTTTATTGATTTTCATGATGAAGAGTCATGTATCTTATATTTATGGTGCAAATTAAAACCCAGATCAAAGCAGGATACAGAGCCATATGAAGTACTTTTGTAAAGCTTTACACACATCAAGCCTTGCATACACCAAGCCATGACTTGTGTATATACTGTAATCCTAGGAGGGCTTATCAGAGATGTAAGAAACCTTTCCAGTGTAGCAGGACCAATGAATAACTCAAACTCAATATCTCTCAGTGCCTCTTGCCCCTCCTTTCTGGGAACAGCAGGATGGTGTGATAGGTTTTGCTGCCTTCCACAGATGCTCCTTTGGGGGGGTTTATCTATCTTAAATTTCACTTCCACAGATGCTCCTTTGGGAGGGTTTATCTATCTTAAATTTCACAAATCATCTCTAAGATCTTTATTTTCCTGTGGGCCATACCTTGCCTTGATTCCTTCTGTTGTTCTGCCCTTCATCAGAACCTGCTCATATATTATTGCACTCAAAATTTCAGCTGAGAGGGGCAGCACGACTCCCAGCATCAACAAAATACTGGACAGCCACCAGAGCTGCCTCCCAGTCATCCCAGTGTGCTCAAAGCATCCATGGTACCTTCCTCCCACCAGTATCTGCTGAGCAATGCCCACATTTGAACTCAAATTGTGCTGTCTGCAAAAATAAACAAACCTTTTCCAACTCATCCTGAAAAAGCCTCTTTTTTTCTGTAGTTGTGGGGATTTTTAAAATTATTTTTTGTGAGCAGCTGATTCTCCTGGTTTCAGGCTGGTAAATCCAGATAATCAGGGAATCACAGAATGCTTTGGGTTGGGAGGGAACTGGAAGATCATCTCATTCCACTCCTCCTGCCATGGGCAGGGACAAACATTGCTCCAAGCACTGGTCTTGAACACTTCCAGCTGTTCATGCTCCTCATCTGTTTGTGGGAGAATCCCTCTGCCATGGTGAGCTTTTTCCATGGCATGGAGGATGGCAGCCCACATCAGCTACTACCTCTGCTACACTTGGGAAAGCTCACACGAAATTTAAGGAGTTTCACGGGATCCATGTTAGCAGCCAGCATCATTGCCCAGGAAAAACACACGGACACCAGCAGACTGGAAAACAGCATGTGATGACTTTCAGCAGGTTTTCCCGAAAGATAGAGGGTGGAAATGTTGTCCATTGACTCGGAGATTCCAGGTCAAAGGATTTAAAAGCTCTTACACACAAGAAAAATCACTCAGCAGGCAAAACACTGCTCCAAGGGAAAGGGGGAGGGAGGGGAGTGACATGCAAGGGGTTCCCACGAGGAGTTTGGCCTCATGTTTTGTTGATCACCGCAGAGCAGGAGGGACATGCCAGACCTTCAGTCAGAGTCAGAGCTGCTGCTTGAGCTGCATGAGCCACCAGGGGGCTGGGGAAGAGAAAACAAATTTAGGCCATCAGGGAAACAGCCTCTGTCACAGCATTCCTGAGAGGAGTTAGTGACCCTGTGGTGGCTGCCCCCTACTGTGGGAGGGCTAGAGGTTTTTCATGATTTTTTTACAAGACTCTTAAGGTCAATAAAGGAAATTCCAGAAAGGTCTTGCTCTCTGCCAGCAAAGACCAACATTACAGCAGATCACTTCCAGAGCTGTTTCCCAGTGAGAGGAGCTGCTGGTAGGATTTGTCTGAGAAATGCTCCCGCCTCCAATCTTGGAAATGAGGCCTTGTTTAGCAGTTCCTCATTCAGACCTGCTCAGGATAGTGCCCATCCCTGGAATTGTATTTTCTGCAGAATCTACTCTAAGCACAGGGAATTCCTTCTCCTTTTCTGTTTTTGTTTTGTTTTGGGTTTTTTTGCGGGAGATTTTTTTTTTTTGTGAGTTTTTTTTTTTTTTTAAGGGGGAGCCAAACAGTTCCTCTGCTGCAAGACACTGAGTGAATGTCCATTATGGAGGCACAACTTGAACTCAAGTGAGGAGGACAAAGTCCTGGGATTTAATACACTGCACAGTGTACTCCGAGCCATGCTACCACTTCAAATGGCTTCAAGGAATTTCATGGTTTGTTTTTCAAATTATTCCCTTAATATGACTCATTCCTGCCTATTTATTAATCTAACTACTTTCCACATCTAAAAAAAGCCACTGATGTTCGGGCAGTTTGCTCCAGCCACTACAGGGTAGGAGAGGAGAGTCCCAGCTGCTTAGGCCAGATGCTGTGGTACACTGGAGGAGGTCCACAGCAGAATTAGGGAAGGGTTCACTGCTGTCCCACTCTTACCTTGCCTTCATGGTGCTTGCAGTGCTTCTTCTTATGGTGCTTCTTATGGTGCTTCTTATGGTGCTCCGGGTGCCCGTGGGGGTGCTGCTCTGTCAGGAGGTGCCCATGGGGGTGCTGGCCAGGCGGAGCAGGGCGCGGGGGGCAGACTGCCACACCGCCAGGGTAGGGACCTGTGCCAGGACCAGGATGTCCAGGAGGGGCAGCAGGGCAAACTGCAATGCCACCAGGGTAGGGACCTGTGCCAGGACCAGGGTATCCTGGAGGGGCGGGAGGGCACACTGCAAGGTGTGGCTGTGGCGGGCCTAGGAAGAAGAGGAACCCGTTAGTGGGCAGAGACAGGCTCTCCCCAGACAGACAGTGCAGGGAGCTGCTGTACCCTTCCAAACAAAGGGCCCAACCCGGTCTACCTTTTCCTCACAAAGGGCACCCCACACCCCTTTGGGATGCAGGCAAACACCCCCAGGTGTCTGTCGCCATGGCACAGAGCTCCCCTCTAAGCCCTGATGGCTGTGTGGTACCTGCAGCCCTGTCTGGCCCCACAGCCACCCACCTTGGTTGGGGTCACACATCCTCAGTGGTCTCCAAGCTGAAAGGGAAGGACAGGCACCATCAGTCACCTCCTGCCATGGGACATCTCCCAGCCAGCAGCTGGGACCTGTCTCCTCTGTCCCACGTGTCTGCCCCCAGCACAGGGACCACGCTTGCTTCCCCCAGAGTGCCATCCCCCCACAGACCCCGTCCACGGTCCTGTCCCTTTGCTGACAGCGCCAACCCCTTGAGCGACTGTCCCCCCCCCAATGCACCCTCAAAGCCCAGGCATGTGGGAAACATTTGTTAACATTAACACGTTGTTAATAGAAATAAATCCACACTGGCCCAGCCCGGGTGCCGAGCTCGTGTCCTCGTGGGCCACAAGGGACTCGGGACCTGTGCCTGGGTGCAGTGCCCACCATGGGGACAGTGCATCCTGACCTACGGGTGCCCATGCTCCCGCTGCCCCCGTGCTGCCCTGCGCTCCCCAAACCTGTGGAAAAGTTCCCAGAAGAAGCAACGCCGGCAGCACTCGGGATCCCCGTCCTTGGCACGGCTCTCCCGGCTGCAGGGCACCCGTTAAATAGGGAGCCCTGCTCCTTCGAGCAGGGGTGCGGCGGACAGGGGTGGCACCGGAGAGGTGACACAGCGCCGTCACCATGGGCACGCGGGAAACGTCAACACGGCGCTCCCAGCCGGCACAAAGGTCCCACGGGGATAATAAACATAGGCTATGGAGGGCGGTGATTCTAGCTCCCGGCATCAAGGGAAGGAGCGAGTCAGCTGACCCCACCATGAACCCTGGCCCGGTGCTCCCTGATCAGACACAGTGTCCAGGAACAAGGGTGACCTTCCCACAGACGGGGCTGCAGGGTGTGGGGGCCTGACACTGCTCAGGGTGCTGCCGTGCTGTGCGGGTGGAGGACACAGTATCTGCTGACACACCCGGTCAACAGGGAGAGGAGGCAGGGCTGGACGCCCTGATTTTCAGGTTTTCCTCTTGGAAGATCTATGAGGAGGGTATAGGATTTCTCCCGTCTCAACCCACCCCATCTCCCTGCTAACACAGAGTGTTAGCAGGGAGATGGTGCCTCATGTTTGGCAGTGCTCCCTTCCTAGGCAATTCAGTGGGTTGGAATTGTCACACACAGCCTGAAAGGCACCTGGCAGAAAGGGACTGTGCCAGGTCTTGCCCCAGATCCCGGGTAGGAGGGTGTTTCATGGGGGTTTCTGGACATAGGGACTGTGCAGGGTAAGGAGGTGCTCGTGCACAGGGGTCTCCTTGCAGGCAGTGCTACAGGATCCTGCCATCCCTTTTGTTGGGATCATTATGGTCCCAGGCACTGCCAACCCAATCATCTACTTCTGCCCCAGGGATGGGAGGATGGAGCCTGGGGTCCAAGCCCCAAACAGCAAAAAACCCCCTTGTCCAGGGAAAGGCCAGGGGATATGATGCTGGATGTGCCTGAGCAGACCAGCTCTCCAGAGGTGAATACCAGCAGAGACTAGGCAGGGACAAGAGTATTTCTCTGTATTTGGGTTTGAGTATTCCCTGTATTTGGGCTGTATTTGCCACTGCAGAACCCCCAGAGCACTCCCAAGCCCTTCTCAGGCCATCCGCTTGTCCAGCAGTGCGAGCACAACTGCTGAGCCTTGCTTCGCCTCTTCCAGCAGCTCGGACACCTTCTGTGACATCTGTGTGGGGACAAGATGAGTCATTTGCCACTCAACAGGCCAGAAGAGCCATCCATCATGCACCCCACATGTCCTGCTGGCGGCAGAGGGGCACGAGGGGTTCCGGAGTGTCACCGCCATCTCCGCCACCCCTCAGGGAGTGCTCGCGCCACCCGGCTCACCCCAAGCTTGAACTTCTCATCTGTGATGTCCTTGAGGTTGATCATGACGTTGAAGTAAGCTCCGAACACTGCCGCTTCCAGCATTTTGGCTCCCACCTGGGAAAAGTGGGGCTTGCAAGAAGCTCTCCTGGTGAACCAGCTCCACCATACGGTGCTGAAGCAGGTCAGAGCCTTATGCTGCAGGACTCCCACCCTGCACCACCCAGCAGCGTGCAGCACTTTCCAATCTGTTGGTATTCTCAGGAAATGGCTGCCAAAGAATTACTGGGTGGAAACCACTGGCCAGTTTGGGAAGCACAGCTGGACAGATGTATCCTGGGGGTCAGGACATGAGGGAACACCTTGCAGGGCAGGCGTGTGTGAGCTGGGGCCGTACCTGGATGTCAGATTTGCAGGCCAGGTTGCAGTGTCGTGCCAGCTCCTTCAGGACAGGCCAGAGACCGCTCACCTTCTCTGCCAGGCCATAGGGCACCCCCGTGGCTGTCTTCAGCCCCTGCTGCATAGCAGCTGTGCGTCTGGGAGGGGGGACAGCCCTGGGTTGAGTGCAGGGTGGCTGTGCCTCCACAGTCAGCCAGTTCCCACCGTCCCAGCTCACCTCTCCCGCTCCTCAGGGGTGTTCTTGGGCAGCTTCATAGCTTCCTGCAGGCAAAGAAAAGCAGGTTTGCTGCCGTCACCCAGACCGTGACTCGCACTGGGGGTCGGGGCAGATCCCATAGCTCCTGCACTCTTGCAAACCTCCTTTATGTGATGATGTCCCTTCCCCAGGCTCTGGCTTTAGCATCCCTGGAAGTTCAGAAAGCAAGCAGACATGGCACTTTGCCATATGGTTTAGCGGGCGTACTCAGTAGAAGGTTGGACTTGATAATCTTGGAGGTCTTTTCCAACCTTAGTGATTCTAAGATCAGAGCCCTGCTCCTAAGGAATCCAGAGCACAGCAATCCCAGCCTTCCTCCCAGCTGGAAAGCCCTCCTGTTTTCCTGCAGGATGCCTCTGGTGGGACCTCACCATGTAGCTGCTGAAGGCATGGGAATCAGCATCCACCATTGCCACCAGTTCCTCCATGGCCTGGTGTAAAGGGGGAATCAGCTTCCTCATGATGGGGTCCAGGTCCTCAAACTGCCGCTTCCCGTAGCTCATCAGCCCCACCATGCTACCCAGCGCTGCTCCCTGCCAGGGTAAATCCTCCAGTAGGACACAGTGCCCACTGCTACCACCATGCCAGCTCCCCTTGGCACACCCAGGACCCCCAGGCCTCTGTCTTGGTGTGGGGCACATACCAGGGCTCCCACGGCTGCAGACACGGAGCCTCCTCCCGGCGCTGCTGACCTCGCTCCGACTGCTCGCACAAAGGCACTCAGTGGCTTGGCCACCAGCCCCCCGTCCACCTCTCCTGCCTCCACCAAGTACCTGCAGCACAGGTGTTCTAGAGCCCTCCAGGTGCAGGGACACCACCACCACCCAGACCCTTCTCACCCAGCACTGCCCTCTCCAGAATCAACCCCGTGAATGATTAACCCAAAAAAACGCAGCCCGATGGTCAGGGTAAGGACTGAGAACCCCATGGGGACATCTGGGGAACACAGGTGGTGTGGGGGTTGCTCTGCATTGGCCAGGTTGGGCTGATGCAAGTAGCATTTGGTGGGACAGAAACACCCCTGCAACCATGGCCCAGGAAGGGTGACAAGGACTTCCCCTCGTGGATGGATTTCCCTTCCTTTCCCCCCCCCCACAGACTCATGTTTCACACCAGGTGCTGCAGCATGTGAACCAGAGGCAGTGAAATTTTGCATGGGGATAGGGTAAGGAATTCAACATTCAAATCTGCCCACAAAACCTGCTCCCACTGCAGCCTGGAGTTCCCCCACTCCACGCTCACAGCCATCAGCATTTGGGAGCAGGGACCACCCTGCTCCTGCACAACACCCAGCAGAGATGTCCCCAGGCTGTGAAGAGGAGCTGGGAGCAGCCACCACTCCCAAAACAAGCTGAGTGCAGGATGCAGTCATCAGGATCCCCCCATCCAGAGAGGAATGGGCACCACGACAAGAAGTAGGATGTGGGTCCCTACTCAATGATGCGCTCCCGGGGGTGAAATGGAGACAGGGAGTCCAGGCCCAGACGATTGACCACCTGCAAGGAGCAGCACCACTGTGTCAGCCCTGTCACATAAGTCCTGCTGCATCCTCATTCCCCACTGCTAATTACCCGTGGGTGAGTCAGCACTGGGACTGGGCCACCACCCAGGGAGAGGACAGCTGGCACCACCAGCCCATCCCATCGAAGACTCAAGGTTGATGTGCGGTCACCCCCGAATGACTGGGAGCTGAACCAATAAATCATTAGCTTGCTCTTATCTAGCACGTTTACCACAGGCTGGAAAAGTCCCTCCCTCTTGCAGTGGAACAGCAGAGCCTGTTTCCTTCTTTCCAGCTTACTCCCCATCCTGGGACAGCCTCCCACAATGCCACACACTGTCCTTGAGCTCTGGGTACACCTCCTTCCCCTCCTGGCCTCCATGCAGGCAAGACAAGCAGCTGCTACCCACACTCAGTCCTCATGCATTGTGGTTCCTGCTCCCTGTGCATCTCAGCATCCTCAGCACAATAAAGCAACTTGTCCCACTTGCTGTCCCCCCGCAAAATCTACACCGGAGACAAGTGTCATGCCTGAGGCCTGAGCAGTCCCAAATCTCTGCTCAGTGCCCCTTTGGGAGGCTGGTGGGGGGTGGGATGTATGTCTCCCACGATCCCACCCTTGTGCTGGTATCAGGAAAAGCCACATTACCAGCCTGATCTTCTGTTCCTCCTCCAGGATGAAGAGTTTCTCCTTTTTGATGTAAAAGTCAGCGGCATCCAGCATGGCCTTCCTGGGAACAAGCCCTACCAGCTGAGACCCCACCACAGGGAGATTCAATTCCTGCAAAGAACATCAGAAATATGATTTTCCCCAGAACTCTGCTGCCACTACTACACAAGCCTTATGGTCCTCATCCCTTCCCAGGACATGGGAAGCTCACAGAAAAGCTTTCAGCAGAGGAGCTGGGGGCTTGCAGCAAGTTGCTGAGTTTCTGGGGGTTTTGTGCCATTCAGCACTTTGGCTGAGCTAAGCATGAGAGAAACCAGAGCCTGACCTGACAGTGGGGAAGAAAACTTGGTAGGAGACATCCTTTGGGAAGGCCCCTTGGGAACCAGCACCCCAGGCCACCCACCCGTGCATCTCGGCAGATCTCCTCGTAGACAGTGTGGAGCGGTGTGGTCTCAAAGTCCAGCAGGTTCGTCGAAACCTGGGCCATGTTCTCCTCCTCCAAATACCAGCCGATGCCCTGCACCTTCTTCAAGCGCCCGGGCTGCCAACAACTGCCACATTCAGAGCACAGCCCAGGAGGGATGGGGACAGGCAGGCGTGCTGCTGGCATGCCCATGCTCTTGAGGTACCTGGCTGGGGCCGCGGCCCTGCTCACGGATGTTGAGGGCGATGCGGTGAGCCAGCTCCTTGGTGCACAGCAGGTTGATGTTGTACGCAATAAGGAAGGTCCGGGCACCTGTCACTGTAGCTCCCCACCGGGGGACAAAAGTTGGGGGCCCAAAATCAGGAGCCCACTCTGGTTTTGCAAGCTGGGGAGGAGGGAAGAGAGTGTGTGGGCTGGCATCACCCAGGAGTACATGGGCATCTCCCTCCCCAGCTGGCATCTGCCATGATCACGTGTGTCACCAGCTCCTCTTGGTGCAAAGGGACTATGCCAGCCCCCCGCATGCTCCCTGAAGCCAGGGAAGTACAGGTCAGGTCTGCCCAGCCTGTGCCACCACCAGGCTCACCTTCTCGGGGAGCGCCTCGTACTCGCCGGCACGGATGGAGGGCAGGGCTTTCCTGCTCTCATGCCGTGCTGCCGCTCCATACAGGTAAACTGCAAGACACAGCTGGGGGTGAGTACCACAAGGCAGGGGCTGGTACTTTCTTCAACAGTTGGAATCATGCAGGATGGGATGGAATGTGGAAAGGTTCCTGACCCCACTCACCAGGCACACCCAGCTCTGCTGCCAAGCGCTGCCCGAAGATGTGGGCACAAGTGACACACTCCTCCATGCTGACGTTCCTCACTGGCACAAAGGGGCAGACATCCAAGGCCCCCATCCGAGGGTGCTCACCTGGTGGCAGGGCATATATAGGAGTGGAAGGTGGGAAGAACAAGCAGACAAGGAGGGAGAACACACTTTTGCACACTCTTACAGACTGGACACCACTGCTGTGAGAAAATCATAGAATCACAGACTAACCCAAGTTGGAAGAGACCCAGGATCATTGACTCCAACCCCTGGCCCTGCACAGGGCAGCCATAACAATCCCACCATGTGCCTGAGAGCATTGCAAACACTTCTTAAACTCTTTCAGGCCTGGGCCTTTGACCACAGTCAAAGTGGCATGCTTGGTCCCAGCAGCACAGCGGTCCCCTCTGTGCCAGCCCAGCCCCTGGGCCTCTCCCAGGCTCACCCGTGTGTTGGCTCATGTCAATGAGCTGCCCAGCCACACGGGCCGCGCTCAATGCCCCTTCCACCACGGCCTCTGGGGGCCCCACAAAGGTGTAGACGGTGCGGTTGGTGGAGGTGCCGGCGTCCACGTCCAGCAGCACACATCCCAGCGTCCGGGAGATGGCCTGTGCCACCGCATCGATCACCTGCCGGACAGCAGATGGGAGCAAGGGGGCTGAGATGGCTGGGACTATACAACAGCCATGGCTTTTCAAGAGAGGGGGCATCTCAGCTCTCCCCCTTCCCACTGGTGATGGGGTTGAGGATGACCCTGTGACCAGTGGGGATGCAGCCCTGCACAAGCATCCCACTCCCAACCAGGGGTTTTGGGGCACCCATGGCTCCCCAAACTCACTATGGTGGGGGAGAGACACCTGGCTGCTGCTGCATGTCCCAGAGCACCACCACAAATTGCTGTTCCTGAGGATACATCTGCCTGCGAGCTTCCCAACGCATTTGGCTCTGCTAAGCCTCTTCCCTGGGGGAGGCTGTGTTTTTACAGCCATGCTGGATTTGCTAAATTTTCTTGCCACTGGCAGAGCCAAAGTTCAGTTGAAGGCTGATGCCCAGGACAGACTCCATTAACCTTGACAAGGTGTTTTGGCACAACTGCAAAAAATATTTCTCTGCAGAGGTATCCCAGACCAAGCCCAGACCTGGTGCTACAGCAACCCGTTAGCAATGGTGGAAGATGTCTCAGCCCCTTCTTCCCACTGAGGTGCCATAAGGGAGCCGAAGCTACCTTTAGGCATTTTTGGCACTAGCCAAATAGTGAAAGGCGCTCACCACTGCAAAGGAGGCATGGCAGAGTCTAGCAGTGGGTACCGCTGTGCAGGGGAAAACCTGGCTGTCAGCAGCCTGGTGTCACCCACCCCTCAGCCCTTCCCTCACCTCTTTGTTATTCCCCTCTGAGAAGTTGGGGACGCATTCCACCAGCTTGGCCATGGTCCCACAGTCTGCTTGCAGCTCTCAGCCCCTGGCACAGCTCTTCACACCCTGGGGGTTTCCTGCCCTTTCCTGCAGAGCGAAAGCCTCACAGAAGCCAACACACTGCCTCTTCCCCAAGCTGGAGTTTCTTATTAACTTAATTGATCTGTGGCCAGAGTACAGAAAGGGGCTTGGATAAACACCATCATACTGGCCCTGCCGTGCTTGGAACAGTTACAGGCACAAGGGCTCTGTGGGGCCAGAGGGCAGCACTCACCAGCACCAATTAATAGACGAAGGAAAAAAATCTGCTGCAATCAGCAAGATGCTGTAGTTACCACATGGTACAGACAAATAATTGCAACTTGACCTCGGTTCCCAGTGGGAGGGAGAGCTCCATGCAGGAGTTCGACCATGGATACCGGGTAAAACCCACCGCTGTGAGCAGGATTCGAACGTGTGCAGGGAAGCCCTATGGCTGTCGAGTGCAACGCCCTCCCCCCTCGGCCATCAGAACGCCGGGGCCTCGAGGCGCGGGGGGCGCGCAGCCCGCGGGCTGCACCGTGCTCCCTTACGCCGGGAAGCGGCGAAGTGTCCGGGGTGTCCCGGGACACATGGGGGGGGTGCGGGGCAGTCTTTGCGCCCCGGCTCGTTGGTCTAGGGGTATGATTCTCGCTTAGGGTGCGAGAGGTCCCGGGTTCAAATCCCGGACGAGCCCCCCCCTTTTGCCACACCCACTGCTCTCCAGGCCCACACCTCAGCACACCCCAAACATGCCCTCGCATTCGCACTCGCCGCCTCCGCCCCGGCCGCCACTGCAGCCGGCCTACAACACTCGTGCCATACCTACACTCTGCCCCTTGCATCGCCTCCGGGCCTGGAAAATTGCCTCCCTGCCTCCCTGCTCTGCCCCCCACACTTATTCCCCGTGTTCCAACGCCCGCACCATCCCAGTGACACCTGAGGGACCGCCAGTGCCTGAAGCCCCTTTCCCCGGCTTGGGCGCCTGGGGAAGCCTGCAGACACAGGGATTTTCTCGGAGAGAGGAGAACACCAGGACTGCTGCTGAGTCAGGGGGATGTAGCTCAGCGGGAGAGTGCTTGCTTTGCATGCAAGAGGCCCTGGGATCAACCCCCAGCATCTCCATGTCCTTTTTTCTCTCTAGAGCCCTCCACATACAGGGCCCCCAGAGACTCCCCAGATACCCCCCAAGAAATCCCTGGGGCTGCCTGTGGGCACATCATACCCGGGATTGACACTTGGCACCCCAAGGCAGGCAGCAAGGAAATGCCCGCGGAGGTCTCCCTCCTTACCCAGGTGCTGTAGAGTGTGGAGGCACGCAGAGTCCCTTCCCCACGGGGCTCACGGTGTCTCTTGGGGTGACCATTGTCTTTGTGTGATGATTGGTGCTGGGGGGGAGCAGCCAGAGAGGGAAATGAGGCTAAGGCTGTCAACTCAGGGCTGTGTAGGGTGGGTGGCAGCTGGAACAGCTCTGCCAGGGCAAGGGGAGGGGGCAGCATATCCCTGTAGGGTCTGGGGACCCCCAAACCCAGCTGGTTGTGCTTACAGGATGTTTTGGTCTCCCTGTGCTAGGGCCTTGGGTCAGTACCGGGATGTTCCCAGCAGCAAAAAGAGATGGGGTTTGCAGCTGGGGAACCCCAAACCTGGGGGCAGAGAGGTGGTCAGAGGGTCAGGTGTTTTGTGGAGCACCCAGTGACATGAAGGCCAGTGGGTGCTATGGCTCAGCTGGTCAAAGCACCTGTTTAAAAACAGGAGGTCCTGGATTCAGCTCCCAGTGGTGCTTGAGGCTTGGGGACTATTTTTCCTCCCTTTCCCAATCTAGGGGCACTGCTGGGGGTCCTTGTCCTGCTCTGAGCACTGTCAGTCCCCAGTTCTCTGTCCCCCGTGACTCTACTCTGGGTATAAAATGTTTCCTTCTGCTTCTTCTCACCTCACACTGGAGAGTTGGCCTAAACTGTTTCCAGAAACCAGGATATTTGGGAAATAAGAGATACAATAGATGCTGTCTGGACCCCTCCCATCTTCCCTATTACTTTGCACAACTGGAATGGTGTAGGAAAATCCTCTGGACAGGGGGTGGGAGATGCCTGGTGCACGCCTTTCCATGGCAACAATAAATGCTACGCTACTCTTTGCCACCCCATGGACACAGAGGGGAACAGGGAGAGGGGCAAATGAATCACAAATGCTTGCTTGTCTCCCTGCCCCACTGTGACAGGGGCTGCCAGGGCTCTGCCTGCCCAGCCTTGCTCACCAAAGGACTCCCTGAAGAACCAGCTCCAGTATTGCTGTCTGTAGGGAAAAAAGAAAAAAAAATCTGATAAAAAAAAGTTTGCTAAAACAAAAGTGAGTAAGGGGGACGAGGTGGCCGAGTGGTTAAGGCGATGGACTGCTAATCCATTGTGCTCTGCACGCGTGGGTTCGAATCCCACCCTCGTCGGGTCCCCTGTGAGTTTTCTCCCAAAGCTGGTCTTTTGGTGCAACTTGCCCCGTGCTCTCCTGCTCTCCGTCTTTTGCTATGCTGTGTCAAATACACATTACATCTACCCCTGGACTGCTGCTCCCACGTGCTGAACCTGCTCCTGGTGGCTCAGGAACTGGTGGGGCCCTTCTGTACAATGCCTTACAGGAGCAGGGTGCCTGAGCCCACCTGCCAGCCTCTCTCCTACCATCCCACTGCCACTTCTCCAGGAGCACTGAACTGTAGGCAGGGAAGGTCAGGACTGGGCATCTCCAGGGATGCTGATGGGAGCCAAAAGCTGCCCTGGATGTCTCCAATGTGTCCCAGAGGGGCTTGTTCTGGGGATGGCAGAGCTACTGTGCACTGGCAGCTCCCTCCTGTGCCTGGAGAAGTGCTCACAGTGGAGATTCCTGGATACAGGAGAGAGTGACCGATGGCAAGATGAAGAGGAAACAGGTAAAACTGATTCTGGAATCTCAGTGGTCTTGCAGAGAGGAAAGCCCTGCATTTGGCAGTCTATGCTTTGAGACACCTGCGGAAAGGTATCGTGCCAGTCTTGCCAGTGCCTTCCCATTCTCCCCTCTACTTTTCTGCACTGATGAGGATGTGGCCAACCACCATGGCTTCAAGGCAAGGTGAGGATGCTCAGGCTTAGTTGTCCACACCTTTTTGACCTTCACTGAGGCTATATTTCCTTCCCATGCCTTATGGAGATGTCTCTGGGGACCAGTAAGAAGCTGCTTCCCTCCATCAGTGTCTCCTGAGCCAGAACCCGTGACCAGGCTGTGGGGACACACCGGCCCCATCCCATTCCACTGCCATGAGATGCTGTGGTGCTTGGCCAGGTCTGCCACACCAGGAAAGGGGGATGTCCCTGCCTGGACAGCCAGGTGCCCTGCAAGGTATCTGTGTGAGATTTCCTGGGAAAAATGCAGGAGTTTTTGTCCAACCCTGGAGAGAGACCAACTTGTGGCTGGTAATGATGAAATGGGCTGGGGTGGTGGGTGCAGGGGTATAGCAGTTCATGGCAGGGAAATTGCTGTCACAGGATAGGACCTGGGACTTGCAGGGCACAGGCAGCCAGGAGAGGATCCCACTGATTCCTTTGGGACACGGTTGGGGGTTGGATCTGTTTCTTTTGTGTTTGTGGAATTTTTTCCTGGTGGTTTTGCTAGGTAACTAATTGCTGGGTACTTATGGGTACTTACTGAAACAAAAGGGGGCAGCAGGTTTTTCCTGGGGAACAGCAGGGAACAGGACAGTTCGGTCTGAAGGACGTCAGAGCACCAAAGGACCTTGCTTGTTTTTGTCTCCACTGGATTTCTTTCCAGAGGAAGACAGGACTCATCTCATCACCACTGGACTTTCCTAGAGGACCATCTCCACTTCACAGAACTGCATCTACTACTAAAGGAGGATTTCATCTGGACTGCTTTAACACCCTGACACCCAGGATATCAGGTCACATCCCTGACTCTGTCAGGGTATTTTCTGTGGTTTTGTTGGTTTTGTTTTGCTTGTCTCTTAGTGCTATTACATTTGTATTTGTCTTTGTTTTGTCTAATATTCCTAGTAAAGGACTGTTATTCCTATTCCCAAATCTTTGCCTGAGAGCCTCCAATTGTAAAATTATAATAATCTGAGGGAGGGGGTTTACATTCTCTATTCAAAGGGGGATTCCAGCTTTTTGCTGGCAGGTACCTATCTGAAACCAAGAGAGACACCCTTCAACCCTGCCCTGGCCCACACGTCCCTGTCCTGGTGAGCGCTGATGAGCTCTCCTGAAGGGAATGTGCCACTGTCGGTGGTGCTGCGGTGCGTCAGCCCACCCAAGGACCTGGCAGTTACAGGGACACTTTGGCAGCACGGAACTGGATCATCTACAGCCCTGGGACAGTGCCTGGCAGCCGGAGCCTGGCTCTCCCCAGTGGACCCTGCTGGGCTCCCTGGGCTGCACAGAGTGGCCCTGGAGCGCCCCGAGTCTGCTTTGGCAAGGACACAGGCAGCCAGAATGCTCTGTGCCTGGGTCTGGCTGCATCAAGATTCTGCCTTCTGGCACTGGCATGTCCCACTCATCCATCAGCCATCTGGGAGTGGTCCCTGACTGTCCTGCTGCCAGGAGGCAAGCCCTGGGTGAGCGCCCTGCATGCAGACATCCCTTGGAGATGAGATGCTGTGGGTCTGTTGCTGCTCCAAGATGTGCCCATGCCGTGGGCTTTCAGGAGAAATTTTAGGACAGGGGCAAGCTCCTGCCCTCCAGCCAGTCTAGGACACATGCAGCCCTTGGGTGGTTGAAAATCAAAATGCAAAGTGATACTGGGACTGGTGATAGGAAGGGAAACACATGGATTATTGATCCCGGGCCATGATTTTTGTGTCCTTACCTGCAGGAAGGGACAGGGCTGCAGTGGCCACACATCCTGATCCATGCAGAAGTTAAGAAAATTGATCCAGCATGTTTTGTTTGGTGAAATTTTCTCAGGTTTGAGGTTCGTCCAGAGAAAGTCACATCTCAGGCAGAAAGTGCTCACTCCCTGAAATTAATACGGATTGGAAAATTCAGTCTTTGTTTATCTCCCAAATATCTGCCTTTTCCCCTATTGTTTTCCTTTTAAAAAATTCAATCACTACACAGATCTGATCATTTTAACATCCTAACATGTGCGTTTTGTTTCCCCTGCTGTCTTTTCTAGGAAAAGGACTTGTTTCAGTCCACAGATCTGCTCACATTCAACAACATTTCTCCTCTGAGTGCCCCATTGTGTTTATCCCAAGCATCACTACATCTATGGATATTATTCTGGGACATGATGGTCCAATGTGAGCAGAACCTCAAGTGCTTAAACTGGATTTCAATACCGAAACACGCAGTGAGGCTGCAGCTCTGAATATCCCACCCTTTGCCAGGAAGCCTGGGAGTCATCCAGGAAGAGCTGTTTTCCTGAGAAAATGGGAGTGCACAGAGACACAGAACCAAAAAAACAAAAAAAAAAAAACAAACAAAACAACAAAAAAAAACCAAAAAAAAAACCAAACACCAAACAAACAAAAAACAAACAAACCACCAAAAAAAAAAAAAAACAAAAACCCAAAAAAAAAAAGAAAAAAAAAAAAAAAAAAACAACCACCCAAAACAAAAGAGCAACAACAAAAAGAAAACAATCCCAAAGCAAACCAGATTGGTAGAAGAAGGGTTTAATTCTCAATCTGTGGGTCCAAGGTCCAAGGTGCCTTGTGGCATCAGTTTATTATTCAAGAGTGGTGCAAAAAGCAGCACAGTAAAGCTAAAACTAAAACCTCATCTTTTCCTGCTTGCCAAGTCACCATTTAGGAGATTATGAATGATGAACCCACAGCGTCCTGCCTTACTCCAGGAGCTGCCAGGTTGCTTCTCCCTGAAGCCCATGTCCTCTGCTGAACCTCAGAAAACCTGATTTCCTTTTTCCCCTCCCAGAATGATGTTAAAAAATAGCTGAGTTTGACCTCAGAACCTTGGAAAGGCTTTGTTGCCCTGACAGGCAGGCAGAGAGGAGTCACTAGGGACCATTCAGTGCAATCCATTGTGGCCAAGTCATCTCAAGAACTCAAATGACCCCCCCAAACCCCACAAGGCACATCTTTAACAGGATGCTCACAGTCCCCCACACACATAGTACGTGTCCCAGTACTGTCAGGGTTTATTCCAGGGCAGGAGATGTTTGTGCTGTCAATTGGGCTCTGCTGGTGTGAAATGAAAAGCCTTTTTCAAACTTTCCTTGCCTCCAGAGCTCATGATGGCTCATCATGGTCCTGTTTTGGACCACTTAAGCAACTCACTCTCCCCACTGTGGGGGTGATTCACTTTAAGTGCAGGTTGAGATGTCTGGGATGTTTAGTAGCTAACAGACTTCCAGCAGAGCATCCCCGATCTGGTGTCACACCACAGCCTGTAATTACTGTAATTAACCCTGTCTTGACTATGTCACTCCATCACAAGGAAGGACACCTGTGACTTATGGCTCACTGCTACCACTCTGTCTAAAGAGTGGGATGGAAGGGCTCTTAGAAGTCAGCTCCCTGCACAAAATCAGCCAGTTTAGGTGTGTGTCATCTGTGGGGCTGGACTTCAGAGCCCGTGATCACTTTGCTTTTAAAATCTGATGTGCCTTCCAAGCAGGACTTGTACCCCAGGTGTGAGGAATAATAACAAAAAAAAAAAAAAGAAAAGAAAATACTCTAAACCTGTGACAAACTGCTCATGCTGGGCTAGGTCAGGTCCCTGTGTCCACATCACTCATATCCTCACTCCTGCAGTCCCTCAGCTATCCTGCCATCTGCGAGACTCCTGGCAGAGGATTTCACTCCAAATGCATGTTCCTTACATTCAGTTTACATCCCTGGTCTCACCTCAGGTGCATCAGGGAGCTGAATGGGTTGTGCTGAGAGGGAGGTGGGAATATGTCTGCCCTAAATTCTGTTGAAACACTCTCCTGCCTGGTGGCATAAAGACCTAAAATGTCCCTTGGCGTTAGGAAGGAAGGTAATTAATGCTTGTAACCTGGATCATTTCAATCTCACTCAGTATTATATGGAAGCAAAACATGAGAGATGAAAGAGAGAACTGTTTAATCAGTCGGGGGAGCTTTCCAGGAGAAAACTGCTGGTTGTTGGGGAGTTTCAGGCTGAAGGCACACACCCACACCCCTGGGGGGCTGGGCCACCCTATAAAACTGTGAGGACAGTGCTTGGCCCCACCATCTGCTCCAGCTGCCACCGCTGCCACCTCCATCTGGGTAAGTCGAGACAGGCTCCATTCCCTTCCCCATCCCTCCCTCTTCCCTTCCAGCTGCACAGGACATAGGGGAAGGGTGTATTTCTGCCCTAAAATGAAGAGTGCAAGGGGTTGCAGGATGCAGCGCTTACAGGGTCTGCAACCACATAATCAGTTGCATCCTGCATGATTTTCCTTGCTGAAGGAGAAAAACAAATTAGAACAGGACATGCCTGGGTTGCAGGGATCAATGTGTCTCTGTTTATGGATGGGCATCAAACATCCTTTATATTTTGGGATGGGATGGCTCAGTTCATATTGTGTTGATTTAAGTGGGTTTTGCTTCAGCCACATGCATCTTGTGACCACCTTGGTTGCCAAAGGCTCCCCGTCAGCTCAGAGCAGGGGGGGGTCTGCACTCTGGTCCCAGCACCTGGTGCGTCCAACTTTCCCAGACCAACCTACAGCTCAAACAAAACTCCCCTCATTCTCCCGAGCGGTTTATGGGGCAAGGTATGGGGAAGCTTACTTTTGGTGTTTCTAAACCACCCAACCTCACCCCCTAGCTTGCTCTCCCATGCCTCCTCTTAGGGAAGGTGTTGCATGAGGGCTCAGCAGGGACAGACCGGCCTCTGCCTTGCTTTTACATCCCAGCTCTGGCTTTCAGGTGCACATCCTTGCCGAGCCATGTCCTGCTACGACCTGTGCCTGCCCTCCTCCTGCGGTCCCCGGCCCCTGGCCACCAGCTGCAACCAGCCCTGCTTCCGCCGCTGTGGGGACTCCACCGCCTTCATCCAGCCACCCACGGTCATGGTCACGCTGCCCGGGCCCATCCTCAGCTCCTTCCCGCAGAACACCACTGTGGGCTCCACGGCGTCGGCAGCGGTCGGGAGCTACCTGCGCTGCTGCGGCATCCCCGTGGGCTCCCGGGGGCTGGGCAAAGCAGGACTGCTGTGCCTGGGCACTGGGCTGTAGGGTGTCCCCAGCGGGCTCCTCCTCCTGCCCATGCCCGTGGTGTGGTCAGGAAAGGCAAGTGAAGAACACGACCAAGATTGGGGAAGAGGACTAACGAGATGCCCCTGGGTTTCCGACCAGTTGCCCCAGGAGGATGGTAGCCATGCGAGCTCGTCACTCCAGACCATGCCTCTCTACACCTTTATCTCATTAAGTCTTTATATTTCCATGTTCTACAAGGCATGTTCTGCTGGCTGGGCAATAAATGCTTCTAGCAGCTGTAATGGCAGATGATAATCATGGGGTGGTGGGGCAAGGGGACACCTTGTAGGATCAGCTTGTCACAAAGTGGGTTTATCCATTTCTTTATTGAGCACTGGAAACGCACTTGTACTCTGAGCTGGTTCACTCTCCTTCTCATTAAAGACTTGCTACATCATAGCCTGAGTCTTCTGTTGTTCCTTCTTCAGGAGCCTGGAGGGGTGACCTCCTCTGGAGGCAGTTTGTTGCTGCTGGGGAGGTTTGTTTTTTTTACATGAAATGGGGGTTTCTGCTGCCCAGCTTTTCCCTGTGCTGACAGATGTGTGTGGTTTGCCAGGACCAGTCCCGAGGCAACTTTCTTATCCTGGAAACCTCTCCTCCTGCCCCACAGCAAGCACCTGCTCAGGGAGAAATTCCTGCAGGAGCACACTTTATTGCCTGTTCCCTCAAGGAGCTGGGAATGTGAAGGTTTGATATTTCCAAATGGCATTTACCCTGCATTTTGCAGTGATATTTTGGGGGGGCTGAGCTAAGGAGGTGGGCATGGAGTCAGGAAGAAAGGTAGAAGTGGGATTTTGGGGCATGGACATCCTATGCCAAGCTCACACAGCATTTAATGGGTGACAGTGAAGAGTGAAAAATAACAGACAATAATTACTTAATGGAGAGGGGACACTGAAGTCTCTGGAAGATGTCATGAATTGAGTAAAGCCTCTTTTTAAGATGCCATGGATCATCAGGCAGAACCTTTTCAGCTGATGGAAGGAGAAATAGGAGTATTTGCATAAAGTTTGTGAGTGTTTATAATGAGGGATTATGCTGAGCTTGAAAACCTACTGGTCATCAAAAGCCTTTGACCAAGCTCAACTGGTTTTATTGCCAAGGAGACCTTTGATGAGGTGCTCCTAATTTGGAGAAAATTTACATGGCAATTGCTCAGCAGCCAGTGAGAAGGGAGGTATCCTTCTTCCAAGGACTGCTCAAATATTTTTATCCCAGCTCTAGCAATTGTCTGAAGAGATAAGATGCAAAATTTTGAACAAAAAATTACAAACAGCTTTGAAATTCCAGCAGAAGCTTTGTTGGGAAGTTGTAGGTCTCTGGGCCTTGTGCAGCTGCCTTCCTGAAGCCTGGTGCACTGAACAGCCCAGGAGGGAGAAGGTGGACCGAAAAATGACCTTGTTATGTAGGTTTGCACTGAATGACTCCACTGGTGAGGTTATACAGATTTTAATTTTTTTTTTCTGCAAATCCAGTGTCTACAAAATCTATACAGCTCCTTGATTTGACTTTAAACTTGTGGTGTCTTCGTGCAGACAGTCGGGGAAATGAGGACCTCAGTGCCTTTCAGCGCTGCCTATCCTAAGGGTCGGGAGACTCTGGCTCCAGCTGGGAGCTATGCCTCCTTGGCTCCCAGCTCAAGAGCAGTCCTGAATTCACCATATTTCCCCCCCGAGCCAGCCCTTGCCCCAGGCAGGACCCCCCAGACCTGCTGATCAGGCCCTAAATACAGGTTTCCGTAGAGGCAGCACAGCCAAGGGCTCCAGCAAGAAACACAGAGCTACATAACAAGACAGGGATGAAAAATATTGCTCAGCAGGTGGAAGCACATGGGGGGAAATAGTTGGGTCCTGGGATTTGGTCCCAGCATTGCCTACCTATAGCATTCAAAAGCAACAGAAGCATTTTTGAGAAGAGCCTGGAGGATGGCCCAGGTGCCACCCTCTGGCCATGCCTGTTGAGGTTTATGTCTCCTGCTCACTTCCCATCTTCTCTCAGCTGCTTCATGATCTTGGAGGAAACCTGCTCCCTGTGGTCATTCAGTATCCACAGGCTCCTGAAGGACAGGTACCTTCCCACCCTGGGGTGGATGAGGTGGGAAGGAGAGGGGAAGTCATGGTTTGGGGAGGAACAAGCACAGAGAGCTGTTGTGGAAAAGGGGAGATTGCTGTGAACAGCAAGTGAGTGGGACCATTTGTAATGGAGACTTTGCCTGTGGAGGGTTAGGCTGGATTAGGAAAAGATTATTTCCCCAGAGGGTGGTGAGGCACTGAACAGGCTCCCCAGAGAATGGGCACAGCCCCAAGGCTGCCAGAGCTCTGGGGGCATTAGGACAACCCTTTCAGGCACAGGGTGGGGTGTTTGTGCAGAGCCAGGAGCTGGATGTTGCTGATGCTTATGGGTCCCTTCCAATTCATTATATTCTGTGATACTATGGGAGCCCCAAGCAGCATGGTGCTGGTGATACAGCTGGGATTGGTGGTGGCTGGATTATTGGTGGGTCAACACAGCACATCAATCTGCAGCTTCTCTGCACATCCAGGTGAGAAGACAAAAACTGTGGTGCGTCACAGCAGTGGGAGAGGATGAAAAGACAGATCCACCACCTGCGCTTTTACTGGGTTACCAAAGGTGTGTTCCAGACTGGCGCTGGGGCACTGGGCTGAGGGCAATGCTGGGAGGCTGAGCTGCATCAACAGGCAGCATCCCTCATCCTCCTCACTGGGCAAAGACTGCTGGCCAGAACACTTTGGGACACACCTGGAGCCATCCAGGTGAGAGACAGAGCCCCTGGAGCCGGGAGCCTGCAGGCATGGCAAGCAGAGAGATGGCATTTGTGCGGCCAGTCCCTGGATGTGTCCAAGGTCAGGCTGGATGGAGCTTGGAGCAACCTTCCAGATTGAGGAAGGGGAGAGAAAGTGGCTATATGGCCAGGATAAGAGGGAGGAGAGGGCACCACTGAGGATATCCCACCCCAGACACCCATGGATCAAGCACAGGGCAGGGATTCAGGGTGTCCTCCCTGCCACACCTGGGGAGCCAGACAGGCAGTGGCTCTGCCAAGGGCTCCGATTCTTCCCCGGGGCTGGAGATCCCATAAAACAGGAAAATAACAGCCTGCCCACATGTGTGAGTCAAGGGGGAAGAAGCAGGCAAATTAAAAGGCACGGGCATGCTGATCTGGCCCTCCTGGAGCTCCCTGTGGGAATGGGGCTCACAAGACTTGCATCCTGCAGCCCTGCTGGTTCTACCAGCGCTGTGTCACCTTGAGCCATCACCAGCAGACATCGCTCCTCTCTGTCCTACACCCTCCTCTGCTCTGAGTTTTTGCTGTGGATGGCAGCCCTCAGGGAGAGAATGGGATGAGTGCAATGAAAGTGGAGCCCAGATCCCAGCGGTTTGCAGGGTCCTGGGGGGGAATCTAAGTTTTAAACTCAAAAATTGTTTGATTAAACATTCCAGGGCTGTTAATTCACATTTGCTGAGAGCTGTCTGCATACCTGCCAAAGAGGAGAAGCATAGTGTAGTTATTGCTGTGTGGGGTAGCTCCTGTCAGCAGTGGTTATGTGGGGTTGAAGGAGCTGGGTGTCTGTGGGGGGTTATAAGACCTGGAAATCATGGGGTGCAGTGTTTCCTTTTCCTGCTCCCCTCCACCCATTTGTGATATGAAAGGCTGTGGCTGAACCAACCTCCCAGTTCCCCGCAGTCAGCTCAGGGGGTTAGGATGGGGGAAATCTCTGCTCTGGCACAGCCATGTGTTACAATCGGCATTGGAGGCTTGCTGCTGTCTGCAAATCATCTCTTTGCACTGTTCTTCCCGTGTGAAGGGGGGACCCCAGCAGCTGGGGCTCCTGCAGCAGCTCATCCTCCCACCCCAGCACAGCTACAGGCAGCCCAACCCTCAGGAACTGTGACCTGGAAAATTCCCCATGTCCTGCCCTGGAACTGTACCCCTGTGGCATCCATAGGAGCACCAGCATCCTGCTGACCCCCATGGGAGCTGGGAAAAAAGAGCAGACAGTTACCCAGCACTCACAGCTCTTGTTCTTCAGGAGCCACACCAAAGCCACACCGGGATCTGTGGGGCTGTGGCATGGATTTAACAGGGCTGATCCCACATCCTAGCTTGGCAAATTCAAAAGTCAGTGGCAAGGAGCTGCTCAGCAGGGGACGTAGCTCAGCAGGAGAGTGTTTGCTTTGCATGCAAGAGGCCCTGGGATCAACCCCCAGCATCTCCATGTCCTTTTGCTTCCCTAGACTCCTCCCTGCTGGATGCAGGGCTGCCATAGTCCCCTCAAAAGGCCCTGGGGTTGCCTCCTGGCATGGCTGGCCTGGAAATTCCTCCTCAAGGCTATGAGTGTGCTGGGGAAAAGCACAGCCTCAGCTATACCTCGAAATCCAAACTGTAGGGCTGGGGAGGCAAAAGGGGTGCAGCACTCCAGACTGTCGGTGTAGGGATAGGTGTCTTGCATTTTTGCAAGAGATTCTGAGTTCAACTCCTGGATAAACTGTCCTTTGGATAAAGCCCCAACTTTGGAGACAACCCTTTGTTAGGACAGTCCCTCCTTTGGGACTGCACCCCTGCTGCTCTCTGCTGACCAGGTGTAGGATGATCAGCCCTTGCATCCCCCAGCTCCTGGCAGACAGCATCCCGTGGGGCGGCTATAGGGCCTCTCATTCAGCTAGCATTACTTTTGGCACATAAACACAATCCGTGCAGTGCCAGGAGAACGTGCCCTCCCACCTCCTTCGAGGCAGGGGATGTAGCTCAGTGGGAGAGCGCTTGCTTCGCATGTAAGAGGCCCTGGGTTCAACTCCCAGCATCTCCAGGTCTGTATGGTTTTTTTTTTTTCTCTTCCCACTTCCCCCGCGAGGCGGCGATGATAAACTCCTTTTATATCAGGTTTTCCCAAAGGCAATTCCCTGCACCATGGCTTTGCCGCCGCCCACGGCCGAAATGGCAGCACCGACCCCACGCTCTGCCGCCCCCCACTGCCTCGACAGCCCCCTCCTCACTCAGGAGAGGACCAATCCCGATGATGGCTGGGCCGTGTCGGAACCCCCGTGTTCCCTGTGCAAAGCAGCGTCGCCCCACGAGTGCCCGGAATCTAGCGACGAGTGCCCAAAAGGGGGGCTCGTCCGGGATTTGAACCCGGGACCTCTCGCACCCTAAGCGAGAATCATACCCCTAGACCAACGAGCCGGGGCGCAAAGACTGCCCCGCACCCCCCCCATGTGTCCCGGGACACCCCGGACACTTCGCCGCTTCCCGGCGCAAGGGAGCACGGTGCAGCCCGCGGGCTGCGCGCCCCCCGCGCCTCGAGGCCCCGGCGTTCTGATGGCCGAGGGGGGAGGGCGTTGCACTCGACAGACATAGGGCTTCCCTGCACACGTTCGAATCCTGCTCACAGCGGTGGGTTTTACCCAACGCCCTGATACCCACGCTGGCGAGTGTTGGGGTGCCTTCGCTGCGGTTTCTGGTAGAAGCTGATATGAGAAGGTGATTGGCACCCAGCGCAGCCCCTCTCCTCTCTCGAGGAGCTGCTAAATGCCCCAGGCAAGGGTTGTGATGGTACCCGGGGCAGTGACACACTCGGGATTCTGCAGGTTTTGCAGAGATGGGAGATGTGAGGAAAAAGACACTGAGGAGAGTGGCATGGGGAGGTGGACCAGTTTTCCGTGTTGCTGAGTGGATGCCCCCTCACCATCCTGTCCCACATCTCTGGGAGAGCAGTGCACCCCACCTCGTTGGCCCAGCTCCCAGAAGAGGTTTTGGGCACTGCTTGCCCTCCTTCCCAGCTGCTCCTCCCAGCACCAATTTTAACCCCTAGAGGCACCCCGAGACTCGTGGGGAAGGAAAACAAAGTGCTCCAGTGCCCTGCAGGCTCCGGGCAGGGTAGGGAAAGAGCCTTGAGCATTCCTAGACAGGCTTGAGGTGCCAGGAGGCAGTGCCAGGCCTTTCCTAGGGAGCTCTGGCAGCCCTGCATCCACCAGAGAGGGGTCTGGGGAGGCAAAAGGACATGGCAATGCTGGGGGTTGATGTCAGGGCCTCCTGCATGCAGAGCAAGCACTCTCCTGCTGAGCTACACCCTCTGTGCAAAAGCAGAGAGGGGACCCTGGGATGCCCATGCTGGGGTGGGGAAACCTTGGTTTGGGGTCCCTTTCTGGACTCACTATCTTGAGCTGCTTTAGGGATCCAGAGGTCAGAGACTTAGCCAGGGGAAACCAGAAGTTGTGCCAGTGAGGAAACCATGTGTTGACTGGATGGGAGTGGAGTGTGCAAGGAGACATGCGGGGCCCTCATTGGATCACCTGCAGCTGCCCAATGAGGCAGCCACGGCTCTGTGTGGCCTCTCATGCTCTGGGAGCGGGGAGGTGCCTCTTGCTGTGGCCATGAGATGAGATGTCAGGTGCAGCATGTCTCCCTTGCAGCCTCTCTTTCCTCCGTAAATGGCCCTCACTGGCCATTTGCAGCAGTTGGAATGGCCGTTGCTTTTTCTGCCGCCTTTTGCTGCGGGGCATCCTGCAAAGGCGCTCTCCTGTGAGCGGTGTTTGTCCTCGGTGGCGGCAAATGGCTGAGTCTGTGTGCCAGGGGCTGTCCGTGCATGGGGTGCCAGGGGCTGTCCGTGCATGGGGTGCCTTTGGCGCGGGGGGAGGGGGGTGAGGGGGAGTGCAGTGAGCAGTGTGGGAAGTCTGAGTGGGTGCCGTGTGTGAGGTGTGGAAAGGCTGTAAAGGGCTGTAGGGGTGCGTGCGTGTGGTGTCCCTGTGCGGGCAGGGCTCCGTGTGGCAGGCAGCGTGTGCATGGAGCGGCATTTTGCCTGGCAGTAGGGAAGTGTCTGGGGTGTCCCGGGACAGACGGAGGGGGTGCGGGGGAGCCTTCGCACCCCGGCTCGTTGGTCTAGGGGTATGATTCTCGCTTAGGGTGCGAGAGGTCCCGGGTTCAAATCCCGGACGAGCCCTCCTTTTGGGCACCCAGCGCCCCCCTGCCACCCGGCTCCTCCCCCCAGCACCGGTGGCCACCCCAAGAGACACCGTGAGCCCCGTGGGGAAGGGACTCTGCGTGCCTCCACACTCTACAGCACCTGGGTAAGGAGGGAGACCTCCGCGGGCATTTCCTTGCTGCCTGCCTTGGGGTGCCAAGTGTCAATCCCGGGTATGATGTGCCCACAGGCAGCCCCAGGGATTTCTTGGGGGGTATCTGGGGAGTCTCTGGGGGCCCTGTATGTGGAGGGCTCTAGAGAGAAAAAAGGACATGGAGATGCTGGGGGTTGATCCCAGGGCCTCTTGCATGCAAAGCAAGCGCTCTCCCGCTGAGCTACATCCCCCTGACTCAGCAGCAGTCCTGGTGTTCTCCTCTCTCCGAGAAAATCCCTGTGTCTGCAGGCTTCCCCAGGCGCCCAAGCCGGGGAAAGGGGCTTCAGGCACTGGCGGTCCCTCAGGTGTCACTGGGATGGTGCGGGCGTTGGAACACGGGGAATAAGTGTGGGGGGCAGAGCAGGGAGGCAGGGAGGCAATTTTCCAGGCCCGGAGGCGATGCAAGGGGCAGAGTGTAGGTATGGCACGAGTGTTGTGGGCCGGCTGCAGTGGCGGCCGGGGCGGAGGCGGCGAGTGCGAATGCGAGGGCATGTTTGGGGTGTGCTGAGGTGTGGGCCTGGAGAGCAGTGGGTGTGGCAAAAGGGGGGGGGGCTCGTCCGGGATTTGAACCCGGGACCTCTCGCACCCTAAGCGAGAATCATACCCCTAGACCAACGAGCCGGGGTGCAAAGGCTGCCCCGCACCCCCCCCATGTGTCTCAGGACACCCTGGACACTTCGCCGCTTCCCGGCGCAAGGGAGCACCCACTGTGCACCACTGCCGTTCCCCCACTCCTGGGCCTGCCATGCCCTCAGGCAGCACCAGTGCTTTTTGGGGATGTCTTTGGGGGGCTCTGCCAGCCCCATAACCAACAGGTAGGGGTCTGGAGAGGCAAAAAAAACTTGAGATGCTGGGGGTTGATCCCAAGACCTCTTGTATGCAAAGCAAGCACTCTCCCACTGAGCTACATGCCCCTGTGCAAGGGCAGGGTGGTGCCCAAGACACCCCATGGTCTTCGTGGTCTACCTGCCCCTGTGGCCACTGGATCCAGGGAAGTTATGCACCATGGAGACCTCCAAATGCCAGCCCCACCTCCTGGGCACCATAAGATTATTTCCTTTTTCCAGGCTGCACCAAGGAGCAAAAGGCAGCATCAGCCATCCTCCTCAACTCCCAGAATTGGGGAGGCAAAGATCTGGGGCATGATTCTCGCTTAAGGTGTGAGAGGTCCTGGGTTCAGCTCCTCAATGAGCCCACCTTTTGGGCACCTAATTTCTTTGGCTGGCACATGGGACTGCGGCACAACCAGGGCTCTGGCACAGAGGGCTGGGTGCCCTTTCCTGGCCTGGTGGGCAGGAAGGAAACCCCAAGGCTAGCAGTGTATGCCCCAGAGATGAGGGGACTCAGCCAGGCCACCTCCCTGCCTTGCACAGGGGGATGTAGCTCAGCGGGAGAGCGCTTGCTTTGCATGCAAGAGGCCCTGGGATCAACCCCCAGCATCTCCATGTCTTTTCTGCTACTGCTGTAAGAGCTGCTGTATCCCTGGGCATCCTTGGAGGATGCTTGCTTCCCTGTGCTGCTTGTCTCGTGGCCAAGGCACCTGAATTTTTTCCAGCCATCAGTAAATATTCCTGCATGTTCCCTTTTCCCAACCCTCCAGGTGTGGGTACTGGGACTGAGCAGAGTCCCACACCAGGCTGGGGGATGGCATAACCTGAGGCAAAGTGGGGTGTCCCACAGTGTCCTTAGCTGAAGGAGGGGTACCAGAGGATGTGATGGCCAAGGGGTGAAGATGTTAGACTTGAAATTCAACAAGGAATACCTTAGACAGGTTGGAATCCTCCTCACAGCTACAGGTTTTACCCACGGCTGGATGGGGTGAGGTGCCAGGGTGCCAGATCCACCCCTTCCCTCAGGATTTTGATCCCTGAAGAGCATTGGACAGGAAAGGGGCAGTGCTCTTGCATTGGGTGGACTCTGGACTCAGCTCCTGCATGACCCCTCTTTTGGGCACGCATGGACTCTGCGGTGTCAGGGCAAGGATGGGAAGGCACTGCTCGGCACAGAGCGCACAGGCAGCCTCCCTAGCTGGGTGGCCGCTGGGATGGGATGGTCCCATCACTGCCAGGAGCACGGTGTTGCTCAGTGTCCATGGGCACAGGCACAACTCAGCCATGGCCAGGGCTGGTTCCCTCCTGGTTTGGGAAGGAGCTGTCAGGGCAGTGGGGGCCGTGCTGCCACTGCAGCCTCAGGGGGAAGGTCTGTCGTGGTGCATCCCGCACCTTTAGGGAGCCCTTCCAGAGGCAGATGCAAGTTTATAATCACTGGCCCGTGGAGGAGGTGGATTTGAGCAGAGAAAAAAAAAAGCTGGAGATGCTGGGGGTTGAACCCAGGGCCTCTTACATGCGAAGCAAGCGCTCTCCCACTGAGCTACATCCCCTGCCCCAGATGCTCTCAACTGGGGGCTCTGCTGACCCTCCCACTGCTCGTGGCCCCCTCCATTTTAAAATCAGGCAGATGCAGCCTATAGCCATGCTGTGCTGGGCAGAGTGGGAACTTCAGACGAAGTTTAGAAACTCCCATTGAATCATGAGGTGCAGAGAGGAACCCCTGGCTTTCTAAACTTTTCAGAGAGGAGCCTGGGTGTGGCTGGATCCAACCTTAGCCCCAGATTTTTCGGGTTGTTTATCTTTAAAATATTGTATAGGTATAGTAGAAACTTTATACAGCTTTATCCTGCAGGATTAAAAATAAATATTAAAATAAACACTTACACAAATACATATTATTCATTATGATGATTGGACCAAAAAATATTAATCAGAATTATTTACTACACAATATAGGTGCTATAACAACTATTACAATATAGTGCACTGTGAATGAATATTGAAACGATTATATTAAAGCAAATATATTGAAGTTGACAAAACCAGTTATTAAGTAAAGGTTGATGTTTCTCACCCAGACCAACCAATGACTGGGGGCAAATCTCTTTGGCTCAGCCTTAAGGAGTGACCTTGAGGAGTCCCTCCACTCCAGGAGGAAATCTACACACATACATTTCAAGAAAGGAGCTGTCAGAAAACCCTGTCATTCAAATTTGGGACTTTTATACTACAAAGAGATGGACTGTGAGCCAGATAGGTCCAGGCCAGCTGTCTCAGCTCAGCAGCTTTAGTAAAGTTATCAATAATATTACTTGTTTGTTCCTTTATCCAGGTATTTTACCAGATCTACTATATCTTCATCTCACTATTAGGGTGTTTAAATTTCAGGTTGATGAGTCAGGCTGGTTTCAGCTTTATTCAACACCAAAAGCAGTGTGACCCCTTTTTCTTCATTTAACACTGATTGTTTGGGAAATAGAGCATCGTTTGGGTTGCTTCCCCCATTACAGGCTCTGGCATTCCAAAGCAACCTGCTACATATGCCCAGGTGACATCCCTGCAGCCAGGGAAGAACAAGAGTTACCTTGCCATGGTGACCATCCATCAAAGACGAACAAAGCTATCACAGGTCCCATCTCAGCCCAAGCAGTTCTGTGAGTACTAAAAAAAAGAGGTTTTTCCAGTTGGGCGTCGCTAGGCTCGTTGGTCTAGGGGTATGATTCTCGCTTCGGGTGCGAGAGGTCCCGGGTTCAAATCCCGGACGAGCCCTCTTTTTGGGTACCCAAGTGCCTTGGGATTTGGTGGATCCAGGGCGGGGGTGGAGGGAGGGAAGTAGCTTCTGCAGAGCAGTGATGCGTAGTGTTTTGGGGGGCGGCACGTCCTTAAACCAGTAGGAGAGCCTTGGGAACAGCAGGGGAAAGGGTGGAGCGCAGCCTGTGACAGTCGGATTGGGAGCCGTGGGGGCAGAAGGGGGTGAGGGGACTTCGCCAACTGACCTTACTATTGCACAGGGGGATGTAGCTCAGCGGGAGAGCGCTTGCTTTGCATGCAAGAGGCCCTGGGATCAACCCCCAGCATCTCCATGTCCTTTTTTCTCTCTAGAGCCCTCCACATACAGGGCCCCCAGAGACTCCCCAGATACCCCCCAAGAAATCCCTGGGGCTGCCTGTGGGCACATCATACCCGGGATTGACACTTGGCACCCCAAGGCAGGCAGCAAGGAAATGCCCGCGGAGGTCTCCCTCCTTACCCAGGTGCTGTAGAGTGTGGAGGCACGCAGAGTCCCTTCCCCACGGGGCTCACGGTGTCTCTTGGGGTGGCCACCGGTGCTGGGGGGAGGAGCCGGGTGGCAGGGGGGCGCTGGGTGCCCAAAAGGAGGGCTCGTCCGGGATTTGAACCCGGGACCTCTCGCACCCTAAGCGAGAATCATACCCCTAGACCAACGAGCCGGGGTGCGAAGGCTGCCCCGCACCCCCTCCGTCTGTCCCGGGACACCCCAGACACTTCCCTACTGCCAGGCAAAATGCCGCTCCACGCACACGCTGCCTGCCACACGGAGCCCTGCCCGCACAGGGACACCACACGCACGCACCCCTACAGCCCTTTACAGCCTTTCCACACCTCACACACGGCACCCACTCAGACTTCCCACACTGCTCACTGCACTCCCCCTCACCCCCCTCCCCCCGCGCCAAAGGCACCCCATGCACGGACAGCCCCTGGCACCCCATGCACGGACAGCCCCTGGCACACAGACTCAGCCATTTGCCGCCACCGAGGACAAACACCGCTCACAGGAGAGCGCCTTTGCAGGATGCCCCGCAGCAAAAGGCGGCAGAAAAAGCAACGGCCATTCCAACTGCTGCAAATGGCCAGTGAGGGCCATTTACGGAGGAAAGAGAGGCTGCAAGGGAGACATGCTGCACCTGACATCTCATCTCATGGCCACAGCAAGAGGAGTGACCCTATTTTTGAGCTGGCAGCGGGATGGGGATGGCGTGGGAAAGGCTGTGTCTGTGGTCATGGGGCACCCCTGGCAGTGGGGCAGGTGAGGGTCGTGGCTCAGCTGGTCACAACACTTGTCTAGTAAACGGGAGATCTTGGATTCGACTTCCAATGGCGCCTGGGAGTCTGGTTTTCCTCCCTGGTGCAAGTTGGGGGCACTGATGAGGCTTCCCCACTGCCCCTGTTTGCCCATCACAATGATGATGCTGACTCAGAGCACTTTGGGTGAACGTTTTTACTGAAAGCTTATTTCAGGGTCCCCAGGGTCCCCAGCTGGATGTAAAAATTCACCAAGGCATCCCTCCCACCGAGGAGCTGCTCCTGCCCCATGGCGCCTGCAAGCCCCACAAGCAGCAGCAGGATCTGTTTGCCTCGGCATGGCTGCCCAGCCCACAGCCCACCCTCCAGGTTCCTACACTTGGCAGGGCTGGCTGGAGGGACCTGGCAGCATCTCAGGTGCCTTCCTAGGGTGCCCAGACCTGTCCGATGGCCAGGATGAGCCATAGGAGAGGGCTAATCCCCGCTGGATGGGGAGAAGGGAGCTGTTTGGATCCCTCTCCAGGTAAGTCACCCAGAGCCACAACCAGCATCCCGGTGTCAGTGGGGGCTCGGGGTGATGTGGGGCCAGGGCACCCTTCTCTGCCCCTCTGGGCTCCCACCACATGCAGGAGCAGATTTGTACTTTGTCTTTTGCCCTCTGCTGTTTTTTTCCCCAGTTATGATGAACGGGCATAATTATCAACAACTCTGATGGGAAAAACCCTCCTATACCTTCTCTGTCTACTCTCCCCACAGTATCCAGGGTCTCCATCCACGGTTTCACACTTCCTTTGTCCCAGTTTACTTCCCTATTGCACTGTATGTTTTGGAAGGTTAGCGCCTGGCTGCTCAACAGCCACTTTCGGCAGTAATCGTTCTTGTAAGGATTTCTAAGTGCTTTCTTCTCGCTGAGTCTTGGATAAGAGACTTCCCGCCCCTCCATATTAAGACCTTGGCAGGCCCTTTAGACACTACGTCAATTTCTTCTGCCATTACTTTCCCAAAATCTCCGAGGGCACGGGTGACTTTTGATGCTGGGGAGGATGCAGATGCCAGTGGAGACCAGGCACTTGCTGGTGCCATTTCCCCTCCCACCCCTGCCGAGCCCATCCCTAGGGTCCCCAGTTCCCCCCGCGCGGCAGCAAAATCTCGACGAAGGTGGGATTCGAACCCACGCGTGCAGAGCACAATGGATTAGCAGTCCATCGCCTTAACCACTCGGCCACCTCGTCCCACCGTATAAGTCTAACGCCCCCTGTCGGCCTGACGCGGCAGCCCCTTCTCATCCTGCTCTGGGGCCCGTCTCCGTCCCGTTACCTGCTTGCCGCCTGGAAGTCTGATAGCACCTAAACTTTCTAGCGCCCTCTTAGCGCAGTAGGCAGCGCGTCAGTCTCATAATCTGAAGGTCCTGAGTTCGAGCCTCAGAGAGGGCAGTGTTTTGGGTTTTATTTTTAATCATTTCTTGTTTCCCCCGGCCGCTCGAGGTGGCTCCGCAGTGCGCCCGGCCTAGACGCTACCGAAACCTCGGTCCGGCCTCCGCGGCGGGCGGCTCCCACGGGGTCGGGCCCTCAAGGACGCGGGGAGGCCGGAGACGCGGAGCAGGCGGTTCCCGCGGGGGGGAGGCGCGGGCGGGGCAGGGCAGGACGAGGTGGCCGAGTGGTTAAGGCGATGGACTGCTAATCCATTGTGCTCTGCACGCGTGGGTTCGAATCCCACCCTCGTCGAGGATTTTTGCTGAGGCATCGGGTTCTTCATCTACAGATAAACGATATGGGGGAGGCCGGAAGCGAGACCAGTCTCCCACACTGGCACCCCAGAGAGCCCCCGGGTAACAGACTGCAGCCACCCTCCCCACTCCCATCCCTCTCAAGACCACCCCATACCAAGAGCTTTTACAGAGGAATGAGGCACCTTTCAAGCCACTAAAAGTTTTACCAGGTACAAAACACAATTTACAGCAAATAGTATAAGCCACGCTCCCAAAGCTCTGAAAGTTTTGACAGCTGAATTCCACGTAAACTGAGAACATCAAAAGCAGGGCACAGGCTTCCCTTCACATGGAACCAGTTAAACAACAAAACTAAGCCCAACAAAAGCACATGGAGCAGGAACAGCCTTAAAGCACACCCTTTCCAATTTAAATTTATTTCAACTTAGCATTAAGCTACTATTGTTAATTTGAGTTTAAGAGAAATACTACAAATGAAATGCTGTTTTAAGAAACTGTAAAATTACATTTTTGGAAGGCAATTGACAGTTTCAGACTACTGAGGATTTCAGCTTGGGTTGGGCAGGCAAGATAATCAGTTTAGTGCAGTAATTTATATTTAACGTGGCAGAAGGCTCTGTTTGAGAAAAATTGGCTGATTTTGTAAGAAAAAGCTGCATAGGAATACTGCAGACATGAAGAACATCTACAAATTATGTACTGGGAATTATAACCAAGGTCCTTCAACTTTTAAAGGTTTTTAAATGCTGGAGAATGCAGGCTATTTGCTCTTGCAAAAAAACTGGAAAATTGTTTCTCCATAGCTGTTTACTGAAGACTGAAGGAAGCATCCTGTTTTCCAGCATGACATGGAATCTGTGGAATAAGCACCTCACCTATTTTTAATGCTGAAAATATTGAATAAAATAGAACTTGGGCCCAGAACACCAGAAATCCTTCTGGATTTGCACTAAGCAACAAGAAGTACAAAAATCATGGCCACGTGCTGCTCCAACTTGAGAATGACCATTTTGACATTCCTGGAAACAGAACAGGAATGTCAAACCACAGTGATGCTGCAAGGCAGTTCCTGCATCAAGGAAGCAAAGACTGACATAACATTTCAGGGACTGTGGCTATGGACAGCAATTGCTCCAATGTTCCCAGGGGCCCAGGCTACCTTACAGCTGAACCTGATGAAGCTGTGTTTACCCACAATGAGAGCTAGGAGAAAGAAAAACCACCACTGTCATTTAAGGCCTTCCAAGAAAAAGCATTTGACTCGTCTCTGTGCCTGTGGAGCAGAAAATGAGGGAGTCCCAGACAATCCATGACACGCTCGCCCTGTGCACCTCAGTCATGTGAGAAGGGCCCAGGTCCCGTGGTTGCTCCATGTTCTCATCCCAGGAGAACACCTGCTTGTTCTGGAACATGCATCTGTTCAATCACCTGGACCTGGACTTCTTTCCTGAGTTTCCATGTCTCAGCTTGGCTCAAATGTCCACCATATCCACCAGAGCAGAGAGGTGGAGCTCAGAGGCAGCCTCAGCCTCCTTGGTGGCTCTGAGGAGCTCCTGCAGGTGTTTGAGTCTGTCCGACAGCGCAGAGCTTTGCTCCAGCTCCAGAACCTTGTGTCCCTCCTGACTCCCAGCCTGGGCAGAAGGAAAAGAGATGAGACTGAGACTTTCTCCCATGGTATTTCCCACTACAGGTTTTGCAGCTACTGCACTCCTCTGAGCTTTAGTTTAGCTCAGAACCGCCTTCTCTTACCTTTTGAGCAGCTAACATGGGACTCTTCACCAAGGGGCAGGTGGCAGCTGGGGTAGAGAGCAGAGACTGAGGGAGGTAGAGAGGAAGACCCAGGAGATCCCCAAGGGGCTCCATATCCTTAGCTAGATATTGGTGCAGCTGCTCTTCAAACCTGGATGGGACAAGCAAGAGCACCAGTCAGATGCCAGCCTGGCTTTGTCCCTGTAACCAGTGCGTTACACTAAGAGGTCTTTTGGATTCAGAAGTATCTGATCTCCATAGCCATATTCAAAACAGTCTGATGTGCCCCACTGCACCTATCAAAATCCATCAGAGTGGACTGTGGTACATAAAGAGAGGAGCCACACAGACTGAAGAGACTCAACTTACAGGAAGGCAGAAGACAAAAAACCTCTTGGACCAACCTCAAGCTTTAGGTTCTTAATCTTTGTGATTTGCATTGCTATGAACTGACATCCCAGAGAGGACTTCATAGACATTTGTGACACTGGGGGACACACAGACCACTGTACACACTGTACAACTGTACTGCTTCAGTTCTGGTGGCATGACTGACCAGAGTTTCCAACCATTCCTGAGAACTCCAAGAATTTCTACCATCCTGGACTGTTCCTCTGATGCAAGAAGGAAATAATAGGAAACTGCCCTGATGTACTTGATGAAATCAGATGGAACTCAAGACAGTCTGGGCTCTTTACAAGCACAGTTTAACTTCCAATTCCATACAAGTTACAAACTGTTTACAACCCTGGGCTGAAGCTGCAAGGAAAAGATGCTGCTCTGTGAACTTACCTCTTGTTTTCTATTTTTTCCAGTTGCAACTGTGCCAACAGACGCTCCTGGGCCAAGGATGTGTCTCTGAATTCATCGGTTCTGGGAATGCTCACTTCCTGACCTGGCAGCATGCTCATGCCAGAGCCATACTGACCTGGCACCATGGAGATACTGTGGGGTTTCTTAAAAGACTTGGGAGTTTTTATCTTTGACCTGAAGAGGGGAGGAAAAAAGCAACTAACAAAAACACATGAATTGGTATGAGTGCCTTGATTTTTCCCTCTTAGCTTGAAGCTTGGAAATAGCAGGGAGGGAGAAGTGATCATTTGGAGAAATAATGCCCTTGTGCCAGGGTCCAACACAACACCACCTGTGCATGGGATTAGAGAGGAACTAATCTGACAGGAGCATAGGATTCACCCCAAACATCACCCTCTACACAGCAGAGTTGCAGCTAAGCTTCCAAGAGGGAAGAGAGTGGCTTCCATCTGAACATGGCTAGGAAAGTGAGCTAGACTTGACATCTCAAACACTTTATTGCAACACAGATCTAAGGCATCCTTCCCCCTCAACCTACCATTTTCTCAGACTCACATTGTCTTCCTACCATGCTTTGCACAACTCCAAAGCCACAGCAGAAGGGGTTTTTTAGGCAAAAGTTAATTTCTACACTTTCAGCACTCCCCAAGCAATCCATTTCTCTGAGAGTTGAGTAACCCTGTACAAATAAAATCTACTTCCTACTCTGTTTCAGCACAGCCTTGTACATCATTTTAGGGAGATGTACACAGGCAGGTTCTGGGAGGATGCCAAACGCAGCTTTTCAGCACCGTGCAGGCCACCTCACCTCTCGGAGCCTTGCCGGATCTCCTCCTGTGTCCGCAGCCTGGCCTGATCCCATGAGAAAGGCACAGTGTAGTTCTTTAAATGCTCCTTGAAGAAGTACACGCGAATCTGACCATCTTTGCTTACAGCTTCTGTGAATAAACCCAAACCCAACGTTTATAATTTGCACAGGTTTTCTCCTTCAGAAGAAAAGCTCATTATTAAAAAGCAATGTGGGGCAAAAGAAATTGTTCACTTTCAAATAGATTTCAAACCAAGTCTGGGACAAGCTTCATTAATCAATAGAAGTGATAATTAACTGTGGCAGCCTGCCCTCCATGCTGACACAGCTTCTGAAGGGTAACTCTTGGCCTTTGCTTGATTCAAACCCTCTCCCACTGGGAGAGCAGGGCTGAAAGACTCTAACCAGAGTCACATTTGTAGTCACAGGATTAAGTCAAGCCATAACCTATACTAAATACACGCTCCAAAGGGAAGACACATGCGGAACACAGAAGGACCACAGCTGCCTCCCTGCTACACATCACTTGCTGCCATATGGAAAGGCACCACTGGCAATGTATTAAATACCATCACAAAAGAAGCATCATCCATGCCAGAGGATACAGTACCTGGAGCAACAGGCAGTTTGGGTGGTTTCCAGTCTCTCAGTTTATGATCAATACAGACCGCCAAGATACAATCCCAAGGGATGTCATCAACAGAAGGTCCATCTTCATCAGAGTTCCCAGTTGTTCTGGTTTTCCAGTTTTGGTAAGTTTTACTCAGCAGATTCTCCACTTGAGACTGGATCAGTGGTTGAGTGCAGGAAGAACTTGCAATCTGAGAGACATACTGAAAAATCGTCCGGCAAACAGGACGCCAAAGAGCTGTGGATCAAAAAAAAAAAAAACAAGTAAATTGCATTAATTTGTGACAGAACCAACACTGCACAGGCACATCTTGGAGAACAAAGTGCTGCTAAGAAGATTAATTAGAGTGTGAAGTACTACCTACCACCTAAAGGAGGCAGATCTAGGTGTGGGATCTGGAAGGACAGCACAGCCTTCTTCAGCCAAGCCAGGTGATCTGGCATGTTCCACTGCAGGTGGGGCAACACTTTGTTACCCCCTGCTTCGGAAAACTCTCTGACAGGCCAAGACAAGTCACAGAAGTGCTCTGAGGATGCTACATCTGACAGGAACTGCAGCACACTGTTGTAGAGCTCTATGATGACCCTAGGCTCCTGGGATGGCAGCCCAGCTAAACGCCTCTCCTTCCAGTCATGGTAGAAACGCTTGCCAAACTCTCCATGGATCCCATCCTCAATGTACTCTTGAAGGGTCTGACTGCAGAGCTCAAGGGAGGCAGGACACTGGGACACCAGCCAGCCCACAGCTGCAGAGACCTACAACACACAAAAGAGGGAAGGCTGGAAACTGCTCTGCGGTGATCGCGACACAAAGGATTCAACCCCACGTTTAAATAACACGCTCCAAGAGAATATGCAGCAAAAGGCAAATAAATCACTTATCATCATATTTACAACAATAATTCTCCAGCTAGGTTGCCACAAACTGAATTTCCACACAGCAGGCTCAGGAACAGACAAAGAAGAGGCTGTTCACATGAGGTACAGGTATGCAGTGGAATCCCTGCTGTAGGATGCTGGGGTTTTTGGAAACTTATCCAGGAAAAACTGGACAGATTCACAGAAATTAGCCCAACGTGACTATATCATGTCGGATTGTGGCAGTCTTTGAAGTGCAGTCCTAAGTTGTGAGAGTTTGTGGGGGAGCATTGCTCTGGGCTTGTCAGGGAGAGATCTGTATGATCGTAATCCTGTACAGAACATGAGAGGTAGAGGCATCTCACTCTCATCCACCAAGACGGGATAACTCTGGATGATCTCACAGCAGCCAGAACAGCTACAAAGGGTCTTCAGCATTTTAGGACTAAGAGCTTAAGGATAAAATGGTTTACCCACCACTAGCACTCCTCTGACAGGCAGCAACACGGGCAGGGCAGACAAGAGTGGGGTTAGGTAATCCATGAATTTTGGTCTCACTGCAGTTTTCAGGTTTGGTTTTTGGTTTTTTTTCCCCTTGTATCAAATGCCACTGATCTCTGGTCAGTGAAAACAGAACAGTCAAAATAAGGGAAAATAATTCCTGCATCTTGCTGTTCTTACCCTTCTGGTGCCTTCTAAGTCATTGACAGAGCCTGGGAGCTCTATAACGGTGTAGTCTGAAATAAGATGGGCTGAAATCAAGTCCTGGAGCATCAAACCTTAAAAAATAAGAAAACACATCATGTACACAGAGTAAGAACATGTCCTTGGGCCACATGTAATGCTCTGCATTATAATCATTGCATTGCTGTTCCCCTCCATCTCTGCCCACAGACTCTCAGGATCAAATACTGTGTGTGAAAGAAAACTGGAAGCCAAAACTGGTGAGCTCTTAAGGCCTCAAGATTTTTAGGAAAGCTCTGGGATGTGCGGTACTTCACAGCCTCTTGCTTTAACTGTAACTGAGAGGCTGCACTAGTCACAGCACTTCTGCTTTGGGCAGCCCTAAACATTCATTGTTTCAAGACACAAAAACAATTACATACCATCTTCTACTTCTTTCTCCACAGCCTCCTCTTTCTGAGTGGGGACTAGAACCACCAAGGGAACTATGGGGTGGAAAGGTTTGGCCTGAAGCAGCTGTTTCAGCTGCAGTAAAGCTGAAAGCCAGTAAACATCATCTTCCGCAACATCTTCACTGCTAACTCGGGGGGGCAGGAGAAGAACGAGGCCACTGGTCCCAAGCAAGTCCTTTTGTGCCTCAGCCAAATCAAGCTCTGAGTCAGAGAGCGCACCATGTGCCACCTAGACAGGCAACAAAGATGACAACAATAACGTAGCTAAACAAAGCTATTTCCACAGCAAAATCTGCAGTTTATTGTCACTGCCATTCAGTTTTGACATTCTTTACTGTCATTGCCATTAAGTTTTGACATCCTTTTCCAGGAGCTCTACACAGACAACAAGCTGTTGTCAGGCCAATATGGATGCGTCTGATAGGTGAGTTGAGCACAGAAGTGCCCTTCAGCATCTGCTTTGGGACCAGATATTGATGATTCAGGTTCTACTACTACAAGTATTTCTCAGCTGATTGAAAACAAAGAAAAAACTCCATCTTTTTTCAGACCTTTTTAACAACCCTATCCCTCCGTCTTAGGTTGGAAATGCAAGATGTGGGTGGGGGTAGGTTTGTTCTATTGCCATCTGTTAGAGGTGGGGCAGTTATCTTCTGTTCATTGGGCAGTTTTCTTCATCTCTTCCATAACCAATCCTCCCTCCGGGGAGATATCTGCTGTTTATGGGCCAGTGAGTGTCACTGCAGGACTGATAAAATTCCATCATCCCACTGGGAGATGCTCTGCCCAGGGGGAGGAGCCAAGCATTCCTACCTGGTTATAATCTGAGATTTGGAACACCACAGCCTTTTCCCACTGGATTCCCAGAGGAGCAGCTTTCTTTTCCACTGCATTCCCAGAGGAAGACCAGGCCCACCTACACCACCACCAGACCTTTAGAGGAAAACTCCACCCTTCTACAGGATTACTGCTGCAACAGAACCCCATTTGTCACTCCAGGAAGACTGCAGCCACCATTTAATCAGACTGCTACCAGTCCCCTACAGGGTGACCAAAAGGGTGTCAGGTCATATTGACTCTGTCCGTGTTGTTTTGTATCATGGCATTTTTATTTTTATATTTTCTTTTATTTTTTTTTATTTTCCTAATAAATAACTGTTATTCCTACTCCCATATCTTTGCCTGAGAGCCACTTAATTTCAAAATTATAATAATTCAGAGGGAAGGTGTTTGCATTTTCCATTTCAAGGGAGGTTCCTGCCTTCCTTAGTGGACACCTGTCTTTTCAAACCAAGACACCCTCTCAGTATTGTCTCCCTCCATCTGACAGGACACAATATTCACTGGAAAAGAGTTCACCCTGCTTTAATGGCCTCTTAGATATCACGAAATTGTTCTCACCTACCTTTATACACACACTGACTTTAACGCTTCTGGTCCCCTGCATGCCAGGAGAACTAAACAATGTCAGCGTTTGAATTTTGCCTTCTGTATGTGAAGCATTTTTCTCACAGCTTCTGTGTCCCATAAACTTGGCTTTCAGCCAATCCATCAGTATCCTAGCAAACAAAAAATATGGCTTGGGGGGGTTTTGTTATTGAAACTGGCATTTTAGGGTTTTAGTATCAGCACCTCTAAGATACCACAATCTATCATAACCCTATATATTTTGGTTATGATAAATAGACCTAATAAATAGCTATAAATTTTAATGAAATTATCATCTATCAAGGTTTCGTTTCCAGTATGAGCAAAAGGAATTAAATAATGTTAAAAAATACAGATCACTGCAATAAATTACAGCTATATTGTTTAGAGGGCTCTGGAGGGAGAAAAAAAAAAGCTGGAAATCTGACATGGTACAGGCAAAATTACATCAAGGACTGTGTACTACTCATCTTCTACCTAAATAAAAGAAGTCTGCCCTGTTTGAGAAAGGGACCCAGCAACCAACTCTTCAACATACCTATTGGGATCATCCTTGGAATATTCATCATCACTAGGCAAAATCAAGAGCACCTTCCAAAAAACCTGTTCTTGTTGAACTGGAATATGTTCCGTGATTAACGAGACAAGATCCAGGGGAGTCCAAGCTAAATCACTTAAAGAGAGACAAAAGAACTGGTGAAAAGACCCATCCCAGGGTTCTTTCCCAGCTGAGGAATGTCTGTCTTGCACTGAACAAGTTACAGTACTGTAGGGTATTGACCAGTTAATTCTTTGGATCTGTTGCTCATCCTTCAAGAACTGCAGCTGCTAAACCTGACACATGAGCCTTACTGTGGGGATTTCAGAAGCACATGTGTACTGCTTCACTTCCACACTGATCCAACACACACCCAGGCCACTGGAGAGCATGAGGAGCCATGGGAAGCCAGACCTTCTGCTGCAGTTCAAACATCTCAATCAATATTTTCCGACCACAAGCCAGGTCACTAATAGCTCATTTACTCCTCTCCCCCCATAGCCCATCCCAGGCCCCATCCCATCCAGGTACAAAGTCACACCTCATAATACCCATCAGATCCTTAAAATTACACCCAGGAGGATCATCTGACCCAACACCTTCATTAATTTAGTGGAAGGTGTCCCTGCCCATGGCAGGGAGATGGAATGGACAAAATGATCTTTAAGGTCCTTTCCAACTCAAACCATCTTATGATTCTATGACCTTTGTGTTCCCTTTATTCCAAAATACCCCCAGAAGCAAGGCTGCAAGCAGACATGTGGGCATGGTTAGCCATACCTTCCGGCACCTCTGGCAATATGCTGCAGCTTGCTTCTAAAGAAAACAAGAACCAAACCCCAGCCTACCTTACCAACTGCTGGTAGAAGTGCTGAACTTTAATTTCATGCACTGTCTTGTTTCTCAGCAAGTTCAATCTGGAAAGGAAATATTCTTGGCTGTATATTTTGGTATAAAACACATACTTTAAACAAATCTAAGAACACTGAGGCCTGTAAAATATTACAGAGGCTTCAGAATGTTGCTATTAGCAGAAGAATTTCTTTGGATTTTCAGTCTTGGTCACGGCACTTATGGAGAAAGTATTTTGGAAGCTATTTAAGAATAAACAGTTCTGCAAACCCACTAACATTCACAATGAAAGAATTTTTGGTAACTTATCTTCCAAAAATCAACTGTATTTCCTACTGATGTGACTGGAAGTATCCCTTACCTCGTGCAAGAGATTCCTAGCTTTCCTCCATTCCCCAGGTTTACAAATCTCTTGCACAAGTTCTCCATGGCTATAGGCCACTCTGCACTGGGGGACAGTGCTTTCAGTTGATGTTTGGAATCCAAGCCACAGGGAGCAGCTGGAAACGCCCTCATCTGACGTTTCAACTTTGTCCGAGCTGCCACTGCTTCCCTCCACCTTTGGAAAGGAACAGATAAATAGGTCATATTCGTGAACTCTTCTGCAGACCTCTGTCACCAGATATTTGTATAATGAACACCACAACAACCACAACACACTGAGCATATGGGCAGGAAAACCAGTGATCAGCAGAAACAACACAAGGATGAACTATTACAAGTTTCTAGATGGAATGAAGCTAGCATCTCCTACCAAGCTCATTACCTAACTACAACAAGATGTGATCCCCTCCCCACATACAGTAATTTAGCAGAGGCTGCTACTAAGACTGTGTGGTCTACCCTTATCATGGAGATAAGACAGAAAAAACTGTCTCAAAAAGAACACAACCAGACAGCAGGAGATCCATCTCTGTTAACTGCTCCATGCCAATGCTCCCAAGTGAAGCAGCTGTGTCCCAGGGTGGTAACTCACCGTTGTAAGTATTTGCAGAAACACTGAAGCTCCTGAAGGGTTTCCTTGGCAATCTGGAAAATCTCATCCTCCAGAAAGAGCTCCATGAAGTGGCCACACACTTCTTCTGAACACCGGGCAATCCGGGCTTGCCGGTCTCTTTCTAAGGCACATCTGGTTCCAAATAAAACAAACCAAGACTGCTAAGGTGAAGACCTTCAGCAAATGCCAATTCAGTGGGCTGAGATGCAAACAGGGAAGTCCATGACATTTAGGAAACCCTTGGGAAAGCAAACTACAGCATGCAGCACGTTGTACATACCTTAACTCATTGACGGAAGCTTCTTTAACACCCTCCTTTATTACTTCTTCCATTAATTCCATACCCAGCAACTGGCTCAACTGCTTTATTAACTCTTCTCTTTCCTGCTTTTGCCTGGAATGACAAAGAAAAAAATTACACTGGCAAACCCACTGCTTAACTACACAAGCACTACATGCAGTGTCAAACAGCTAATTTGCCTAAAATTAATTTCCACTATCTGGTTTCTAAATAAAGAGCTTTGCATGGAGCCAGGTTTCCCTCAAAAACACCTTAAGCAATCTGATCTAGTGAGTGGCATCCCTGCCCATGGCTGGGGCTTGGAACTAGATGATCTTTATGGTCCTTTCCAAACCAACTTATTCTAGGATTCTATTTATTCTTACCCCAATAAGCTACAAACAAGTAGCTCACTCAGAAGGAAAAGCTCCTGCATACAGCAGATGCATGTCCCTCTTTGGAAGCTCTGGGTAAATAAAAGTTCCTAAATTTCCCACACACCATTTTCATCATGGCTCTGAGGCAACCAAAATGCTAACCAGCACAGCAACCGAGAATGCAGATGGGAACCCTGCCTGTACAATCCCAGGGGAGTTCAAGGTGAGACTGTTCTGCCACCGTGGCAGAAAGACACAGGCCTTGAGCAGAGGCACAAGGACTCAGGCTGGCACCAGCTGTCCTTACATTGTCTGGGGTCTACCCAGCCCACTCTGCCCCACAGCCAAAGCAGTGCCTCACCTCTCCTCCTCCACTCTGCGCCGTTCCTCCTGTACACGCTGCCTTTCCATACTGAGCATGTTTCCAGCCACTTCTCTGAGGATCTCGCCCATCACCTCAGTCACAAGTTCCTCAACGGTGGCCTCTGAGGCACTGTGCAGAAACAGCAAATCTCTTCTCAAAGCCAGAATTGTTTCATTTAAAGCCCCAGATCTATACTTTTCTCAGCCACACCTTGCTCTCTGGTGGGCTGACTCCAGCCACTAGCTAAGGACACACATGTTGATACCGGCTCACTCCCCTCCCCACACTGGGACAGGGAAGAAAGTAGGAAGAAAAAAGGAAAACTGTTTGGAAATAAATACACACTGTAATACAGAAAGGCAAAACCCCCACTCCCCCATCAAGCAAAGTAAATGCAGCCATCATCATTTCCCATGGGAAGAGCAAAACCCAGACAGAACCTAATCAATATCCACCCTGAAAGCCGCAATTTCCAACTTCTTCCTCTAACCCAGTTTTATTGCTGACCATGACATCACAGGGAATGGACTTTAGTCAGCCTGGGTCAGCTATCCCCATTCAAACACTGCTGGAATAACAAATGTTATGATGGGTCACATCCCACATCTATGACTCTACCAATTGCCCTGGAGAGGAAATTTGTCAGAAGCAGAGAAGCAGCCAGATCTGGACTTGCTCCTCTTGTCCCACTTTGGGCATCTTCCCTTCCATGACAGAGGTTTCTAACCAGGCAAAGCTTCCAGAGGTTCAGATCAGCATTCCCTTAAGTCTAGAGCTAGGATGTGACAGACATCTGAATAAAGGTCTGCTTTCCCTTCCACTGCATCAGTAACATGGTCTCCATCACAGACCTGGCAGTGCTTAGTTTTACCATCTTCACACATGGTGCTGCTATGGCAAGGGGCAGCTGTAGTGACAGACTCCAGGAGAACCTGAAAGAAATGCTCTTTACCAGATAGCAGCAGCCACGTAAGCTGCTCCTGCTCTGCCCAATTCTCTGCACTCTCCTTTGAGGACATCATGCACAAGCCCGTCCACCACTTCGGCAATGTCCTGCAACACAGCAGAGGAAGCAGCTGAAACAAGGTGTAGTCCTTCTCAGGAGTAAACTGAGAGTAAGACTCTCCAGCCTTCCTTAACTGACTGTAATTCACAGCAGCATCTGTATTTCTGCTTCCAAACTGAGCCAACTTAACCAAACACAACAGCCTGCAAACTTCAAACTATTTAGACTATCTAAAAGGTTAGTAACAGCCCAGAAACAAAAGCATATTTTTGTACTAAATATGGGCAAATCAATTCAGGAAACCGTAACTGAGGAGAGACTCCTATTTGCTTACTTTAGACTTCCATTCTAGCTGATTTAATTCCAAATTATCACGTCTACCCTTCACTGAAATTTGCCATTATCTAGGTAGAATATGACAACTGTACTGTACAAAGCAATGAGACACTGTGAGACTGGTTCAGCAACAGCATACAAAAACTTTTGTGGGAGGGAGGAAAACAGCACAGGTAGATGGGGTACACATTCAAGACCCAGCATTAATGGTCATATATCCACAGCAGGAAACTTTTGTCATGACTCATTTGACATACATGCATGTTCCAGAAAAATGAAATACCTTAAGAAATTGGTTACCTTTTGTTATATTTCACAGATCTTTCCCAAATATTTCCCAAATATTTATTAGGGTTTAGATTTCCCTACCTCATCTGAGTAACCAGGCTGAGACTTTGAAGGGGGAGGCTCAGGCTGTGCAGCAGGCTGGGAGATGGGCTGTGCAGAGGGCAGAACTGGCACCAGCTGATGAGGCAACAGCGAGGGCAGAAGATGAGATGAGGACTGGACTCTCACTGCTGTGGCCTCTAAATCCACACCTCTGCTTTCCACTCTGCCTTCTTGGGAGGGAAAAGGAGAAAAATTAAGGAAACCAGATCAGTCACAAACAGGAGCAAATTTTATCTTCAAAAAACTGGTTTGTCTGATAAAACTCAGCAGGTCAAAAAATCAACCCTTAAGAGCAGTTTCTTGCCTTAAAGTTATAAATATACAATAGAAATTAATTTACATTTATGAATGCTTTATACAAAACATTTAAAAATTTAATTGCACATTACCCCCATTACCGAGCACATGTATTTCCAACAAAGCAACTGTTTTAAGTCAGGCACACCTGGCACCTACACACACTATCTGTATTTCCAGCAAGGACAGAAAAGCACACATTCAACTAACCTGAAAACTGACATGTTTATACACACAGAGGCAACAAACAGCTGCAAATAAAAAACATGCAAACTGCAAAAGGAAGTTGGTTTTCTGAAGTAGTCAAACATTTGTTATTTCACTTATGTTGGCAAAATTTGTCTCAATAGAGAATTTCCTGAATTGGGAAATACATTTTATTAATCAGGTTTTTCTTGGCTTTTACAGATACATAAATACACCTCAGCAACCTGGTCTAGTTGAAGGGGCCTCTGCCATGTCGGGTGTTGAAACTTGATGAGCTTCAAGGTCCCTTCCAACTCAAACCATTCTACAAATCTCTTGCAATTCAAATTCTAATCCTTTCATTACATCTAAATTGCCATGCAGTTTCAATCCCTGAACCACAAACAGCTTCTGCTTTGTACAATAAACCTCCTCACAGAGCTGCCTCGACAGTGTATTCTGAACAGTACCTAAAATGCAGGTCTGCTCTCACCTGTTGCTTCCACACTGGGTTTTTGGCTACTGCCAGCCTGGTCCACGGAGGTGCTTCCACCACTGTACCTGTTCTGCCCGTTGAAGCTGGACACAGGCACATGATGGGGCACCGGGGGCAAGGGTCCCCCGTTCACAACCTCGCCAACAGAGACAGTGAGCTTCTGGCTGACAAACGGGGATTTCCGTGGTTTGGGTAATCCATCTGGCTCCAGGAAAGCCGAGCGATTCAGCTCCACATAACCACTGAGGAAAAACAAAAGTAACAACCAGGCATACATCCACAAAGCTCCAGTAACCTACAGACTTTCAATTCTGAACCTCGTTGGTTCAAAACAGAATGTTGACAGGAATAGATGACTAACTGGCATCCTCAAGGGTGTTTTTCCTTTTCCCTGTCTGTCAAAATTCCAAGTTTGGATAAACACGCATTACAATGCATGGATTTTCATGGCAGACACTTATCCGTGAACTGTTGTCCTCCAACATCCTCTAACAGTTGGTTTGCACTGTTCAGCTTCATCCCACCCTGCAGGCATTGCTTTAATGCCAGTTTCCCATGAAGCAGAACTGTGTCCTTATTTCCTACGGAGATTCATCCCCTGTCCTTGGCTCATTCTTTCTCTGGTTCCAACCTTCACGAGCAGCTCCCCCACATTACCTCTCTGCTTGACATCAGGCTAACCCCGCCAGGCATAATTTTCCTCACACTTACCCATCTGATACACTCAGGCCATAGTAACTTATAAAATCAGTGGCCTCCTCGCAGTCTTTGAACAGCAGCATGCGGACCAGGTGGTCCAAGGGGAATGCTGTACTTCTCTGGGTGCTCACAGTGTAGGCAACATTGAGGGATTTGAGACCATCCTTACGAATCTGGGGGAAAAGAAAAAGCCACATAACTACTAACCCAAAATAAACTGTAAAGAGTACAATAAATGTGAGAATCATGTTTAAATACACCAATATTTTGTCATCAAGGATCCACACTAATTATTATTTAGAGCTGCAACTTTCTTTTTAAATTCTACACACTTGCTTCCTAGTTTCTGTTCCTCTTTCATATTTGTTTTGAGCATATACCTTTGTGATTCTTCTGCAGAAAAAACACCTTGCAAGGTCTTCTGAAAGTGCAGACTCATATTTCTTTGCAGGACTCTCAGTCCTGCTTCTCTGCTTCCCAATTTTTTTTCATGGAGATATTTATTTGTACACAATTACAAGAAATAAAAGAGCATTTCAGTATTTGCCTTTCATATCACAGCAGAAAGGTCCTGATAAAAGTTTTTAACACTTCTAAAGAAGCATTAACAATATTATTTTTTAGGCTCAATATCTACTAAGTTTTCCACTGATTTCCCCCCAAATCCCAGAGTATCTTACTCATTAAATAATTTTTTAAATATCCGTTTTTTCCTCACCTGGTTAAAATAACAATGTAAAAGGCAGGCATTGAGATAGGAGGCTGCTTGCACAAGCTTGAAAAACCTCACAAAATTGTTGCTGTTTAATGCAGCAAAAGCTTGAACTGAAAATCTAACTTCAGGTGAGTTTCTAACCTCTGGATGAAATTGCTGAACTTCTCTGTGGAGACAAAAGACAGGGACAAAACTTTTGCTTCAATATTGAACAATCACAATTCAACCGCAACTTGTAACAGCATGGAATTAAAATCAGGAGCATTACAATTTGTCTGGATTTCATTCTAAACTCAATTCTTCCTATAGATAAAGAGAGAAAACAAATGATATCTTGTTCTCACCTGAGAATATCACCCTTGTTGAGATTCAGCAAGACATTATAACCTCGGAACTCTGCTTCACTCTTGCAGTAAATCCCCTTGTTAGCCAAGTCCTGATACATCTCCTTCAAGCTCTGCAGGCATTTAGTCATGTTCTCATTGTTGATTTTAGCATCAAAGGAGGACATGGGCTCTTCACACAAGTGGTGAGCACAGTGAATGTGAAAGCGAGTGCACTTCTCAATCAGAGACACCATCAGTGGGTTGCAGAGGTGTTGCTGGGTTATATCCTAACAGAATGAAAAAGAATGCATTAAATGCATTTTTAAACTAGTTGAAGAGCACAGTCACCTGGCACTACCTCTGGAAAACCCATTTCACTGTGCTTTGAGTCACTTTGCAATTCAAAACGTTTCAACAACTATTGCTTTTTGCTTCCTTTTTTTACACCATTATGGGATCTTTTGCTTTTTTTCTTCAAACATCTCCATCCACAGTGCTTACCTTTCTTATTCCACGAGTTCTGTTCCAGACAAAGTCATACCATTCTCGTAAGTTTCCTTCTCCTTGATCCATAATATTTGTCACTAAATAGTCCATGGTCATGCTCAGCACCTCAGAGGGTCTCAGTTCATGGGGCAAAGGTTCCTCCTGATCTGCTGAAGACCTGCTATATTCCTTGATTGCTGCTGCATGATCCACCTGCAAGAGGTGAGGAAAAGCATGAAAACTCAAGTATGTACAACTTCCCAGCAGTAAAGACCATTTCATCCCATCCCTGCCTTTAACTTCAATAAAGAGTTGACTATTGAAGTGTTGACTTAGTCTCAAACTCATAACCTTTAAGACAATATATAGCTATAGATAATTACATATAATATCTAATTACAGCTTTAGAACTATAGTTCTAAATAACTGAATAAGACACGACAGAGTGAAAAAGCAAATCTTGTTTTCCAGTGGGGAATTGAAAGGTAATAATTAAACAGACTACAAAATTTTTCCACCAGAATTACCCCTGTAATCAGCTACACAATACTGACAGCTCCAATGAGCATCAGATATACTGATATCCTGGGAATCTCTTACCTTATCAGTTCCTAGAAGCAATTCAAAGACACTGAGCTGGTTTCTTGTCTCCCTCATGTAACGCTCCTTTTCAGGACACATATCTGGGCAAGTGCCAACAACAGTTTTTGCTTTGCCAAGATCAGTCCTCTTTATTCGAGCTAAAAAAAGAAAAAAAAGAAAAAAAAAAAAAAAAAAAAAAAAAAAAAAAAAAAAAAAAAAAAAAACCCACACAGAAATAATTGAACAAATACTAACCATCTCTTGGGTTTATGCTTTTTTCTTCACAATAAGCTATTACCCTCATGTGCCAAAACAGCCTTGAACATGCAAGGCTGTACCCAAACTTTGGTGTAGTCAGAAATGGACAAGGATGGGGGTCTCCCCACTCTGAGGCCTGTCCATATTGTGAGTTTTGCTGAAAAGACTGAAGCTTTTAAAAGACACCCAATGTTTTCTGTCCTAAGGAACAGCAATTTCAAAATTCTGCATTGCGTGGACAAGAAGTCTGTCAATATTAAAATCTTAAATTAGAAATAGGATCCGTTTTGAAGCTGCAAGAACAGCATGGAAGGTGTTACAACCGCCACTGTGAAACAAAAGGACATTTCTTGAAATAATTAGCTGTTCAGTAGTTTGAATTTGGAGAAATACTAGAAGCACTGGCACAAGTTGTTCAGAGAAGCTGTAGTAGCCCCACCCCTGGAAGTGTTCAAAGGCCAGACTGGATGGCGCTTAGGGCAACCTGGGATAGTGGAAGGTGTCCCTGCCTATGCCAAGAGGGTGGGACTGGATGAGCTTTAGGGTCCCTCCCAACTCAAATAATTCTGTTATCTGTGGTTCTAGAAAATGCAGTTAAGATTTTGAGTAACCATCTTTAAAGAATCTGTAGAGATGCATAGAGATCTCTCTATGTGCCCTCCTTCACAAAAGATGGATGTTCTGCCCTTCCTTTTACACAAGACATTGCATGTGCAATAAGTAGAACAGATTTGTGTGCTTTATGAGAAAAAAATAGAGAAAATAATACACTAGGAGAGTATTTTATAGACTGTTCCACATTAAACTCTCTTTTAAGCCATTTGCTTAATATCACAACAGCTTTGCCACAAAACCCAAACACTTCTTTCCAGCAAAGAAGCAGATGACACACTCAGTAACTTATGTTAATTACCTTGTCGCATGATTTTGTCCCTCTGGTCCAAGAGCCTATATCTCTCTTCAGATGTCTCAGCCACCAATCCCACCAGGTTACTGAGAGATGACAGCGAAGTTCCCAAGCCTTCTGAGCTCTGCCCTTCAGAACTGGAATCAAACAGCTCTGCTTCAAACTGCAGTGCCTTTCGAAGGCCAGGCTTCTTTGCTGGAGAACTAAAGCAGAAGACTTTCCTATCAATAATAATACATTAGTGCATGCCCTGGTCTTAATCAGTTCACTGTTCTTTAGGATGCCAGCAACTCTTTAGAAGAGTATTTTGCTCACAGGGAAACATGAACATGGTATGGATGTGCTGCACCAGCCCCGGGAGTTAATCTGGTTAAATCCTCAGCACTGCCCTGACAACACTGCCAAGGGTTCTGCCATTGTGGAAAAAGTCCTAAGAGAAAAGGACTTACTGAAAGTGTCATAGAGGAGAAAGAAATGGATGGGGGTCTTGTAGCATTCTGCAACACTATGACACAGCAGTTTGTATTTTAAGTTAGGAACTGGCTTGCTGGAGACAAACCCAATGTGTTTTCTACAGCAACAGAGATTATTTAAAGATTTTACAGGGCCAAGTACAAACGCTTTTTAAATCAAGGAATACTGATTCCTTCACAACATATTACTAATTTTATAGTTGTATGATTACACATATCAAATTACTTTTGTCAGACTAGACAAACCATTGAGGTATGACAAAGATGATAATCTTGCCACATCTGTGACCACCACGAACCAGGAAGACCGTTCACGTGAGCTGAGACAATGATCCAAACTACTCCAAAAATGAGACCCTCATTCCACAGAGCTCTAACTGCCTCCAAAGGAAAATGCTTGCTTCATAAGCTCATTGAATCACGACCACAAACAGTGTCATTACTGCTCAGTCCTAGCTGGGCTCAGCACTCTTTGTTCACTTCCCTCAAGCCTCATACTACAGGTGCTTTTATGAACAAAATATTTTACTTTCACCAAAATAAAAGACCCTAATAAGCCATTAGGAATATCCTTCTGACAAAGTATGAGAGTTGAGTGCTTCTAATTCAAACAAATCAGAAAAGAAGGGAAGCAGCCTCCCTGAAGAGAACGTGACTATTTGACACACAGTGATCACCATTTTTCTCCAAGCTCCCCATTTCCTGACAGGTGGATTCCCAGAGGAGAGGACATACCTTCTCCCAGGCACGACACTGCTAGCAGAAGATCTTATTAAAGGTTTTCTAAGAGGGGACTGCTGATAGCTTTGCTCCTCACTGCTTTGCCTTCCTTCATCTTCACCTGCTTTCTTCTCCTTGGATGAAAATTCTCTTTTTGCTGGACCTGAAATGACACATAAATATGAAACCAGGTACCTGCCAAGCAGTTTAAGCAACAGCTCTTTCTTGACCCCATGGAGGTGGTGATGAAAACTAAGACTCCCAGTTTTGTACATGCATGCAAAACCTCCACAACAACTTGCACTAGGAGCTGTACCAAGTTTCCACCAATTGATATCAAGGTCATTTTTCTATAAAGAATAAGTATTTTTCAAGACAATATCACTTAGCAATAACTGCAATTAGCAGTAAATGAAGTCTAATCCTCAACTGAATCACAGTTCTCTCAGGTTTGCGATATAATCCACAAGTCATAACTCCCTATAGGATAAGAAATCCATTTCACCTGCGTAAATCGCAATTCCAAGTGCTTCTACAGAAAGTATTTATTTCACATATCCAAGCTTGACACAGGTTGGCATGAATTAACACTTGCAGGAAGGAAGAACTTCTTCTTCCAGAGACAATTTTTCCACCAGCTGGAAAATTTCTTGAATCCTCCCAGAATAGTTATTTTGGAATGCAGCCACAGACATAACACCATGGTAAAATGACATTGGCAAAGAGGCAGCCCTAGAGCTGCTGCTTCAAGATGTTAATTCTCAGGGAGACAACTCAGCAGCTATTTGTTTTCTGGACAACAAGGCTGTGGTTGGTCAAAGCTGAGGTGAACCATCCATCTGCTGGCAGCTGAAGTGCACCCCCAGGCTAGGATCTCACAGGCACACACACTGCACTCATGGAGTTTAAGAAAGGGAAGCACATGACATTATAAGTATTCCCCTGGGGACTGAACAATCTCCTCTTGTCCTAATACCAAGCAGGGTCTGGAATCCAGGTTTCCCATTTCTAAACTCTGTAGGTTGTTCTCTTTTTTTTGGATGAAACAGGGTCTAACTATTGATGCACAGAACAGCAACCTCAGAAGACACTGCAGAGATTCTCAGGACACTTTCCTTAGGTTGGTTCTCAGAACTTTTTCCTGAAAGCTGGAAGTCCACATCCCAGTCCATGATCTGAGACAGGCAGCAAGACATTTCAGACTGGGTTTTCTTACACCCCCAAAGAACATCCTGCTTCTGGACAGAAGCATAACGTTGAAGATCACCATATTTCTACTGTATGACTGCATTAAAGATTCAATCATAACATCTCCTACTAAGAGATAATTTAGGTATCATCCTCAGCACATCAGGGAAAAAAAGAGCAGCTGGCACACTATTTATACATCATTCAGTAGTCTGGAAACACAGACTTACTTGTTTTCTTCTTTTGCCAAAATGTTACTATATCTTTGTGCAACTCTTTCGCTTTTTTTCTGGCAAGAACTGCAGAGGCCTGAAAGGAAGGAAAGGCACAGCATAGAAACCTCTTGGCATCGCAACACCGAAACGCACAGCGCAGTTTTTGCCACAGAAACATTTACGGATTCCCAAAAAATCCAGTTGCTGTATTTTAACCTCACTTAAGACCTACGTGCAATCAGCTGAATTGGTCTCCACAAAAAAAAATGTTGCTTTTCTACAAACAAGAGTGTAGTTTTCATTAGTGCTGGACCCAACCCAAGCACGCAGATTTAAGTCCTTCTTCATAGAATTAGAGACTGGTTTGGGTTGGAAGGGACCTGCAAGACCATTCAGCTACACCCCCCTGCCTTGAGCAGGGACACCTTCCCCTAGATCAGGCTGCTCAATTCCCACCCAACCTGACCTCGAACATTTCCAGGGATGGGGCAGCCACAGCTTGTCTGTGCAACCTGTGCCAGGGCCTCATCACCTTCAAATAATTTCTTCCTAACATCTAACTCCTGTTTTAGCTTACACTGTTTCCCCTTGTCCTCTTCCAGTCTGTAAAACGTTGCTTTCCCTCTTTATTGTAAGCCCTCTTTAGACACTGGAAGGGGCTCTAAGGTATCCCTGGAGACTTCTCCAGGCTGAAAACTTCCAAGAGTTATACCACTTCTGCTACTCACATGATCAAAAAAGTGGAGAACAGCCATTTTTTTATTACGTCTGGTCATGATCCGGCGAACTTTTACGAACTGGCCAAAGTGTTTTTCCAGCACAGTCCTGTCGTTGAGGTAGTCAGGTATGTTCTTGCACTGGACAGCCGTCAGCTCGGCGGCTGGCAGGCCCCCCAGCCCCTCCGTGCTCTCGCTGCCGCGGCTCCGGCGTGCAGGGGCGGTGGGGGCCGCATCTGTGACAAGAAGGAACATGACAGCAGTCAGCAAGCGGTGAGACACCTGAGTGGCAGGGCTGCCCCCCAGCAGACTCCCGCCCACCTTCTCGGGCAGGCTCCCGGGCCTCGCTCGGCGGCGGCTCCTCGGCGGGTCCCCGCTCGGGCTCAGGGCCGTCCCCGCGCTCCCGCTGTTCGCGGGCCTGGCTGCGCAGCAGATCCTCCAGCGTGCGGCCGAACAGGATCCCGCCGCGGGGCCGGCTCAGCATCACCGCCCG